>OU343225.1:40616863-40644278 GCA_910596185.1 Chrysanthemum makinoi | reverse complement strand
TTTGCGAGATATTTCCGTGACGTTGACAAGCGTCACAGGTTTTGATAAACTCGTGGGCATCCTTGTAAATAGTGGGCCAATAAAACCCGGAATCAAACACCTTTTTGGCGGTGTAGTTTGGACTATGATGGCCCCCGGTGGGTCCAGAATGCCAAGCTTTTAGAATGTCCATAGCTTCTTGTCCATAAACACACCGTCGGATGACTTGATACGCACAGATTTTGAATAAGTAGGGGTCGTCCCAGAAGTAATGTTTAATATCCTTGAAGAATTTGTTCTTCTGTTGGGTCGACATCCCTTTCACTATGAAGTTACCCGCATGGTAATTTGCGAAGTCAGCAAACCATGGGGTGGTAGAGTTTCCACGAAAAGAAACCGCATTGAGTGTCTCGAGAGGAAATGTTTCATTTATTTCCTTTTTCTCGAAAACATCTTGGTGAGGGTTTTCTAGACGGGACAAATGATCAGCAGCCAGGTTCTCAGCTCCTTTTTTATCACGTATGATGATATCAAATTCCTGGAGGAGGAGAACCCAACGGAGCAATCTCGGCTTTGCATCTTGTTTTGCAAAGAGATATTTGAGAGCCGAGTGATCCGTATACACCACACATTTGGTCAAGATTAGGTACGGCCGAAACTTCTCAAATGCATACACCACAGCTAATAGTTCTTTTTCTGTAGTGGTGTAATGAGTTTGAGCTTCGGTCATTGTTTTACTTGCGTAGTGGATAGGCTGAAAATGCTTGGATCTACGTTGCCCTAAGACTGCACCGATAGCAAAATCACTTGCATCGCACATGAGCTCAAAAGGCAAATCCCAGTCGGGAGCAACAAGAATGGGTGCTTCAGTAAGCTTTTTCTTTAATGTTTCAAAAGCTTTGATGCACTCGGGTGAGAAGATAAAAGGAGCATCTTTTTCAAGAAGATGGGTCATAGGCCGGGCGATTTTAGAAAAATCTTGTATGAATCTGCGATAAAAACCGGCATGACCTAAAAAACTCCTAATACCTTTGACGGTAATAGGATGAGGCAATTTAGCAATAACATCGACTTTTGCTCTATCTACCTCAATCCCATTTTTGGAAATCTTATGGCCAAGGACTATGCCTTCTTTGACCATAAAGTGGGTCTTCTCCCAATTTAGACAAAGATTGGTGTCTTCACACCGTTTAAGCATTTTTTCTAAATGGGAGAGACATGCTTGAAATGAGTCCCCAATGACCGAGAAGTCATCCATAAACACCTCCATTGTTTCCCCGATCATGTCGTGGAAAATGGCCATCATACATCGTTGGAACGTGCCAGGAGCATTACATAGGCCAAAAGGCATACGTCTATAGGCAAAAGTTCCGTATGGGCAGGTGAATGTAGTCTTCTCTTGATCCTGTGGATCAATGGGGATCTGAAAATAACCCGAGAAACCATCAAGGAAACAATAGTACTCGTTTCCTGCTAATCTCTCAAGCATTTGGTCCATGAAGGGTAGAGGAAAATGGTCTTTTCAGGTGGCGTCATTCAACTTACGATAGTCAATACACACACGCCATCCCGTAACCAGCCGAGTTGGAATTAACTCGTTTTCTTCATTTGTGACAACAGTCATGCCACCCTTTTTCAGAACACAATGAATTGGGCTAACCCAAGGACTATCTGAGATCGGGTAAATTAATCCTGCAGCAAGAAGTTTGATAACCTCCTGTTTGATAACATCATGGATTTTTGGATTTACTCTTCTCTGATGTTGAACTGCTGGTTTGAAGTCATCCTCCATCATGATTTTGTGAGTACAAAACTCAGGGTTGATACCCCTAATGTCGGAGAGTTTCCAAGCAATTGCTTGCTTGTGTGACTTCAAGACCTTTATGAGAGCAGTCTTTTCATCTTTACTCAAATCTCGAGCAATAATGACGGGTAATTTATCATCACCCTCAAGAAATGCATACTCGAGATGAGGTGGTAAGTCCTTAAGTTCGACTTCAGGAAATTCTTCAGTTTTCTCAACTGACTTGACTTCCTTGTTATGAAGCTTGACGGGAGGGATTGATGATGGATCTTCATTAAGCAATTTATCAATGAGAAGTATGTCCCCCTCGATGTCGATGGGAGCGTGATCAATTTCCCATGGAACTGAATCACTGGACAAGTATGCTTCAATCTCTTCCAAGATGAAGTCACTTTCCTCAAACGGAGTGAGAGAAGGAGTAGAATTGGCAATGATGGGTTGAGATGAATGAGTGAGATTATCACTCGAAGAATTATGATCATAACCAAGAACTTCTTGAGAGTACTCTTCGGAAGCAACATCAATGATATCTATTCGGTTAACCGACTCAGAATCATAGTTTGCAGAATACCTCAAAGTTTGATCAAGGTTAAAGGTGACAGCTTCATTACCTACACGTAATGTGATTTCTTGCTCAAATACATCAATGAGAGCACGGCCCGTTCTCAGGAATCCTCGTCCAACAATGAGAGGAACCCGATGATCGGCATCGAAATCAACAACCACAAAGTCAGTTGGAAAATGGAACTTTCCTACTTTCACGAATACGTCCTCGACAATGCCAAGTGGACGGGATATTGTACGATCTGCAAGCTCTAGAGTCATGCATGTAGGAGTAAGTTCCGGAAGAGAAAGTTTCTTCCATAATGAATAAGGCATCAGATTGATGCTTGCACCAAGATCTGCTAAGGCAAAGCATTCAACCATTCCTGGAAATACACAAGGTAAGAGAAATTTTCCAGGATCTCCAAGCTTCTCTGGAAGCTTCTTCAGGATAACTGCTGAGCAGTTCTCGTTCAGAGGAGTTTTTGCCATTTCAAACAGTTTTTCCTTGTTGCTTAACATATGTTTGAGAGTTGATGCAAATTTGGGCATCAGCATGATAGCATCCGCAAAACTTATGTCAAAATGTAGTTCTTGGAAAATTTGAAAAAATTTGTCCATTTGATGACTGGCTTTTTCACGGAGCTTTTGCTCATTCAAACGTGATGGGTAAGGAATAGAAGATTTGGATTTGGGGTTTTCAACGAGAGCTACTGGAGGTTCAAAAACAACTCCTGGATTGGATTTGGGTTTCTGGACAACTTGAGGTTGGACATTGTTGGCACCTCCGTTATTAGTAGGAAGTTCCTTGTCCTTTGTAGCCTCAGGTTCGCTTTCCACTACCTTCGGGAGAGAAGAAGAAGAAGAAGAGGTAGTAGGAATAGCGGGTCCATTGTATGAAACACCACTTCTGGTTGTGATCGCCTTTGCATCGCCCCTCGGGTTAGCGATCGTGTTGCTCGGGAGTTTTCCTGAGCCCGAGGGTTGATCATTTAAAGACTTCTTAAGATCAGCAATCGATGACCACCAACAACCTGTTCAGTTCATCTTGGGATTTCATGAATTGTTTCAATAACTCATCAGATGATGGTCCAGTTGGAACAATGGCTTGAGTTTGATTAAGAAAATTCTGGCCTCTATTATTTAGATTAGGGCCCTGATTTTGAAAATTTCCTTGATTAGGATTCATATTCCCATGAAATTGATTCTCTCGATTGAAATTGTTTTGATTAAGGTTTCCTTGATGTTGGAAACCTTGATTTGGTCCGAAATAGAAATTACCTTGGTTTTGATAACCTTGGTTCATTCTAGGTTGGTTCTGATTCCGGTTTTGCATGTTAGGATTCTGGCTAAAACCGGGTGGTCCCTGATAAGTGTTAGCACGGTAGTTTGGTTCATTTTGAGGACGGTATTGATTACCTCCCTGATTTGAAGTACCGGCTATAGCATTGGCTTCAAAAGGACTACCATCGGTGGCAGTACAGTTGTAGTATGCATGAGGGCCACCACAAGTAACACAGACTTCAACTTTCTTCACTTCACCATGTGATGGTGTTTGTGTGAAAGTGACTTTCTTTTGGTTAGCAAGAACCAAAGCCTGAACAATATCCGTGAGTTTGTCAATCTTAGCATCGGTGCTAGATGTACTCACTGGAGATGAAGTAGAAGGTCCAGTATTAGACTGAGACTGATATGTCTTAGTTCGGAAAGGGCGGACCTGGGACTTGTTTTCAATGATTTGCAAGGCTTCTTTTGTGGTCTTGCTCAGGAAATTACCTCCCGCGGAGGCATTTAAAGAGTCTTGGTTAGTCTGGTTCAAACCATTGTAGAAAGTATCCATTTGCATTAACTCGGTAAAACCATGATGCGGACACTTGCGTAACAACTCTTTGTAACGATCCCATGCCTCCCCGAATGATTCATCAAATCTTTGAGAGAATTTCATTATCTCATTCTTAAGACTTGTAGTTCGGGATGGAGGATAGAATTCGTTAACAAACTTGGTGACTAGATCCTCCCATGTCTCAATGGAACGAGGGGGTTGTTTCTCAAGCCAATTCCGGGCTTGTCCCTCTAGAGAGAATGGGAACAGAAGAAGCTTAATTGCTTCATGTGGGACATTCTTGTATTTGATGGTAGATGCAATCTTATTGAACCATCGAATATGTGCATGAGGATCATCCCACTCAAAACCATAGAATTGGCTTTGGGTTACAAGATTAAGCAACCTGGTTTTGAGCTCAAAGGTATCAGCCATGATGGCTGGAAAAATAATGGCATCTCCGTAACCCTCGATGGGTGCTTGGAGAAGCTCATTCATCGGCTTGTCTTCTGCCATTTCGACAGGGGGTGGTGGTGTTAGACGTTCCTCAGTCACGGCTGAAGGAGCAGAACGTCCTCTACGCCTACGTGGAATATTTGCAAGCTCAGAAAGTGGACTTGTGGAGCTGGAAGAACGAGTGCGCATGCACTAAGTTTAAAAATCAATTTTTCAAAACAAATGCGAGGCAAAACGACAAGTGAACTTAACCAATAATCGCAAATGAAATGGCTTCTTTGAAAAAGGTACACCAAATCACAAGGACACAAAGGCAAGTTTTAAATCTTTGGTTCAGGAACTTATTATGGTCACACCCCCAGTTGGTAGGTGTCCTGCCTTGATTTGCGGTGGTTGATTTTTATGTATTTAAGTACCACTGAAAAGACGTAGGTATGGATTTGTGCTAATGGGTTTAAAAACTTTTGGACAATATTTTTGATATCGTCTCGTTTAACCAAATCGTATCTCTTTAAGAATCACCTTAAAGGAAACACAAGCTAGAAAACGTTACGATTGTTTTGATGTTATATATTTTTTTTGGTGTTGTTAACACTTTAGGAAAAGTGTTAATGAACTTTTTGATTTCTTATAACTTTACAAAAAAAACTGTTTACAAACGGTGGTATATGTGCAAGTACGGGTCTGAGAATGCTTAAAACACGCTTATAGCCTCCCCGGCAGCGGCGCCAAAATTTGGTTCGCTCCTGAACAGTCAAGTTTAATCACACAAGCTGACCACTTGTGAATGGTCAACCGTAATAAACTTAAAACAGCTTAGAAGGCAAATGCAATTAAGATCAGAGGAATATAGTGGATTCCTGGGTCGTTAAGTCCCACGGAGGATTAATTGTGTTTAACACTTTCAGATGTCGAATAATCACTAAGGATAGTGATCAGTAAGGATTTGTGAATGATAATTACACATAAAGAGAAAGTTTGTAAATTACAAGGGCTTAAATGCAAATTAAAGAAAATAAAAAAGCTAAAATATATTAAATAAACGCTATCACTATTTTTAAAATGATGTTTTTCTGATTTTATAAAACAAAATAACTTAAATAAACTATTTTAACTAAAACGTAAACTTAAATTATCTAAAAACGTGACTTAAAATGAAAACGTGCGTTATGTATAAAAATTACGAGCGCGTGCAAGTAAAAACGTAAATTTTATGAAATAAAAGTCCTACAAGTGTAAAAACAATTTTCTTACTTACTATATAACAAAAGAAAATTTTAGAAAAAAGAATTATATTTTTTTGACATTTATATTTTTTATTATGAATTAAATACGGTTTTAAACTAATTAAATGATTAAAAATACTAAAACTATTAAGAAAAATCTGAAACTTTTTGTAAAAATACTTTATACTAATACAAAGCTAAGAAAAATATAAAAGGTGTAAAAGCTTGTTTTAATAAGCTGTAAATAAGCTAATTTATACGAATAAGCTAAATTGGAAAACAAGAGGTATATATTAAATATTGCAAACCATAACCACCAAAGACCCAAGGGCAGTTGGTATGGTGTGTGTGTGGTGAGTGGGTGGCCAGTGGTTCAATCCCAAAGAATGACTTTTTGCAAACTATTTTATTTTTGGATTTTTATTTTTGAAACTGATTAAGCTAATGATATTAAGCAACTTTTATAACTAAAACTTTTTATGAAAACAACTGATAAGCTAAGAATAAGCTGATGATTTCTTAACAGTTAACAAAAAGATTGAATAAGCACAATGATGAGCCAAAATGGCTAATAAGCTAGAAATAAGCACATAGAAACTAGAAATAAGCTAATAAACTGATTATAAGCTAATATTACAACTGAAAAAGTACAATTACTCAGAAATAAGCACTAAACATCTTACAAATAAGCACTAGTTTTACTGTTAAACAGGACACTTTTTGTTTTTACTAGGCACCTTCTAGCTTAATTTTAAGCACTTAAATGAGCTTAGAATTGAAAATAAAGACTGGACTTAACAAGATAACCAGATAAGCTATCCAAAAAGCTAAAGCTTTCACAGTGGGATTCACTGGTGAGCTTATGAGGAGCTTATAAAAAAATGAAAAACCACTGAGTTATGACTCAGTGTATATTGAGAAAATGGGACAATCTAAAAGCTATGTGCAGCCTAATCAAATAAGCTACAAAGTAGAAAACAAGCTTGGAACTATAAGATGGCTAGGTTAGCTACACAAAAAGCTAAAATTCACAAGCTATGACTCACTAATGATCTTTTGACAAGCTAATGAAAAAGCTCTTAAATCTGTGCACAGGACACATTTTAAAACAGGTTGTCAAAGTAAGCTAAGAAATAAGCTATTAAATAAGCTAATGAGAAAATATAAAAAATACTAGGATAAAGCTGAGCAGTTGTATTTTATTATTACAAAAGCTCAAATGTTGAAAACTAATATTAAGTCCTATATAAATTAATCTATTTTATTCAAAAACTGAAAAACTGAAATTTTGACTTTTAATATTACATTAACTAGTTGACTTTTATGAGTTTTGGATTGATCCTACTAACTGATTATGTTATTTTAATGTGAACTAAGACTGGTTTGATTGATTTTAACAACTTAGGAACATGATAGCATGATTATGGATCATGAAAATCAAACAGACAATAAACAAGATGAGATTAAAATTTATTTTGACTTTTTAACTAATGAGCACTGGATTTTACTGCTTCTTTTAGTTATTATGAACTAATGTGACATGAAACAAGCACAAACAACAACAAGCATACACTTAAATGCTTATTTATCAGCAAATCCAAACAGTTCTCTATGAAACTGTTTTGAAACTTAGTACTGATACCCTTATTTTAAGTACTTTTAAACCCTAAACCACTCTCTCTCCCTAGGGAGATTTCCGGCGCCGCCCCACCTTATTTTCCGGCCAATCAAAAATTCTGAATCGCCTCTCTACCTTGGTATGCAATCGATTCAGTGTTCCTTGTGTATTCGTGGGGTGGCCGATCATTTATCTTTCTAATCGGATAAATTCTCTCTCTCCCTAGGGAGATTTCCGGCACAGCCCCGCCCCACCTAATTTTCCGCCAATCAAACTGCCTGAATCGCCTCTCTACCTTGGTATGCAATCGATTCAGTGCTGTTTGTGTTTTCGTGGGGTGGCGGCTCATATCTGTAATCGGATCTGGCCGGTTTTTTTGGTTTTGGATATTGCTTGGTTAGTTGTTCACGCGGGTATGGAGAGATGAGGGTTTCGTGTCTTGGAGGTTGGTGTTGGTGGGTGACCGATTCTGGTCAGCCCTATGGTCAACGCGGTTCTGAATCCGATCGGTGCTATCATTTTGCTGCTTATCATGATCGTGATTTGTTTGGTTGGATATGGATCTCTAAAGACCAGTACCTTTGATTCAGTATTTCTTCTTGTGGTCTTTTGCGGTTCAGTTCCTGGATGTTTGGGTATCGTTACCCTATTACCGGGTTTCGATTTCTGGTTTCTATCGGGGATCCGATTGAAAGCTGGTAATGCGTTATTGATTGGGAAGTCCTTGGTAGTCGACTTGTCCTTGGTTGTGTTGGGTACATGGTGTAGCAGGGTCTCTTCTTTTGACTCAGTGTTTACGCTGTATGCCAATGGTTGTGGACTTGGAAGATGGTGGTGCGCTCTTGGGTTATGAAATGTAGATTTTTGAAGAATAGAGTTGCTCACTTTGGATGTGGTTCTTTGAACCTGTTTTATTTACATTTGAATTGTTCTTTAAATGTAATTGTTAGTTCTAGCGGTTAGCTAGGTAGTTATTCTGCTCTTTGCAGTTGTTGTCGCCTATGTAATGGGCTGAGGGCATGGGATTCACCCATGTCAATTGTACTTCAATGTTTTTTGGTGGAATGAATTTTACCGGGGTGAATTAACCCTTTTACCAAAAAAAAAAAAAAAAAAAAAAAAAACTGTTTTGAAACTTTCCAAAAGATTTCACAGATTTAGACCATGCAAATGATTAAAGATCTTATAATATCATATATTAACACTAAATAAGCATGAAACAACAGCAATAACAACATAAAATTAAGAAATGACAATTATTCTAATATGACTGTTAAAATAAGTTTTTTAGTAACTACTAATTTTAAATAACAAGCAACTGGTTTTAATACTTGATTTCACTTAACTATAACTAAGAAACATGAACATACAGAGATTTAAGCTAATAAGTAAATTTAACAGTGAAATGTAAGAATAGCTTAAAAAGAGCTTACAAAGGCTTTTAGCCAAAGACCATGAACCAATGATTAAAACCACTCCTAATAGCTTCCACAAAGCTTCTAACCCAAGGCAATCCAGAATTAACCCAGCTCCAATGTCTTGATCTTCATTTCCATGGATTTTGATTTTTTACTATTTTTGAGTATTTTTGGTATTTTTTTCTATTTGATACTAAACAGAGTTTTAAGGTATCTAAAAGCTTTAATAAGCTTTCTGAGGAGCTTATATGAGCTTATGAGTCCTTATCATCCACTACAAACAATATTCAAACAGTTTGAGATTTTAAGCTTAAAAGTGTATAAACTTGAAAATGAGATTAAAACTTGAAATTGATTATTGATAAAGGTTCACATACACTGAAATAACTTAAACCAAATACTTGAAAGTTAAGAAATACACTGGAATTTGAAAAGTAATTAAAACGACAAAGCTTAAACTAATTTTTACTCTAGATACTTCTTCATACTGCTTTTCTCCTCTTTATAATTATCTTTTCCACTCTTGCCGACATCTCTGAACATATCCCACCTTATCTTGACCATTGAATTCTTCAAACTCATCAGAATCATACACATGGCATTTTTGGCGCCAAAAGGTGTTTGAGCAGGTTTATTGCATTAATGAGGTTTGGGAGGATGTGGAGGTGGAGGGGAGTGGGTAAACAGGTGTATAACAGGAGGTGAAGTGGTGAAGTGGTGGACAAAACCACCCTGGTTTTGGGTTTGCAGAGGTGGGAGAGACAGGTGAACAGTGGAGGCGGGTTTCTATTTTAAAAACTGGTTTGGGCTTGGGACCGGGTATTGGGCCAGCAGTATAATGGGTTGGATTTGGTATTAATAACACAAAGGTCCATTTGGTTAAGCACAAGGACCATTCATGTAATTTGCAAACTTTGAGGGACCAAACCTGTAACATTTCCAAAGCTCATACAAGGGTTAAACTTGCCAAGTTTCATTTACCAAAGGACCATAAATGCTAATTTCCAATTTTTATACGTCCAAGGGTAATTTATGTCATTTTTGAAACTTGAGGGACCAATCATGTAAGTTCTCCAAACTTATCATATAAGGACCAATTATGCCACATTTTAATAGTACAAGGGTTTTGTTTGAATAATTTCCATTTTTGAACAACCAGGGACTATTTTTGACATTTTTCCAAAGTTGAGGGACCTTTTCTGTCATTTGCCCAAAGATTCATTCAAGGACCATTTTTGACAATTTAGAATATTTCAAGGACCTTGAATGATATTTTACAAGTTTTGAATTACCAGGGACTAGTTTTGACAATTTTTGAAACTTGGGGAACTAAAACTGCCAATTTTGCAAACTTGATACGTTTTTCATCTGATTTTGATATTTTTGCATTTAAAATACATAAAACACTTATTTGTGATATTTTTATCATTTTGATGCATTTCTGAGTATTTTCAGATGTTTTTGCAGTTTAAACGGTACAAAAATGATGAGTATTTAGACACTCATCAGGTTTATATTGGAATTCTTCCGTCAAGTTGAACTCGTTCGTAACGAGGATCGCTCTCTATCTCTTTAGTTTTGGATCAATAACCAAATGTTTGTTTTAACCCTTGGGCAATTTTCTCACTTCCTCCGAATTCCCAATCATGGACAATGTGCCTTCACTGAAGATTGGTCTCTTGATTCTCTCTTCAACTTTCGTGAAGAAAATAGTCCATATTGTTCACACATACCTTCCCCGGAAGACTTGAATCGGATAATATGCAAACACCATTACTCAGATCCAAACATTATCCATACACGGGATATCGAAGAAGAGTACAAGCCTCTTGCACTCATCCTGCGTGAAAATGTTTGGAGTCTTAGGGGAAATCGAGAAATCCTTCCCCCTTGTTGTGCTCACATAATGTATTGTTTGCTAACACAACAACCATACAATCTCGCCTACTTCTTCGCAAGGCGAATTGAAAATCTTCAAGGCTCCAAGAATAAACTCATCCCTTATGGATGTTCTTGACACGCCTTTATCATAACATCATGCACTTCCATCCTCAATTTCAAAGTCCGTTGTACGTACTCGTGAACAAGATGATGGAACCTCTAAACCCATCTCTCATAAAGACTTTCTTCATTCCTGAATCGGCAAACACTCATCAACTATTTGATGATCCATCTAGCGAAAACGCTCAAGGAGCTTAGCCTTCTTCCTAAATAGGGTCAATCCTTAGTATCCATGCTTTATCAATGTAATCCAATTTCTTTCATGAAATAAAACATCTTACATTTGATATCTTAAGTATTAGAACCTCTTAAACTAATATTGAAATATGATGCATTGTCAAAATCATTGCATACCTTTTGTAAAGGTTCTGCTTAGCAGATTGACGAATCCCAATGTTTGTGCTAGATGGATCCCTACTCTAAGGGAACCGTGGGATCCGGCGAACAGAAAATGCAATTGCAATCACTGTATTTCAAAACATGTCTTTAGATCACTTCACACTAAGCTAGACATAGTGCCTTAAGACAAATTGAGTCATTTTCAAAGTCGAGTAAATTCATACTCATGTATAACTCACTTAGATCACACTCAAGAAGCTTGTAGATCTATCGTTTCACTTAAACCCATTACTCTTCCGCTCTCAAGCTCACTCATCATTTCTCACATGATCCCTCACATCTAGCTTTGGAAATCTTTCAATTATGGCAAAATTGATCATAATCATCCTTACCTCGAAATTGGTCAAAATTGGTCAAATTCTAGTTTTTCCATCTAAAAAGACTTTAGGATATTCTCCAAAACAATATCCTAAGTCACTATCTGATCTCTAGGATCATTTACCTCCATTTGACACTCTCATAATCCTTAGTGTCATATTTGTTCATTCACTGGTATTCATGAAAGTTTTAATTTCTTCCATAAAAGGCAATCATTACCTACATCACTCATTACTCTTAAGTATTTAAGCACCTCTTCATTTAAGACACTTAGATGAACTGAAACACTCAAGAAGAAATAGACATTAGACCTTACAAACATCATTGCTATCTTCTCTTAGCTGCTGAGAGACGGATCCCTAGGATTAGCCTAGGCGGATCCCTCATTGGAGGGAACCGTGGGATCCATATGACAGATTTATGTCAACTCTAGCTAAAACAATCATTTCAAGATCATCTTGCTAACTTAAACACTCCATCTCATCTTAAATGAGTTCCTAGATCAGTACAACTCTGAAGTTGACTCTTGTACATGTTAATCATAACATTCCAATGAATTTTAGTGGCTTAAGTCTTGAATGCACTTGCCAAATCCCTTGCTTTATAAACCACATTGCTAGGACTCCTAAAGTCATCATCTTCATCCTCATTTTCAGCACTTAGAAATCTTTACAAACCTCTTGAAATCATCTCATCATGAGGAAAACTCCGAGTGGAAACTCATCAACCAAAGAACCACCCAAGAAAATTGCTCGTGTTGTACACGAAATCTCTTCAACCGAATCATCTCCGGTCAAGTCCACAAATGCAAGGATTTCTCCTCCACCAATCAAACCAATCCCTAAAAGGATAGTACCCACCAAACTACCTATGCCAAACACCACCATACCTCCTAAGCCAAACAATCCCATCTCCACTAAACCGTCACCATTGGTTCCTAGAGCTATTTCATTCACAACTCCAATATCATCACCACACCTCTACAATTTAGAGGATTTGCCTCCTAGGCCGTCTCATCCTCCTCCACCGGCAACATTCTCCTCATTGGGAGGAATAATGGTACAAAATCAAGGTGTTGAGTCAACACTAGCTCCGGTTTCCTATTCGCCATCACCATCAAATAATCCCATTTGGATTATGAGAAATTATCAAAGTCATCCACCCGACCATATGGAAGTTGACACCTCTCTACCACCACCATCATTCTTGGTTGAGCCATCTTCAAATGCGCCTCCACCAATTCCTCCGTCGTTTGAGGCTCCTCAACCCGCTTCACTTGATCCTTCGCATCAAGCAATTTCTTTTCTTCCACCACCACTACCTAGCCATGAAAAACATTGTTATCATTGTCAACATGCTGAAAGTTTGATACACGAAGTACGAGAAGATCAACGTTTCATGTTCTATCACCTCTTTGAACGTTTTGACGAGATTAAACCTAAACAAACTTGATCTAGAGAATTTTAGTGGTGTCCTAGTATCAAGAGTTACTTAGATAAGACTAATAATTCCAAGTCATGTATCGTTCATTTTCTTAGTTTTTAGAGTCATGTATATCATACCTCTAGTTTTATTAAATGAAATTACATGATACTTGCTATATTTCTGAGTATATGATTATGTTGGATAATACATATCTCACTTTAATGTTAACATTATTTGTTATATCACCTTTGCTGAATTTAGTCATCAGCCAGACGGATCCCTGATATTTGACTAGACGGATCCCCCAAAGGAGGGAACCGTGGGATCCGTGCAACAGAAAACTATTTTTCTAATAACTTGAGTCATATTTGCAGGAAATTATGCATTACACTTGTTTTCTAACATTTGTTTTGTAGTTATTTAATTTACACATGAAGACTTTGACACCTTAAAAGCTAGGGGGAGCTTTGTGTCAAAGCAATACATTGCAAAATCACTAGCAATATTAGGATTACATTTCATGACGTCCCTTTGCAAAGTTGCAATCATCAAGGGGGAGCATATTCGTCACATAGACGAAATCTTTTGCAAACTTAGTTGCAAATGAACTAGCTTAGTATTATTTTTCTTGACGCCCTCATATAGGGATGGACTCGTCAAGGGGGATTTAAGATGAGATCTTTTCCCGTTACTTGCTCTCTATATTATTTCTCTTTTCTTTTCTTCAAATGTTTTTCTTAAAACAATGTGTTAGCTTATTGTCGAAGCTCTTTTTGTTTCGACTAAAAGGGGGAGAAGAAAGTAAAAACTACAAATTCAAACTTTTACGAATTTTAGCTTTTCCTTAAAATAATTTTAAGTTTTGTCATCAACAAAAAGAGGGAGATTGTTAATACAAATAAGCGTAAAGCGTTTATTTATATCTTACGATCTTCTAATGTTTTGTCGATAACAAACGTAAAATTATTTTAACGAAACAAATAAAATACGTAAATAGTTTGAGCCAATAGTTTTCTAATACACTTACGTTTTCACATAAAACACTAAAACAAGTATAAGTGATTTTATGATTTAAGTAATACATATGTACAACAACTAGTGTTTACATATTGGGCAAATATATACATAACTAGTATGTATTATAAATGGGTAAAAAACTACAACCCATGGTATTGACCCATACCTATTTGACTAGGTGCATTGCACCAATTAGATACATTGTATCTAATAAAATACCCATAGATCAACCCATGACCCATGAACCATGACCCATGACCCATAACCAAAATACCCATGGGCAAAGAGGAGCGTCCCACGGATCCCTAGCTTTACACTAGACGGATCCCTTAAAGGAGGAATCCGTGGAACAGTAGACATTTTCTCTCTATAAATAGTGAGCCATTTCTTTATTGTTTCTCACCCTTTTCTCACATACTTTCTCCCTGAGTTAAAAACTCTCTAACCCCAGATCCAAGTGATCTATGTATGTAGTTTTGTTTTTGTGTGATTCTCTAGGTTCCTCTTAAAGGCGAGATCACCACCTTTGAAGTCAAGCAAGCTCAAGTCCATGAGTTGTCATGCTTCCTCATCATCAAGACTACTGAAGTCCTCTTGTTGATGATTCTTTTCTTTCTACTAAGAAGTGTAGTGTTGAAGACATTAGCAAAATATGTCTCAAGTGTCAAGACGAAGACATTAGTGATGGGTGTCGATCATCCGTATTGTAGGCATTAGTGAAGGGTGCTGCCTAGAAGTCAAGTCACAAGACATTAGTGAAGGGTGTCTTGAAGATCTAGTCAAAGGCATTAGTGAAAGGTGCCTAAGATGTACATTCGATATGGTGTGATTCGATGTACAAGATAGATTAGTATTGGGTCAAAGGATATTGTTATCCTTGTTGTTATTATAAAGAGTTGATCTCCTTTGGGGTTAGGTGATTGGTGTAGTGTTGGGTAGTAGTTCCTCCATTGTAATGGAACTCGTTATCTAGCCTAGTACCAAATAAAGGGTAGGCGACGTTGTGATAAGATTGGTTCTCCTTGGTGAAAAGAACTCGGTATCTAGCCTTGTACCGGATAAAGTGTAGGCAACGTTGTGAAGGTTTCTCCACCATAAGGAGTCGGTGTTGTGTAGTGATTACGAACTCTCGAGTAGGTGACTCGGGGAGTGGAGTAGGGCAAGGAAGGTGTCCTTGTAGCCGAACCACTATAAATACTCGCGTTGTGGTTTTGTGCTTCTTACTCTTTATCTTTTCATTACATATTTATATTTCTATCTGTTTGTTTATCAACATCCAACAAGCATCCAAATAGATTGACATAAGTCAATCTAAATAGTTTAAAACAAGTTTTAATTGGCAAAACTATTCAACCCCTTCTAGTTTTCACATTAGCGTAGTAACTTCTCTCTAGCATTCCTATTCCCCTAGAGAACGATATCAATACCCGTGACTTACCCTAATACTACACTACAACGATTAGGTTCACTACCTAGTGTGTTGAAAAAGTTGCTCGACGAAAAGGAAGTTCCTTTGACCCCGAACGCGCATTGTACGCGTATCAAGTTTTTGGCGTCGCTGCCGGGGAATAGAATAGTAGTTATATTTTCACCTCGTTTAGGTTTCCTTGCTTGATTCCTATCAAGTAAGTTTTTTTTTTTTTTCATTTTTAGCTTCCTTGTAGTCTATCCCCCTTTTTCGTAACCTTTGTTAGTAACCCCATCACTTTTCATCATGTAAGGTGATAACCCACCAAACAACAACCTACCACTTGATCCTAGTTTTGCCAACCAATTCCGAGCTCGTATTGTTAGTGAAATTGGATAGCTTAGGAAATTGAATAGGATAATCGAAAATGCACTTGAGGAGGCCCTTAGGGAATCCACTGGCACTTTAGATAGTAAATCAACCTCGAGTGATTCAGATGATGAGTTTGAAGAAGGAGATTATAAGGTATTAGAAGGTATGGAAAGATGTAAGGAGGAGGAAGAACTTAGGGAGTATTTCGATTCATACCCTAATGGGAAGGAAACCGCCTATCACTATAACGTAATTAACTTCCCGCACCCACCTCTCGAGCCTTGCATTAGAAGTGGTGACCCTAAAAATATTAAGATACCGTGCATGATTGGATACTTATATAGGGATCACACTTACATTGACTATAAGGCACCCATGAACATAATGTCTAGGCTCTACTACAATTGGATCATGAGCAAACATTTAGGACCTATGAGGGACCCCTTTCACCCTAGGAAAGTGAGTAACTATGTTGGGAGGGCCAAAGGATTGCATGTCTTCGTAGGTAACTTCACATATAGGTATGATTTCATGATCTTGGAGGATGTTAAGGGCATCATTGATGGGTTTCTAGGATATGTGATACTTGGGAGACCATTTATTGAGGAATCTAAAATGGTTTATGATCAAGATGAAGGAATAGCCAAGTTCTCAAACGGGATTGAATGTGTTAAGTATATAATGCTCTACAAAAATAAGAAGTTTGAGGGTATTGACGATCTAGATGTAGACAACATTCCGGCCTTTGAAGTAGATTGGGAGAACAAAGCTCACTACACCGCTTGTCTAGAGTTAGGCCCTGAGTATATTCGTGATGAGAGAAGAGTGAAAGAAATCAAATGGACCTCTAAGATTAGCGTAACGTAGGGGCACGACTTCGAGTCGAGCTACAAGACTCATAAATAAAGAAAAGTGCTTCGTGGGAGGCAACCCATGCTTAATTGTTTGCTTGTTTGTGTGTCGTATATCTTTTATTGATTGTTTATTCTCATGTTTGAATTTGTAAAAATGCTTTATTTTGTCTTTAACCTCGTCTTAATTACATATAAAGGTATTTTACAAAAGGGATAAGTGTAGGGAGGATTACACACGTTTTCAAAAAGAACGTGAACATGAGAATTACGATTATTTAAAAGATATACATGTGTGTTTGTTCGAGTCAAATGATTGTATCGAGTCATAATGGATGTTTTGCAAGTGAAATTTTTCCGATTCTAAAGATATAAATTTTCCGATTTTTTTCCAGAAAATCGCGATACCAGTTTCGTCAGATAACCTGATGGCGTCAGGGTCGCAACCTAACGGCTTTAGGAGGAGTAGAAACAACTTACTACTTTTCTTGTTTTCTCGAGCTACTTATAAATCTTTGGAATTTTCCAGTGTCTTAATTTTCCATAAATCCTGTAAACATCCATTCCACAAGCATTATATCCTAGTTTAGTAGAGTCATATATATATTGTTATGCGATTTTACGAAGGTTTCGTTTGTTTTTCTTCAAGTGTGTGTTTTATTTATCAAGAAGATGAAACATAAGATTAGAAGGCGCTTTTCACGAATACATTCTTCTTGAAGAAAGATTTAACCACTACTTCACACGGATCCTACCGAGCTAATCAGGGAGTACTAGTTTCTTTCGTTTTTAATTACCTTCCATTATCATAACTTTTATACTTTCGGAGAATATTGGGGACAATGTTCAGTTTAAGTGTAGGAAGGGAAAATAAAACGGAAACTTTGAAACTATGCTTATCCTTGACTATTTGGCTTGTCCAATTTAATTTGTGTAATAAACCATGAGAAATATCGGTTAGGGTAATTTTGACACCAAATTTAAAATTTTTCATGATATGTAAGAGTGGGCCATTAGTCTTAATAAAGCGTCGCATGGATAGGAAGTTATATGACTAGCACAAAACCCTTTACCACTTAAATTCCACCCAAAATGTGAGGATCGCCCTTAGATTTGTAGGAATTAAAGCATTCCACTTTAATGCTTCGAGTGTGTACCGGTAGTATAATAGATTCTAGAACTTGTTTTGTGATGCATTCCGAGATCGCTAGTGAGACTACACTTGTGTAGTTAGGAATAACTAAATGATAAGAGGCATTAGGATAACCCTTGTTTGATACCGTAATATAATTACTTCTTCCACATCGGCTGAGTAGTTCCCCCACACCCTTGCGTTGTACTCATCTTTAGTACACGATACCCTAGTTAACCCTCGTAGCCTATCCTTTTCGCGGTTCTCGTGATGTTTCGGTTTTCCAAATATCAATGAAGAGCATTGTTTACAATCCACCCCCAAATGTACACCCAAATCGCCTTTAGCCTACCTTGTATGCACTCACTTTTAGTGCATTATTGTTATCATACTAAACCCTTAGTTCAATTATCTAGTTGCTTGCATAAGTTGCTAAGTCTAGTCATATCCTTTGTACACAGCTTTGGGACGATTGGGACTCATGGGAAAAGTTAAATTTTATGAAATGACGGAAGGGAACGTTAAATTCAAATTCCCTTTATTTGCGTAATAATGTACTCCAAGTGTTTTGATCTTTTCAATTCGGGTCAAATTAGTGTTAGATTAATAAAAACTCATGTGTAGGGATGTGCCTATAAATCCCTATTATTTTGATGTTATCGTAGAGGATGGTAGAGTAAAAGTGTATGAAAAAAGAAAAAAAGATAGAAAAAAAGAGAAAATAAAAAAATAGAATGTAAAAAAAAAAAAAAAAAAAAAAAAAAAAAAAAAAAAAACGGGCTACCATCCTACATCTATCTTTTAACTTATGTTTGTTTATTTCAAAGTTATCTAGAGTTAGAGTGTCGAGTCTTGGCTTAGCAACGTCATTCTTCTCATGCATGTAACATAAAGATTTTTGACTTTTGCCACCACTAAATCACCTTTCCCACCAAACCCTTTGTTTCCCTACCGTAAGCCTTGATAGAGGGTATATTATTTTATTTGATTGATCTCAATGATACAATGTACATGGTTTATATAGTGATTGCCTCTAAACTATTTTGGGTAGATTACCCTTAATTCTAGCTAATTACAATCACATCTTGCTAATCAACATAAATTGGTGCTTATCCACACCTTTACAGATTGAGCATAATTATAGCTAACACTCCCTCACAGTTTGAGCGGGAGGACGCCGAACACTCAAACTGGAGCGAAATTCAACGAACAAAGCTGTCGGCAAGCCTTATTAAACATAACATAATAAAAACATAACTTTAGTCGACTCAGAACAAAACAGTACTAACGACGCTTCTAGTCGACGTACCAACGGCGGCTAAGTTGACTGATAATCTTATTGTACCAACGGTCAACTTTAGTCGACTGGTAACAAAGCCGTACGAACAGTCGACTAACAAACAAACAATATAACCATTTTTTTTTTACACAACAGAAAGATGAGAAAACCAAAGTTGGTTCTAAAACTTCAACCCCCAAAGAACCTTCCGAAAAAACGGGGCGTGTTTTTCCCTAGAAAAACATAAAGATCCACTATTTTATTTAAGGGAGCCCTCCGAACCTCCGGCGAGTAGCCGGCGGCCGGAGGCGATGGCGGATGAGTTGTGGTTTAGAGTTTTAGGATCGGTAATTGACTCTCTGATACCATGATAGAGGGTATATTCTTTTATTTGATTGATCTCAATGATACAATGTACATGGTTTATATAGTGATTGCCTCTAAACTATTTTGGGTAGATTACCCTTAATTCTAGCTAATTACAATCACATCTTGCCAATCAACATAAATTGGTGCTTATCCACACCTTTACAGATTGAGCATAATTATAGCTAACATTTACTAGATTATATGCTTGTGCAAAGTTCAGGTCACTGAAAGTTAAATGATGGTAATTATTGGTATCGTCATTACACAACCACAATAATCTGCCCAAGTTCCATAAGGTTGTTTTATGTAACATTTTAAGTGTAATTTTAATACCATCTGTTTCTTTTTAGTTTAGACAAATGGCACTATTCCAAGTACACTAGTAATAGCAAATTGTGATGCGGTGAAAACACACACACACATATATATGTGTGTGTGTGTTTAGACCGGTTGACTTAGTTTAGTTTAATGATTGATATCTTAGAGCACTCGATGTGGTGACACACAATCCGAGTTAAAGCTTAACTCGCTCACAACCCGTTAGGTGGTATCGATAATTCGCACTACTTTAAGCGAGTGCTAGCTCCTTAAGAATTAGGGTTGAGAAGAGTGAATTGATTTTAACTGAAAGCTGTAATTCATTCATCATAATGGGTCGGTATATATACCAAATGGGATAACCCTTACAATGATAATACTTATCTAACAATGACATAATACCATTCCTATAACGACTCAAACACCAGATAACAACCTAATTGACAGATAACAACCTAATTGACACTTATCCCACTTTGACTCAAACACGACCTAAACACAAACACAGAAGATAGACACTGAACCGATAGATAGCTAGCCAATGACATAATCTTTATGCCAACCCGGAACAGACGTGACCCTCTTGGGTCGACCTTCATCTTGGGCTTCATCTTGGGTCGTAACATTCCCCACTTCTTCATAACTCACCTTGTCCTCAAGGTGATGAGATGGATAATTGGCCTGGAATTCAGACAACCACTCCCATGTAGCTTCCTCTGGTGAACTACCTAGCCATTAAACTAGAATATGACGAGTTGGTTTCCCAGTTTGTAAGACATTACGCGTTGCACATATCGCTAGTGGTTGCTCCATTGGTCGACCCTCATGTTCTTCCTCAGGCAATCCGGGTGTATCTTACTAGTAGTTGGAAGACCCAAACGATAGGTCACCTTACCCACACGTTCTATTATTTCAAACGGGCCATAATATCGCTTAGCCAATTTGTGGGAAAGCCGCCTTGCTAAAGTGACTTGCTGATATGGCTGTAATCTAACAAGCACCTGGTCGCCCACATTAAACTCCACTTCATGCCGGCTACGGTTTGCTTGCATTTCCATTCAATTCCGCGCTGCAAATAAATTTTACCTAAGTTGTCGCAGCAACACATCCCTTTCTACCAATACCTCATCAACCGCAGCGACCTTGGAGGATCCTGGTGGATATGGAATAAGGGCAGGGGGTGCACGCCCATATAAGGCTTGAAAAAGAGTCATCTTGATACTGCTATGAAAGCTTGTATTATAACTGTATTCTGTCCATTGTAATAATCGTACCCAATTGTGAGGTCGGTCCGATACCATAGCCCGAAGGTATTGCTCAAGCCCTCGATTAACCACCTCCGTCTGGCCATCCGTTTGCGAATGGTACGCCGTGCTATGATTCAGCTGGGTTCCACTTGCCGCAAACAATTGTTTCCAAAATTTACTAACAAAAATAGGATCTCGATCAGAAACTATAGTTCTAGGAAACCCATGAAGCTTAACAACCATGTCCATAAATAGCTCTGCCACCTTTGATGCAGTAAAGCTGGTAGGCCAGGCGCCGAAGTGTGCATATTTAGTTAAACGGTCTACCACCACCTAAATGACCGTTAATCCCTTGGAGACAGGTAACCCGGTAATAAAGTCCATGGAAACATCCTCCCACACCCTAGATGGGGTTGGCAAGGGTTGTAACAACCCCCCGTCACCTGTGTCGAATACTTAGTTTGTTGACAAACCAAACACTTTTTGATGTAGTCCTCAACCGATTTACGCATTCCTTTCCAGTAAAACAATGACGCCAATCCCACTAGCATCTTTTTAGAACCCCCATGGCCTGCACTAGGCGTATTGTGAAACTCGGACAACAGAAGTTCCTTTAATCTTGACTCAAGTCCAAGAAAATATCGCCCACGAAATAGGAGCAGCCCCTGCGCTCGTTGAAACCCATCCAAGACTTCACCCTTGTCTAACCGTTGATGAATCTGAGAAAGCTCATCCAAAGTCTCGTTCTCCCACTTCAAGTCCGCAAGCAACCCTACCATAGGTTGGCTTATAGCCATAAAAGCAGCTGTAACCTCCTCGCCTTCCTCAAACGCACGAGACAGCACATCTGCGGCTAAAGTTGTCACCCCGAACTTATACTCGATACTGAAATCAAATCCCAAAAGCTTTCGAACATATTTTTGTTGAAGGGGCGTTTGTATCACTTGTTGCCTGAGCTTCTTGATACTCTTATGATCGGTACAAATGGTAAACCGACGCCCAACCAAGTATTGACGCCACTTATACACGGCTTCGACGATAGCAAAAAGTTCCTTTTGATAAGTTGCGGCGAACCACATTCGAGGTCCTAATTTACGACTGAAGTAACTAAGTGGTCGACCCTTCTGAATCAATACAGCTCCAATACCCACATCAGAAGCATCAGTTTCAATTACAAAGGTTTCTTCGAAATCCGGGAGACCTAATACTGGGGCATGAGTCAACTTCTCTTTTAGTTCTGTAAAAGCATTGCCCTCCAATTCGCCCCACTTAAACGCATCTTTCTGAAGAAGATTAGACAAAGGAGCGGCCACAATAGTGTAATCCTTGATAAACCGCCTATAGTACCCCGCGAGCCCGAGGAACCCTCGCACCTGCCGCTGTGACGTTGGAATGGGCCAATCCATTATGGCCTAAACTTTCTTTGGGTCGACTTCAATACCCTGACCGGAAATAATATGCCCCAAATATTCAAGTGATGAACCTCCGAACTCACATTTAGCCTTTTTAACATAAAATTGGTGAGTCTGCAAACACTGAAAAACACATCAAAGATGTTCTAGGTGCGCCGTGAGAGAATTGCTATAAATCAATATGTCATCAAAAAAAAGAATCACAAATTTACGTAGGTAAGAAGAAAATAACCGATTCATAGTTGCTTGAAAGGTGGATGGCGCATTGGTAAGTCCAAACGGCATCACCAAAAACTCATAGTGTCCATCATGTGTACAAAAGGCCGTTTTGTACACATCCCGATCATGTACCCGAATCTGATGGTACCCTGCCTGTAAATCGAGTTTGGTAAAGATCTTAGCACCACCTAATTCGTCAAACATCTCATCCGTGGTTGGAATCGGAAACCTATCTTTGACAGTGGCTTCATTAAATGCTTGATAATCCACACAAAAATGGTAACTTCCATCTTTCTTTTTCACCAATAAGACCGGTGACGAGAAAGGGCTTTGACTTACACGAATGATTCCTTGACTTAACATCTCACGAACCAACTTCTCCATTTCTCCCTTTTGATAGTGTGGATAACGATAGGGTCGCACATTTACCGGTTTGGTATTAGGCAATAAATGTATACGGTGATCAAAACTTCGATGAGGTGGGAGAGTGGTAGGTACCTGGAAAAGGGGCTCGAAATCTGCTAAAAGTTTTTTGATGCCTGGATGTATGACAATATCAGTATTGACCTGGCTTCCGTTCTCTTCCATACCTTGGTCAAAATTATACAACTCATATACGCCATAAATGTCCTCCGAATCAAACAGGGCATGCATGTGGTGTAAACTTATATGCTTCATGCGTAGGGCTTCCTCGCCATGCAATGTATATGCCTGACCCAACCACTTAAACTCCATTGTTTGTTGAGAATAGTCGTGAGTCACATTGCCAAGCCGTTGCAACCATTGAATACCCAATACGATATCCGACCCTTTCATAGGAAGTACGTACAAGTCCACCTCCATACGTAAACCTTGGATATCAACCGTCACTTGGGTACACATATTCTCACACAAGAGAGTTGCCCCACTGCCAATGTAGACCTTAAAGGCCTTCGTACCTGTGATGGGTAACCGCATACGTTCGAAAACTTCTGGCTGCACAAAGTTGTGAGTACTACCATTGTCGATAAGAATGTGCACCTTACCCTCTAACGCGTCCCATAACTATAGTGACCGCGGCATGTCCCACCAATGAATTCAAAATCGATATGTCACCACTTTCCATAGCATCTTCTTGGCCAACGTCCTCGTCTGCCATAACCTCTTCCTCGTTGGCCATAAGCAACAAAAATTTACCCGGACATTTATGTCCGCGTACCCACTTATTATCACAATTAAAGAACAAGCCTTTACTCAGACGCTCCTGTCTTTCTGCCGGCGAGATCCATTTAATAGGAAGTGGTGAGGCACCAGAATTAGCACCCACATTAGTAGGTGTTGGCAACAAAGGTGGTTTTGTATTTTCCAGTCTTGGCGCATTAAAATGAGCTGGCGACTTTGTTAGGGCGTGAGGAGCACTAGTAGTTGCCGACCTGCTGTTGTTGTCGCTTCCCCTGATCATCCAAACGAGCTTCCGTAATCCGAGCCAAAGAAAATGCATCGCTAAGGGATGTGGGTTTAGTCACCAACAGTTCCCGTTGCAATGATGGTTTAAGACTCGATATATAGAACGAAATCAGCAACCCTTCGGATATATTAGTGACCCGATTCATCAACTTTTCAAACTTACTTTGGTATTGCGCAACCGTCCCTGTTTGCAATAACTTTGATGGCGCCCCTTGCGGGTCCTCGTATTTACATGGTCCAAAACGGTTTCGAACACTCTCCAAAAAACCGTCCCAAGTCGTGATTAAACTGTTACGCGTCATCCAGCGGAACCACTCCACCGCGTCTCCTTCGAGATTAAAACCTACCACACGTAGTCGTTGCTCGACCTGTGTGTTTAAAAGAGAAAAGTACTCGGTGATAGAAAAAATCCAACTTTCAGGTTCAGACCACGAAAACTTCGGCACGTCCAGCCGCATGGAGCGTGGTAATGTCGAAGTGCTGGCTTCACCACCAGGGCGTGCGACCTGAATCAACTCCCGAGTAGCCTGTAACTCCAATTGCATAGCTGCTAATTGCTCATGTAGCCCCTCGGCCTGACGCTGGTTAGCTGTGGCATGTTCTTTGAGCAATAAACGTACTTCGTCTACGTTCATGATGAAAGCACCAGTTGATACAACCCGTTAGGTGGTATCGATAATTCGCACTACTTTAAGCGAGTGCTAGCTCCTTAAGAATTAGGGTTGAGAAGAGTTAATTGATTTTAACCTGAAGCTGTAATTCATTCATCATAATGGGTCAGTATATGTATCGAATGGGATAACCCTTACAATGATAATACTTATCTAACAATGACATAATACCATTCCTATAACGAGTTAAACACCAGATAACGACCTAATTGATAGATGACAACCTAATTGACACTTATCCCACTTTGACTCAAACACGACCTAAACACAAACACAGAAGATAGACATTGAACTGATAGATAGCTAGCCAATGACATAATCTTTATGCCAACCTGGAACAGACGTGACCCTCTTGGGTCGACCTTCATCTTGGGTCGTAACAGTGCGTTAACCACACCGTCCCCTTGAGTTAAGGGTGCGTTATTTAACGAGGGTGTGATAACCCTTTTACGCAACGTGAAGGGGTGTTTTTTTTAGTTAAGGTGAGTTAAAGTGAGTTAAGGTTGAGTTATATAAAATGGTGTTTTTTTTTAGTTAAGGTGAACGGTTAAAGTTGATGTGGTGCTGACGTGACAGTGTGTTAAACCTTAACACAAAATTATGGTAGCTTTTGCTCTTAGAGAAGCTGACAAAGTCAAGATTCTTCACTGCTGCTGAGTCGTGGGACTTATTCAACAAGGGATTCGTGGAATTTCTGCATAAAGACATTTTTAATTATGTAGTCCATTATCAGTCTGGTACATGGCTTTCTCAAGAGTCCATTTACTCAAAAGCGAGAAAGTGACATTTTTGTGAAAGTTTCTCAGAAGCACGCGGCATAATTATTACTCTATGGTTCACCAATCTTCCTGCATGGCTCCTTGTCAACTCAAAGTCAACACACGGTACGTAGGTTTTTGCCTATTTAACATTTATTTTAGTACGTGATTAATACTACCGATCTTCTTCTTTCGTTAAGTGTTGCAGAGCTTGATTTATAGTCTTTGTTTTAGTCAACTTTTTGTTATTGTGAAGTTGTGCACCTCTGCTTTGCAAGTTCACATCTAATTATGGAGTCGGATGAGTCCGGAGTGACAAAAATGAAAAACAAAATGAGTTTTTCTAAATACAAACTCAGGAGAAAAAAAGGAGTGACGCATCGTGTACATTTACGATTGGCGATTTTGTCAGGTTCGATTCTCTTCTTGTATAGATGTTCATTCTTATACCTACCGCTTCATTTTATTATATCATCAAATATATACCATATTAGCTTCTTCTTTCTATTTATTTCTGTTTATATATAGTGAATAACAGTCGAAAGAAAGACATGGATCTGATAGAAGGACCATGGAGTCCCGAAGAGGACGAGATGTTGCTAAATCTTTTAGAGAAACACGGCCCCAATTATTGGTCACTAATTATTACGTCTATACCGGGTAGATCGGATCAGTCATGTTGGTCAAGGTGGTTATCACTTCAAAGGTCATTTATGCCTGAAGAGGACAAGATGCTGCAAAATCTCGTCAAGAAACACGGCCCCAATTGGTCACTAATTGGTAAGTCTATACCGGGTAGATCAGCTAAAACATGTAGGGTAAGGTGGTTTTCATCACCTCAAATTATGCCATTTACGCCTGAGGAGAACCACACTATATTACTCCCACCACCGCCGTTATGGGGATAAATGGGTGAGTAATGCGAAAAAACTAATTGGTCGCCCGTATGACGTGATTCAGAACCATTGGAATTCGACTTTGAAGTGGAAAACTAATGAAGCCAAAATACCACATCCGATTTTCGGTGATATTAATTGTGGACAAGGGAACTCTTATATTCACGATTGGAACTTAAACCATGCGGTACCCCCCTCTATTAGTGATATGGCAAGGGATAATATGTCTTCGGGAGGTACGCATTCTTATAGCAGTGATCATTCAGCACCGAGTTTGAACGCTTTAAGCAAACGAGACTTGTCACAAACGATGAGTGACAGTGACAATTCTCATTCTCCGACTCCTCCCAAAAGCAATGTTTTGAACCGGTCCACCCAGTCCGGTTGAGCCGTTCGCAAAAAACATACCAAAATGAGCCGGTTTTTCGAGACGGCTGAAAACCTAGTGTGACCCGCTGAGTTTCATGTGACCCTAATCAACCCATTTCACAAATGTCGGGCGGTGTTTTATTTCTTTATTATTTTTGTTTTAGAAGTCATATATGATAAGTTTTGATTCATCATAATGATGAATGATGTTCGTTTTTAGTTTAAAACTTGTATTGTTGAATCACATGTGTTTGTGTTTGATACTGAACTAGCGAAGTACTCCGCTTATGCTGGCAAGAGGTTCTACAGTGATATATCATGTCGAATTCATATTTTAAAGTATCAAATTACGTGGTTATTAGTGTAATATGTTAGATTATATTGCAAAGATGACAAATCATATAACAAACTTAACACATAGTCTATTCATAAGTCTTGTTATGATTGGTTTGATCCACAACTTCTTGGGTTACATGTGTTTGATTCAAAAAAATAAAGCGTATATAACACATGATTTTACACACATCAGATACATTTCACGCCGTGTGGCAGATCAATGAAGAAACTAAGGTGGTTCTTCGATTCTACTTAAAAACGCTATCATAGTTATGCATTAGTAAGGTGGGTCGGATACAATTTAAC
>OU343225.1:40574888-40616763 GCA_910596185.1 Chrysanthemum makinoi | reverse complement strand
CCCCAAGGTGAACCACACCTACACAACGCCGCCACACCCTTTATGCGTACTAGGCTAAGTACCTAGTTTCTTCACACCTTAGGTGAACTACACCTTCACAACGCCGCTTACCCTTTATTAGGTACTAAAGGCTACCCAACCCATCGCACGGAGGAACTACTACCAATAATTCACTACACCACTAATCCCAAAGGATATCTACTCCTTTACAACATCATCAAGGATATCAATATCCTTGGATCTAAACTAGTCTCCATCAAAATGCACACACCATATCCACGTACATCTAAGGCACCTTAAACTAATGCCTTTGACTAGATCTACAAGACACCTTTCACTAATGTCTTGGGTCTTCACTTCTAAGCACCTTCACTAATGCTTTTTTTGTCTTGACTTCTAAGCACCTCACTAATGCTTCTTAGTCTTGACTTCCAAGCACCTACCACAAGTGCTTATCCTATAGACGATAGATACCCTTCACTAATATCTTCGCCTTGACTCTTGAGACATCTTTCACTAATGTCTTCAACACTACACTTCTTTAAGAAAGAAGGAAATCATCAACAAGAAGACTTCAGTAGCCTTGATGATGAGGAAGCATGGCAACTCATGAACTTGAGCTTGCTCGACTTCAAAGGTGGTGATCTTGCCTTTAAGAGGAACCTAAAAGATCACACACAAAAAAAACTACAAACATAGATCTCTTGGATCTAAGGTTAGTGAGATTTAACCTCGGGAGAAAGTATATTGAAAGGGGTATAAAACAATGAAGAAATGGCTCACTATTTATAGAGGAAAAATCCTACTCCTCGTTCTCGGATCCCACCCCAAGGGATCCGCTATGCAGCCGTGGATCCGTCCGCCCTCTTGCCCATGGGTATTTTTTGGTTATGGGTTGATCCATGGTTTTTTTCTAGATACAATGAACTTGGTTAAGTGGTATATAAAACCATGGGTTATGAGTCAAAACCATTTGCTAGTATTTACCCATTTAGTATATACTTGTATTTACCCATTTTAGCATACACTTAGTTTTTACCCATTTGAGTATACTTAGTTTAAGTATATGTTTAACCCAATATGTAAACACTAGTTATTGTACATATGTATCTAAATCATAAAATCACTTATACTTGTTTTAGTGTTTTATGTGAAAAGGTTAAGTGTGTTAGAAAACTATTAACTCAAACTATTTGTTGCATTTTATTTCATGATTTTACTTTTGTTATCGACAAAACATTAGAAGATCGAAAATATATAAATAAACGCTTTTACGCTTATTTGTATTAACAATCTCCCTTTTGTTGATGAAAACATAAAATTATTTTAAAGGTACAAATTCTAAAATTTGAATTTGTAGTTTTACTCTTCCCTCGAACAAAAGTGTTTCAACAAGTTTTTACAAGTAAAAGTAAAAGAAGAGAGAGAGCATAACAGGATCTCTCTTTACCCCTTGACAGTCCATCCCATGTAAAGGCAAGTAAATGATACTAATCTATTTGTTTGCAAATAAGTTTGCAAAAGATATCGTCAAGGTAATGTGTTCTTGATGATTGCAATTTTTTGCAAAGGGATGTCACAAAATGTAAACCTAGTATTGCAAGTAATTTGTAATGTATTGCTTTGACATAAAGCTCCCTTAGCTTTATGATGTCAAAGTCTTCATATGTAAATTGAATAACTACAAAACAAAGGTTAGAAATCAAGTATAATTCACAATTTCGTGCAAATGTGATTCAAGTTAGTAGAAAGAGAGCTTTCTACGGATCCGGTTCTTCCTAGTAGGATCCGGCTCAGCAAATATGAGAGGATCCGTCTGGCCGATGAATAAAGTCAGCAAAGATTGGTATAACAAGAAATGTTAATAATAAAAAAGAGATATGGATTATATAGTATACTCACATACTCAGAAATATAGCAATTAGCATGTAATTCCATTTAATAAACAAGAGTTATGATATACATGACTAAAAACAAAGACAATAGACAATATATGACTAGGAATTTCTAGATCACCTAACGCTTGAAGCTAAGACACCACTATATTCTTCTAGCTCAAGTTTTGTTTAGGTTTAGTCTCACAAACGCTCGAGGAGATGATAAAACATGAAACGTTGGTCTTCTCGTACTTCATGTATCAAACTTTCAACATGTTGAAAATGATAGCAATCTTTGTCATGGCTAGGTAGTGGTGGTGGATGAAATGAAATGGCTTGATTCGAAGGATCAAGTGAAGCGGCTTGTGGAGCTTCAACGATGGGATTGGTGGAGGTATATTTAAGAATGACTCAACCAAGAATGATGGTGGTGGTAGAGAAGTGTCAACTTCCATATGGTCGGTGGTTGATTTGATGATTTATCATAATCCAAATAGGATTATATGATGAAAACGCCGGAAGGAAGGAGCAAGTGTTGACTCAACACCTTGATTTTGAACCATTATTCCTCCTAATGAGGAGAATGTTGTCATGAAGGATGAGACTACCTAGGAGGCAAGTCCTCTAAATTGTAGAGGTGAGTGATGATAGTGGGATGTAAATGAGATAGCTCTGAACCAATGGTGATGGTTTCGTGGAGATGATATTGTTTGGCCTAGAGATGGTGGTGTTTGGCATAGGTAGTTTTGTGTGTACTATCCTTTTAGGAATAGGTTTGATTGGATGATGAAGAATTCTATCATTTGTTGGTTTGATGAGATGATTCGTTGAAGAAATTTCGTGTATAACGTGAGCTCTTTTAATGGGTGGTTCTTTGGTGGATAAGTTACAACTTGGGGTTTTCCTCATGATGGGATGATTTCAAGAGGTTGCAAGACCTGAAGTTTAAGATGAAAGTGATGACTATGGAGGTCCTAACAAGGTGGTTTATAAACTAAGAGATTTGGCAAGTGCATTTAAGCTTTGAGCCACTAGGATTCATTGGAATGTGATGATTGTCATGCACAAGAGTCAACTCCAGAGTTGTAATTGATCTAGGAACTCAATTAAGATGAGATGGAGTGTTTGAGTTAGGAAGATGAGTTGAAATGATTGATTTAGCAAGATTTGACCTATAACCGTCCTATCGGATCCCACTGTTCTCCTCGTGAGGGATCCGTCAGGCTAATCCTAGGGATCCGCTCTCAGAGCTATGAAGGATTGAAATGATGTTTCAAAGATCTAAGACCCTATCTTGAAGTGTTTTGGGCTTCTTCAAGTGTTTTAAATGAAGGAGTGCTTGAGTACTTGAAGGTAATGAATGATGTAGCTAATGATTGTCTTTTGGGGAAGGATTTGGAACTTTCAAGAGTACCAATGGATGAACAAGGATGACACTAAAGATTTAGAATGTCAATTGAAGCTAGATGATCCTAGAGATCGTTATGTCTTAGGATAGTGTATTGAAAATATCCTAGAAGCTTTGAGATAGAAAACTAGATTTTGATCACTTTGATCAACTTGAGGTGAAGATGATTTATGATCAATTTTGCCATAACTGAAAGATTTCTAAGACTAGATGTGAGGGATCAAGTAGAAAATGAGGCGTAAGTTAAAGGAAGAGTAATGGGTTAAAACGAAACGATAGATCTACAAGCCGCTTTAGAGTGCGACCTTGGTGATTTATGTATGAATGGGAAAGATTAACCTATCTTGATAAGGAATTAATTTGCCTTAAGACACTATGTTTAGCTTAGTGTGAGTTGTTCTAAGAATGTGTTTGAAATATAATGCTTGAATTGCATTTTCGTTGACGGATCCTACTGCTCCTAAGAGTTGGGATCCGTCTAGTGTAATCTTTGGGATCCCCATCCATTCTCAATACAGTAACTTTACTAAAGGTATGCAATGATCGTGACAATGCATTATATCTCAAGGATAGTCTAAAGAGAGTTCTAAATACTAAGATATCAAATGTTTTATTTCATGAAGGAAATTGGATTACATTGATAAAGCACGAGTACAATAGATTTGATCCTATTTTGAAATATTATTAGTTTCCTTGAGTGTTCTCGCTAGGAGGATCATTAAGTGATTGATGAGTGTTGGTGGAGTCAAGAATGAAGAAAGTCTTCATGAGGGATATGTTTAGCGGTTCCATCATTTGTTCACAAGTATGCATAAACGGACTTTGAAATTGAGGATGGAAGTGCATAACGCATGATAGAGGCGCTCAAGAACATTCCATAAGGGATGAGTTTATTCTTGGAGCCTTGAAGATTTGCATTCGCCTCATGTAAGAAGTAGGCGAGATTGTATGGTTGTTGTGTTAGCAAACAAGCATTAACATGTAGCACAAAGCGGGAAGGATTTCTCGATTTCCCCTAAGACTCCAAACATTTTCACGTAGGATGAGTGCAGAGGCTTGTACTCTTCTTGATATCCCTTGTAAAGATAATGTTTGGATCGGAGTATATGGTCGAGGTTTGCATATTATGCGATTTAAATCTTCCTGAGAGGGTATGTGTGAACAATATGGACTATTTTCTTCACGAAAGTTGAAGAGAGAATCAAGAGACCAATCTTCGGTAAAGGCACATTGTCCATGATTTGGAATCCGAAGGATGTGAGCAAAATGCCCGGGTTGAGTGAACTTTGGTTTTGATATAAAACCAAAGAGAGAGAGCGATCCTCGCTAATTTAACGAGTTCGACTTGAAGAAAGAATTCCATTATGAACCTTGGACATATCTTCTCGTTGATTTCAAGAAGACATTCTAGTCATATGGCTCTGGAGGAGGTATTGATACCTTCTTCGAATTGTAGAGAGGTGTCTTCAATACGTCCTTCATGGAAGTGACGGTTTTCGAGATTATTGAACCCACTGACATGATTTTCAAAGGTTGGGTTCGAGAGATGTTCTAGTAGACGCTGAAGTGAGAAATCAAACTCATATTCAAGGCCATAGTTGAACCTATAGAAATGACAAATTAATAAAAGGAAATGTTTGTGGTCAACATATGTTAATCTAAGGTTTTACTAGATTTTTTAACAATGGTTTTAACCTGAAATACACTTAACTCACTTATGGTTTTGACATACAAGTGGAGTATTATTCTTAGACTAAAAGAGGTTTTTGATTTGCATGAAAACCTGCTTAGGAATCCCACGTTCTTTTCAAAAGGATCCGCTAGTATAACTTCCCGGATCCGTGGACTGTAGTAGTAACGTAAAACGTGATTTTATAAAAACATAGATTTTATAGTTTTTATACCACGAAAATATGTTTTATCCTACATTTTATTTTAGCATGCATACATGACTTCTAATGTATCACGTAAGAAATAAAACATATAAATCAAGAAGTGACAAACTACAATGTAAAACAACCTAGATAATCTAGATCATTAATAATATTTCATTTCAATGCTAAGGATGATACAAAGGATTGGGTATATGACCCCAATATAGATTAACAACACAAAGTAAATGTTCCATGTGAACTTCATCATATGGAACACAAGTTGCGATGAAAGTGTTGTGGTTGATGAGCACGAGCATGTAAACCATGTTGATGACGAATCTTCTTGGTTTTGATGATGAAATGAGAGGAAGATGAAGTTGAATGAGAGAAGATTTTGAAATTGGAAGATTTTGAAAAAGTGAGGATTTGGTGTAGATGCCGATTGCGGAGGTTTTATAGGAAGGAGGAAATTTTTGTGTTTTGTTTTATTATTGAAAAGGAACAAAACAAAGTTTTATATACCACAATTTAGACGAGAAATAAAACACGAGAAAATGACTTAAATGAAGCTTTATGTAAAACATGTATAAGCATAAAAGATAATCATATAAATACCTAAATAGGCATACTTAATTATCAAGCAAAGTAAAAGGAGAATCATACCTCTAGAAGGACGGAATGTCTTTACAAATGACACAACAAATGTCACTTAGACGATTCCCCTCATTCCTTTATTAAGATACCTTCTTTAGGAAGGTATTCTTGTTACCAAGCTACTCCTAAAGCTTGGTGGGTATGAGCTTTGACTAATCAACATGACAACAAAGATTAGTGAAATTAAAAATAAAAAAAGTTATCAACTTTAACATCCAAACATTTAGTTTTAAAAAAATGGTGTTTGCTTTTTATAAAAACCTTCTTTGTAGTTTTCTATTAACCATGGATCGTATCAAGTTTTTAAAGTACAATATACTTCAAGAACCTTGTAACGTAAGCTCGATGCCAATTGTGGAAAACTAGAAGGGGGGTTGAATAGTTTTCCCAATTAAAACTTCCTTTAATCTATTTAGATCGACTTATGTCAATCTATTTGGATGTGTGTGTGTTGGATGTTGATAAACAAGCATGTAAAGGTAAGTAATGAAAAGATTAGAGTAAGAAGCACAAAACCACAACACAAGTATTTATAGTGGTTCGACTACAAGGTCACCTTCCTTCCTTGCCCCACCTACCCCTTAGTCACCGCATCTCCTGAGTTCGTGAATCACTACACCACGCCTACTTTTTCCTGTACTAGGCTAACCACCGGTTCTTTCACCCAAGGTGAACCACACCTACACAACGCCACCTTTTATATAAGGTACTAGGCTAAGTACCTAGTTCTTTCACACCTTAGGTGAACTACACCTTCACAACGCCGCCTACCCTTTATTAGGTACTAGGCTAAGAACCTAGTTCCATTGCAATGGAGGAACTACTACCACACTACACCAACCATAATCCCAAATGAGATCTACTCCTTTACAACATCATCAAAGATATCAATATCCTTGGATCTAAAACTAGTCTATCTTGTACATCGAAACACACCATATCGAATGTACATCTAAGGCACCTTTCACTAATGCCTTTGACTAGATCTACAAGACACCTTTCACTAATGTCTTGTGTCTTCACTTCTAAGCACCTTTCACTAATGCTTCTTTGTCTTGACTTCTAAGCACCTTCACTAATGCTTCTTAGTCTTGACATCCAAGCACCTACCACAAGTGCTTTATCCTATAGACGATAGATACCCTTCACTAATATCTTGCCTTGAATCTTAAGACATCTTTCACTAATGTCTTCAACACTACACTTTTTTGAAGAAAGAAGGAATCATCAACAAGAAGACTTAGTAGCCTTGATGATGAGGAAGCATGGCAACTCATGGACTTGAGCTTGCTCGACTTCAAAGTGGTGATCTTGCCTTTAAGAGGAACCTAAAAGATAACACAAAAACAAAACTACAAACATAGATCTCTTGGATCTAAGGTTAGTGAGATTTAACTCGGGGGAGAAAGTATATTGAAAGGGTATAAAACAATGAAGAATTGGCTCACTATTTATGTAGAGGAAAAATCCTATGTTCCTGGATCCCACGGATCCCTACCACAAGGGATCCGCTAGCACAAAGCCAGTGAGTGGTCCCTGGTCCTCTTTGCCCATGGGTATTTTGGTTATGGGTCAGTGTCATGGGTTATGGGTCAAAACCATTTGCTAGTATTTACCCATTTAGTATATATACTTGTATTTACCCATTTTAGCATACACTTAGTTTTTACCCATTTTGGTATACTTAGTTTAAGTATATGTTTAACCCAATATGTAAACACTAGTTGTTGTACATATGTATCTAAATCATAAAATCACTTATACTTGTTTTAGTGTTTTATGTGAAAGCGTAAGTGTGTTAGAAAACTATTAACTCAAACTATTTACGTACTCTATTTGTTTCATTAAAATGATTTTACTTTTGTTATCGACAAAACATTAGAAGATCGTAAAATATAAATAAACGTTCTACCGGCTTATTTGTATTAATGCATACCTTATCCCACTTTGACTCAAACACGACCTAAACACAAACACGTAAGATAGACACCGAATCGATAGATAGCTAGCCAATGACATAATCTTTATGCCAACCTCGAATGTACGGACCCTCTTGGGTCACCTTCATCTTGGGCTTCATCTTGGGTCGTAACATTCCCCACTTCTTCATAACTCACCTTGTCCTCAAGGTGATGAGATGGATAATTGGCTGAATTTAGACAACCACTCCCATGTAGCTTCCTCCTGAACTACCTACCCTTGAACTGAATAATATGACGCAGTTGGTTTCCCAAGTAAGACATTACGCTAATAACATATCGCTAGTGGTTGCTCCATGGTCGCACCCTCATGTTCTTCCTCAAGAAATCCGCCACACCTCTCATCGGGTTCTCGTAAATAGCTTAAGTAGTGACACATGAAAAACCGGGTGTATCTTACTAGTAGTTGGAAGACCCAAACGATAGGCCACCTTACCCACGCTGCTCTAATATTTCAACTTACCATAATATCGCGAAATAATGTGGGAAAGCCGCCTTTCTGCACTTGACATGGTCGTAATCTAACAAGCACCTCACGCCACACATTAAACTCCACTTCATGCCGCTACGGTTTGCTTGCATTTCCATTCGACCGCGCGCAAATAAATTTTGCCTAAGTTGTCGCAGCAACACATCCCTTTCTACCAATACCTCATCAACCGCGCAATACCTTGGAGGATCCTGCTGGATGGAATATGGGCAGGGGCACGCCATATAAGGCTTGAAAAGAGTCATCTTGATACTGCTATGAAAGCTTGTATTATAACAGATCATCCATTGTAATAATCGTATCTAATTGTAGGTCGGTCCATACCATAGCCCGAAGGTATTGCTCAAGCCCTCGACAACCACTCTCCGTCCATCCGTTTGCGAATGGTATGCCGTGCTATGATTCAACTGGGTTCCACTTGCCGCAAACAATTTTTTCCAAAATTTACTAACAAAAATAGGATCTCGATCGTAAAACTATAGTTCTAGGAAACCCATGAAGCTTAACAACCATGTCCATAAATAGCTCGCCACCTTTGATGCGGAAAGGGTAGGCAGCTACCGGCAGTGCATATTTAGTTAAACGGTCCACCACCACAATAAATGACCTTAATCCTTGGAGACAGTAACCGGTAATAAAGTCCATGGAAACATCCTTCCACACCGCATATGGGGTTGGCAAGGGTTGTAACAACCCCCGCCCCTGCGGTTTTAATACTTAGTGTGTTGACAAACCAAACACTTTTTGATGTAGTACTCAACCGATTTACGCATTCCTTTCCAAGAAACAATGACGCCAATCCCACTAGCATCTTTTTAGAACCCCCATGGCCTGCACTAGGCGTATTGTGAAACTCGGACAACAGAAGTTCCTTTAATCTTGACTCAAGTCCAAGAAAAATATCGCCCACGAAATAGGAGCAGCCCCTGCGCTCGTTGAAACCGATCCAAGACTTCACCCTTGTCTAACCGTTGATGAATCTGAGAAAGCTCATCCAAAGTCTCGTTCTCCCACTTCAAGTCCGCAGCGTTTCTACCATAGGTTGGCAGCCATAAAAGCAAATGTAACCTCCTCGCCTTCCTCAAACGCACGAGACAGCACATCTGCGGCTAAAGTTGTCACCCTAGACTTATACTCGATACTGAAATCAAATCCCAAAAGCTTTCGAACATATTTTTGTTGAAGGGGTGTTTGTATCACTTGTTGCATGAGCTTCTTGATACTCTTATGATCAGTACGAATGGTAAACCGACGCCCAACCAAGTATTGACGCCACTTATACACGGCTTCGACGATAGCAAAAAGTTCCTTTTGATAAGTTGCGGCGAACCGCATTCGAGGTCCTAATTTACGATCAAGTAACTGTGGTCAATTCTTCAATCAATACCCAATACCCACATCGTAAGCATCAGCTTCACAAAGGTTTCTTCAAATCCGGAGACCTAATACCGGGCATGAGTCAACTTCTCTTTAGTTCAGAAAAGCATTTCCCCATTCGCCCCACTTTAAACCCATCTTCTTCAAGAAGATTAGACAAAAGCGAGCCACGATGAGCGTAATCCTTGATAAACCGCCTATAGCCTACAAGGAACCCTCGAGAACCCGCACAGACGTTGGAATGGGCCAATCCATTATGGCCGAAACTTTCTTTGGGTCGACTTCAATACCCTGACCCGAAATAATATGCCCCAAATATTCAAGTGATGAAGCTCCGAACTCACATTTAGCCTTTTTAACATAAAATTGGTGAGTCTGCAAACACTGAAAAACACATCAAAGATGTTCTAGGTGCGCCGTGAGAGAATTGCTATAAATCAATATGTCATCAAAAAAAACAATCACAAATTTACGTAGGTAAGAAGAAAATAACCGATTCATAGTTTCTTGAAAGGTGGATGGCGCATTGGTAAGTCCAAACGGCATCACCAAAAACTCATAGTGTCCATCATGTGTACGAAAGGCCGTTTTGTACACATCCCGATCATGTACCCGAATCTGATGGTACCCTGCCTGTAAATCGAGTTTGGTAAAGATCTTAGCACCACCTAATTCGTCAAACATCTCATCCGTGGTTGGAATCGGAAACCTATCTTTGACAGTGGCTTCATTAAATGCTCGATAATCTACACAAAAACGGTAACTTCCATCTTTCTTTTTCACCAATAAGACCGGTGACGAGAAAGGGCTTTGACTTACACGAATGATTCCTTGACTTAACATCTCACGAACCAACTTCTCCATTTCTCCCTTTTGATAGTGTGGATAACGATAGGGTCGCACATTTATCGGTTTGGTATTAGGCAATAAATGTATACGGTGATAAAACTTGATGAGGTGGGAGTGGTAGGTACCGGAAAACGCTTGAAATCTCGCTAAAAGTTTTTGATGCCGGATTTATGACAATATCGATTGACCGACTTCTTCCATACCTTGTTCCAAATTATACAACTCTATATCGCCATAAATGTCCTCCAATCAAACATGCATGTGTGGTGTAAACTTATACGCTTCATGATTCCTCGCCATGCAATGTATAATCCTGACCCAACCACTTAAACTTCATTGTTTGTTGAGAATAGTCGTGAGTCACATTGCCAAGCCGTTGCAACCATTGAATACCCAATACGATATCCGACCCTTTCATAGGAAGTAATACAAGTCCACCTCCATAATGAAACCTTGGATATCAACCGTCACTACACATATTCTCACACACAAGAGAGTTGCCCCACCGCCAATGTAGACCTTAAAGGCCTTCGTGACTGTGATGGGTAACCGCGATACTCGAAAACTCTCGGTCACAAAGTTGTGAGTACTACCATTGTCGATAAGAATGTGCACCTTACCGCCCCTAACGCTCCCCATAACTATAGTGACGGGCCGCCATGTCCCACCAATGAATTCAAAATCGATATGTCACCACTTTCCATATCTTCTTCAACGTCCTCGCCCCGCCATAACTCCTCTGGCCATAAGCAACAAAATTTACCCGACATTTATGTCCGCGTACTCCACTTATTATCACAATTAAAGCACAAGCCTTTACTCGCACGCCCCGCCTTTTCTCACGCATCCATTAATAGGAAGTGGTGAGGCACCAGAATTAGCACCCACCTTAGTAGGTGTTGGCAACAAAGGTGGTTTTGTATTTACCCCTTGGCGATTAAAATGAGCTGGCGACTTTGTTAGGCGTGAGGAGCACTAGTAGAGTTGTCGACCGTTGTTGTCGCCTCGATCATCCAAACGAAGCCTTAATCCGAGCCAAAGAAAATGCTAAGGGATGTGGTTTAGTCACCAACAGTTCCCGTTGCAATGATGGTTTAAGACTCGATATATAGAACGAAATCAGCAACCCTTCGGATATATTAGTGACCCGATTCATCAACTTTCAAACTCACTTTGGTATTTAAACCGTCCCCTCGTTTGGTAATAACTTTGATGGGTCCTCGTGATTTACATGGTCCAAAAACGGTTTCAACACTCTCCAAAAACCGCCCCAAGTCGTGATTAAACGTTACGCTGGCCATCCAAACCGGAACCACTCCACCGCATTCCTCGAGATTAAAACCTACCACACGTAGTCGTTGCTCGACCGGTGTGTTTAAAAGAGAAAAGTACCTGCGGATAAAATCCAACTTTCGTGTTCGGACCCGAAAACTTCGCAGACGCCCCGCATGGAGCGTGGTAATGTCGAAGTGCTGGCTTCACCACCAGGGCGTGCGACCTGAATCAACTCCCGAGTAGCGTGTAACTCCAATTGCATAGCTGCTAATTGCTCCTGTAGCCCCTCGGCCTGACGCTGGTTAGCTGTGGCATGTTCTTTGAGCAATAAACGTACTTCGTCTACGTTCATGATGAAAGCACCAGTTGATACAACCCGTTAGGTGGTATCGATAATTCGCACTACTTTAAGCGAGTGCTAGCTCCTTAAGAATTAGGGTTGAGAAGAGTTAATTGATTTTAACTGAAAGCTGTAATTCATTCATCATAATGGGTCGGTATATATATCGAATGGGATAACCCTTACAATGATAATACTTATCTAACAATGACATAATACCATTCCTATAACGAGTTAAACACCAGATAACGACCTAATTGATAGATGACAACCTAATTGACACTTATCCCACTTTGACTCAAACACGACCTAAACACAAACACAGAAGATAGACATTGAACTGATAGATAGCTAGCCAATGACATAATCTTTATGCCAACTGGAAGCGAGACGTGACCCTCTTGGGTCGACCTTCATCTTGGTCGTAATGCTGGCGTTAACCACACCGTCCCCTTGAGTTAAGGGTGCGTTATTTAACGAGGGTGTGATAACCCTTTTACGCAACGTGAAGGGGTGTTTTTTTTAGTTAAGGTGAGTTAAAGTGAGTTAAGGTTGAGTTATATAAAATGGTGTTTTTTTTAGTTAAGGTGAACGGTTAAAGTTGATGTGGTGCTGACGTGACAGTGTGTTAAACCTTAACACAAAATTATGGTAGCTTTTGCTCTTAGAGAAGCTGACAAAGTCAAGATTCTGCACTGCTGCTGAGTCCGTGGGACTTATTCAACAAGGGATTCGTGGAATTTCTGCATAATGACATTTTTAATTATGTAGTCCATTACGAGTCTGGTACATGGCTTTCTCAAGAGTCCATTTACTCAAAAGCGAGAAAGTGACATTTTTGTGAAAGTTTCTCAGAAGCACGAGGCATAATTATTACTCTGTGGTTCACCAATCTTCCTGCATGGCTCGTTGTCAACTCAAAGTCAACACACGGTACGTAGGTTTTTGCCTATTTAACATTTATTTTAGTACGTGATTAATACTACCGATCTTCTTCTTTCGTTAACTGTTGCAGAGCCTGATTTATAGTCTTTGTTTTAGTCAACTTTTTGTTATTGTGAAGTTGTGCACCTCTGCTTTGCAAGTTCACATCTAATTATGGAGTCGGATGAGTCTGGAGTGACAAAAATGAAAAACAAAATGAGTTTTTCTAAATACAGACTCAGGAGAAAAAAAGGAGTGACGCATCGTGTACATTTACGATTGGCGATTTTGTCAGGTTCAATTCTCTTCTTGTATAGATGTTCCTACCGCTTCATTTTATTATGTCATCAATATATACCATATTAGCTTCTTCTTTCTATTTATTTCTGTTTATATATAGTGAATAACAGGCAAAAGAAAGACATGGATCCGATAGAAAGACCATGGAGTCCCGAAGAGGACGAGATGTTGCTAAATCTTTTCGAGAAACACGGCCCCAATTATTGGTCACTAATTATTACGTCTATACAGGATAGATCGGATCAGTCATGTTGGTCAAGGTGGTTATCACTTCAAAGGTCATTTATGCCTGAAGAGGACGAGATGCTGCAAAATCTCGTCAAGAAACACGATTGGAACTTAAACCTTGCGGTAGCCCCCTCTATTAGTGATATGGCAAGGGATAATATGTCTTCGGGAGGTACGGGAACACTTATATTCACGATTCTTATAGCAGTGATCACGAGTGCAGCATTCATAGCGTGATCATTCAGCACCGAGTTTGAACGCTTTAAGCAAACGAGACTTGTCACAAACGATGAGTGACAGTGACAATTCTCCGGACGTCTCGCCAAAAAAGCAATGTTTTGAACCGGTTCCACCCAGCCGGTTGAGCCGTTTTTCGTCAAAAGAACATACCAAAATGAGCCGGTTTTTCGAGGCCTGAAAACCTTGTGCGACCCGCTGAGTTTCATGTGACCCTAATCAACCCATTTCACAAATGTCGGCGGTGTTTGATATTTCTTTATTATTTTTGTTTTAGAAGTCATATATGATAAGTTTTGATTCATCATGATGATGAATTTAGTTTAAAACTTGTATTGTTGAATCACATGTGTTTGTGTTTGATACTGAACTAGCGAAGTACTCGCTTTGCGCGGCAAGAGGTTCTACAGTGATATATCATGTCGAATTCATATTTTAAAGTATCAAATTGCGTGGTTATTAGTGTAATATGTTAGATTATATTGCAAAGATGACAAATCATATAACAAACTTAACACATAGTCTATTCATAAGTCTTTGTTATGATTGGTTTGATCCACAACTTCTTGGGTTACATGCGTTTGATTGAAAAAAATAAAGCGTATATAACACATGATTTTACACCATCGCATACATTTCACGCCATGTGGCAGAGCAATGAAGAAACTAAGGTGGTTCTTCGATTCTACGCCTAAAAAAAGCTATCATAGTTATGCATTAAGTCAGGTGGGGTCGGATACAATTTAACACAACTTTAACCAATATATAAATAGGTTTATTACCACTATTAGCAAAAATGTTACCAACTAAGTCCTCTTGGCTTCCTCTACCTTATAATAGTTTATGCTTGTTTCGTGAAATACTAATTCTATATCATATGTCATTTTCAGCATACTACTAACACGAACTGGACAAGCTTACGAGGATGGCTTAGATGTTAAATACTTTTAGAGTTTTTAACTCGAATATGAAACATATTTCAAACATTAAAAGGTTGAAAATAAAAAGTAAAAATAAAGAACAATGTACATAAAATTTTGGTGGACACAGCCACGATACACGACTTTGGCCTACTTAAAATTTATTAGATCCAAAGTGAGTAATGAAGATTGCTATGTCATAAAAGTCATTTCCTATTACACATACTTTTTGTCATTTTGTAATTTGTATTTTTGTGCTATATAGCCTTTATCTCAGTGTCTTTTTCACCAACTTTATCTTTGTCGGAGACACTAAAGTCCGATCACATATTCTCCTTTTTTAATTTTTTTCTTTCTTCATTTGTATATTTAGTTCTAAGGTGGCTCCTAAGTTATTTCCAAATTTTATTTTTGACAATAGCAACAAAATGCGAAAAAAAAGTATGATTGATCAATCGAGTATTGTTACTTGGAGATGAATGATTTATAAGGTTTGAGAGTGTTGAATATTGGATTTTAGTATGTAGGTGAGGGGCAATTTGAATTTAGGTTGAGGAGCACTTTTGAAAAAAAAGTCAAAATTAAAAATAAAATAAAATATAGTTACAGTAAAATCTTATATTTTTTGGCTAGCCATAAGGAGCGCCACCCCAAACCCACTATATAGGTCCGCCCCTGGTGGGCCCTATACAAGATTCTATACGCTTCTAAAGAAATTTTCCGTCCAAGTGGTTCCCGGGCACTACCTGAACATCAGGGCTAGATTTAAGCATGTGAAAGGTGGTATAAATAAAATGGCAGAAATAGTGGATGGGTCGAAGGAAGAAGGTGACAAGTTTAGGTCATATACACTATTCACCTGAGACGTTTAACGATTTACACTTATGCCCCTTTAAGTTAGTTTTATTTCCCAATATAATGCCAAATTGTCTATACAACTAACGATATCTACCCTCTTTTGATATCGATTAAAAATAGTCCAACAATAAACATTTCAAATATATAGGAAACTTAGTTATAGTAAAAAAGTTTCAAGGTGATGCAATAAAATTAGGTTTAATAAATCTTGACAAGCTTGAAACTGTTCTTTTAAAACACTTTGTTTCTAATAATACTCTTTGCAATAGTTACAAACGTCTTCTTGTACATATGTTATCGTTATTTCCTTACAATGCACATGGAAATGTAAGGTATGCTCTATGAAATGCCTTCATTATTTTGTAATTATGTACAGGGCTTCCAAATTTCACGAAAGCTTGATTTATAGCCTGTACTTATGAACATGCATAGATCCGCCTCTGAATGTTTGTCCAAAACGTTGAAGCATACCAAACACAAATAAATTACAAAAAGTAAATGAAAACATACCTCACAATTATGAAGCCAAGAACATAAACTAAATAAATATTCGGCATGTCACTTTGTTCTTTTCACTACTAACATTTTAAAAAATCACACTTAACAAGTATATGAATAAAACCATGTTTTACGATTCGTGGACATAAATAAAATATAAAGATAAGCAATGTATGCTAATACCAATCTGATACTTTTTATCGTCAAAACACACTTCCAATCTTTCATCCATCCAATATATATATATATATATATATATATATATATATATATATATATATATATATATATATATATATATATATATATATATATATATATATATATATATATATATATATATATATATATATATATATATATATATATATATATATATATATATATATATATATATATAGGGAATGGATCGAGGTAAAAAGAAAAACTAAATGTGAAGAATAAGAATAATTTCTACTCACATTTAGTGATAAGGAGAGATTTTTTTCAAGGGAGATGCATCTATTTTAATAGGTGCATCCCGAAAATGTGTGTACAAAATGTGTGTTTGTGGTTTCTTCTTATCCTTCTTATTTTACTTTTTTCTTCTTATTTGATCCTATATATATATATATATATATATATATATATATATATATATATATATATATATATATATATATATATATATATATATATATATATATATATATATATATATATATATATATATATATATATATATATATTTAAATCAAACTAACTCAATCAAATTTTCAGCTAGATTTATATATATATTATCTTCCGTGCCAAAATCATACTATTATTTTTAAAGAAAATGATTTGCATGACTAAAATTCATGCCTAAAGACATGTCTAACTCTAAGTTCATGACACATGACAAGATTAATGAGGAGCAGGCGCGGATTATGGCACGGGCAACATGGGTCATGGCACAGGGCCCATTATTTAGAGGGGCACCAATATTTTCAAAAGCCCAGCTTCCGTATATGACAAGCCTAATTTAAAGCCCAATAAAAAAGTTATACAAAAAGTATCGACAGCTCCGCATGAGTTTTATTAGGATTAGTATTTAGATCTCTATATATACCAAAAGTTATGATCCCAGTGTCCCACAAAGAAGGAGAAAAAAAAACATACGGTAGTTTGAGTCTGTACATCGATAGGAACTCGGAAGTTCGGAACAGTGATACGATTAAACATTTGTTTTGCCTATTAATCTATTATCCATATAAGGTACAACTTTTACCCTTTTACTTTGAATATTTAATTGAGATTTTTAAGTTGTTAGGGATTGTATGTATTCTTTAATGTTACAATTTATTAATTCACTAATTTACTTGCCATGTAAAATAGTACTTAATAATCTAGTTCTCAGTTTGCAGAATTACAATAATAGCTTTGTCTAGGTTTAGTTTTTTTTAACTTATAGGTTGTTGATTACTTATTTTATTTATTTATTTTTGTTACTTTTAGTTTGGTACAATATATAAAAAAATGCCACCCATTAGAAAGCAAAAATCTGGACATGCAAAGCGTTTGGAAAAAAGAAAAGCCGAACAACTCCAGCGGTCTCAAAGTGGCACTATGGACAATTATGTTATATAAATACCTCATGTTTCTTCTTCAAAAATGAAGATGCTCGTGATGATAGTGGTGGCGATAATAATGAGGAATATGTTGATATGAATGTTGATGATGGTGTTAATGATAATGTTGATGATGTTAATCTTGACGAAGATGATGATGATGGTGTTCCTATTGAGGAGACTAATATTGATTATGACCATGTTGAGGATGTTGATGTCGATATTAATGTTAATATATTTGATCCAAAAAATTGGGATACTCTAAGTTCTTACATGTTTAAGCTTCTAGTAGCAGAGGGTCCAAAAAGAGATAAATCTATTGAAAAGGGTCCTAAAGATAAAGGTTCTAGACGGTTTACTGCTGCTTACTACACTAGAATTTTACCAAACAATGAGAAGTGTGATAGAGAATGGTTAGTATATTCCAAAGAGCTAGACAAAGTTTTTTGTTTTTGTTGTAAAATACTTAGAAAAGGCATTGTGAAAGGTCAGTTAGATAATGAAGGTTTTTCAGATTGGAAACATCTTAGCACTAGACTTAAAGAGCATGAGGTTGGCTTAGAACATGTTACGAATATGGCTAACTGGTTTAAGATGTGACAAAGAGTAAAAAAGAATGAGACAATTGATAAAGTTGTGCAAGAACAATTTGAGAAAGAAATAGATCATTGGATGAACGTCATCTCGAGAATTATCTCAATTGTGAAATTTCTTGCTAAACACAATTTAGCATTTCGTGGAACAAACGAGAAGTTGTATAAAAAAGCAACAGAAACTTTTTGGGCTTGATTGAAATGTTGCAAGAATTTGACCATGTTATCAAAGAGCATGTGCGGCGTATTACGAGAGATGACATGCATGTACATTATCTTGGTCACACAATCCAAAATGAGTTAATACTATTGCTTGCTCGTGAAATTAAATCTGAAATCATTAAGAAAGTAAATCAAGCAAAGTATTTCTCCGTGATACTTGATTGTACCCCTGATACAAGTCACCAAGAACAAATGTCATTGATATTGAGGTATGTAGATATCTTTTCAAAATGTGTTACCATTGAAGAATAATTTTTAGGATTTTTGAATGTTGATGAAACCACAAGGAAAAGACTTTTTGATGTTACACAAGACGAATTGAAGTTTCTTGATCTTGATATCGATGATGTGCGTGGTCAAGGTTATGACAATGGATCAAATATGAAAGGGAAACATCAAGGAGTACAAAAACGGTTTTTAGATATAAACCCCAGAGCGTTTTATACTCCATGTGGTTGTCATAGTCATAATCTTGCATTATGTGATATGGCTAACAGTTGTGTTAAAGGTAGAGATTTTTTTGGACTAATACAACGCATTTACACAATATTTGCCAATTCTTTCAAACGGTGGCAAATTTTGAAAGATAATGTTAAAGGATTAACTCTTAAGTCATTGTCTATCACTCGTTGGAAGAGTCGTGTTGAAAGTGTAAAGGCAATCAGATTTCAGATTTCAGACATACAAGAGGCTTTGCTTCAAGTTGCAGAAAGTGTCAATGATTCTCTAATTCAAAGTCAAGCAAAATCTCTAGCAACAAATGAGCTTGGTGACTTTGATTTCTTAGTAGCAATAGTTATTTGGTTCGAGATCTTATACGCGGTAAATTTGGTGAGCAAAAAATTACAATCCAAGGATATGCTTATCGATATCGCTATTAAAGAAGTGAAAGGACTCATATATTTCTTTGAGAAGTTTAGACAAACGGGACTCTCTAAAGCCATTAATAATGCGAAAGAAATTGCTATTGAAATAGATATTGAGCCCGTGTTCGTTCAAAAGGACGTAATTCATAGAAAAAGACAATTTGACGAGAATCCAGTTGATCACGATGCTTCGTTTTCTTCAAAGGAGTCCTTCAAGATCAATTATTTTTTATAAATTGTTGATCAAGCAATTGGTTCTCTTAAAACAAGATTCGAACAATACACAGAGTATGAAAATATATTTGGTTTCTTGTTTTCTTGTGACAAGTTGAAGTCATATGATGACAAGAGTCTTAAGTTGTCTTCTAGTCAGCTCGAAGTTGCACTAAAGAACGGTGAACGATCAGTTATTGATGCAAATGAATTATTCATGGAGTTAAGGTTGCTTAACAATTTTTTTCCGAGTGAAAATATGGGACCTGTTGATGTCCGAACATTCTTGAAACAACAAGATTGTTTTCCTAATGCATTAATTGCATATAGAGTATTGCTGACCATCCCTGTCACAGTGGCATCCACAGAAAGAAGTTTCTTAAAATTGAAGTTGCTAAAGTCCTACTTACGGTTCTCAATGTCACAGGAGAGACTTAATGGATTGGCGTTGATAGCTATTAAAAATGATTTGTTAGACAATGTTGATTATAAAGAGATGGTCAAGAACTTTGCTTCGAAGAACGCTAGAAGAATTGCACTATTCATAAAATAAAAATGGTCATAGTATAGTAGTTTTAGATATTCATAATTTTTTTAGAATCGATTACTATATTTGGATATTTGAAACTTTATTTTTAGCATCGATAATGGTTGTTTTACTCGCATATTTTTATTATGAGGGCCTTTTTTTAGTTACGGCCCAGCGCACCAAAAATCCCCGGGACGGCCCTGATGATGAGTATTAAGAAAGACAAAATATACATTCCACATGTCACATGATAAATTAGTTAGGCATGAATTTAGTCATACCATTTAGGTATCTTCCTATCATTACTCTATTTTTAATACAATCGATATCTCGACCAACCACATATATTCACATATTTAAATCTCATGTTGACATAACTTCAAACATTTTTGATTGCTTCATTTTAACTATGCGAACTTCAGACAAAAAATATTTCCCACATGTAAAATTGCACACTTACATTAAATGCTTATATTCTTGGAATGTGTCAAAATTCACTTTAAGAACGGTGTTGATAGCTGCTTGTATTTTTCTGCCAACTCTTGTACTTTATTAGACTTTTTATCATAAGTGTTTTCCTACTTATCTTCACCAGAAATTTCTCACCTAAAATTTCAAATACGCAGATACTTTTCCTAAGTAACAAAGTTCAGATAAAAAAAAGTATACCCCTTCTTTAGCGATAACCAACGATTTGCGATTCCATCTATCCCTTAATTATTTTTTAATTCTAACTTACCTAATCATCTTAATATGTCGTTTAGTCATTAACTGCATAAAGGATTTTGTTCCTTTTCATGCAAATCGCATGTCGTTACTGAATTCTAAACAACCTAAATCAGAAGTTTTACTTCTATAACCTGATCGCAAAGCTTGTTTTGTTCGATTAATAATCCTAATCCTGGTTAGGGTTTCCAAGTAAGTTCGAGGATTGATGTTACTTGTTCTTCTTGATTTCTTGGTTATGCGTTGATGAGGAAATTGGGTTTATGGATGCGGGAGGAGGAGGGGAGAGGATGATAAATAAAAAGGATGATGGTTTGAATGTCTCTTCGTTAGATTCTATTAATGATACGGTTGGTACTGTTGTGAACAAGGATAACAATGATGAGATTGTTATGGATGCATAATGATGTTCCTGTAAGTGCTCTTGCTGCAAAAATCAATGATATGGATGATGGAAACGAGTTCCTCTTGGCCAAGTTTCCTTTGAATGATGATTGAAATTCGACATGGTTTCTTGTTTCTTGTCGTATAGAAGCAGTAAAGGGGTGTTTGGTTTTGTTTACAAATGCAGAAAATAACAACAAACAAATTGTATATATAAACTGAAGTATGAATTATTACAATCGTCTATACTGCCTCTCCTATATATATGTTGTGAAACGGTACTATGAAAAGGTATAACGTTTCACAAATAACCTAATAGAGGCGTATACATATCTAAAAGTCACAATGGTTTACAAAAACCATATTGACCCGTTTTGGCCCAAGCCCACATCGTTTCCAGGCTTTGCCAAACAACCAATCTAATACATGTACGTTTTTATCATAAGCAAACTAATGTACAGTTAAACGTTATAAACAAATATACAGAACTCTTTAAAACATTAATCTAACAATGTCCCCCTTAATGTGTAATACTTCTTTAAGCGCCCATCTTTTCCTTTTCCTGATGATTGTCAAAATCATACTCTTGGTGTATCCTTCTTGTCCATCCATGTATCTTCATTGCCATACGTCTTGAGAACTTGTGCATTTCCTTCTTGTGACCACTGCCCATTCGATCTTTCTTTAATCTTTGAGGTCTTCCCATAGCCTTCTTTCTTGGCTATCACAAGTTTGTCCTTGCCTCAGGCTCGTAATGTAGTCTCGAAATAACACCGTACTAAGTCAATGTGTTTCTTGTAACATTCTTTTAGTTCCTCATCTTGTTCTCGTTCTAGATCGTGTATTAGTGCAACATCTCCCCATTTGTTACCAAACGTAACTTCAAGATAGCCTCCTAGACTACCTATTATCTTATAAAGACCGAGTAAATCGATTTGTATACCTTTGATGACGGGGGGCAAGGGATCCACCATGATTCGACCAAGATAAACTTGGTAAAACCATTTTATCATCTCTTCAAAATGTTTGCTCAAAATGTTCCAATTCTTGTATACTAGATTGTCATCTTCGATCATGATTAAAAATGAAATAAATTTCTTAAATGAATTAACCTTCATGACGTAGAGAGTTCCATTCATGCTTAAGAATTCATCATCCAAATAATCATGGATCATTCCATCCTTCCATTCGAGATCTTCTAATCCTTTAATGTTCATGCAAGTGTCTTTTGGATCGATTGACTCATAGTAATCTTCCAAATACTTGTCGTGTACCTTAGCCATCGAACTTGACTCTCCTTAGACATTCTTTCCATTTTCGTACCCCATCTCTTCATCATCAAACATGTAAGAGACTTTGCATGCGTCGTCTTCATAAGTCACTTCGAAACCTTGTGCCAAAAGTTGCTTGGCGCTAAGCACGTTAAAACTTGCCTCCGGTGTATATGAAACACATGGAATTAGAATTTTCTTCTCATTTGTTTCAACAAAAGCCTCGCCTATACCATATGAGAAAATAAATTTTTTCTCATCTTTTTCCTTCCCTTCCATTGAAAACCTTGGTTTGATTCTCCTGAACAATGATTTTGTGGGGCACATATGATTGTTATATGTGTCGCTTATGTATCAAATATGGTTCCAGTTTGCGTAATCCGTCCCCTTGATCATGTGGGTTGTTTTAACATGGACTTGTTCAGGATATTTGGGTTCTTCATCTGTTTCCTGTTTTGAATTCGAAGGGGTTGAGAGTTTTCTGTCTTGGCACTTCCAAAAATAGTGCCCACGTTTTCTACAGGCATAACACCTAGCTCTCCTTTCCTTCCTTGTCACTGCCTCGTACACTTTTGAAGCATTATGTGCTTCAATTTCAAACAATCTCTTCTTGAGTAATTCTTTTGTCTCGAAAGAAATTCTCCTTCTTGGTTTGTATGGAAACAAACCACTTGTACTTGGCCTTTCCCATGGATTTTAATCTTGTCTCTGATGCCACTGATGGAAACGAGTTCCTCTTGGCCAAGTTTCCTTTGAATGATGATTGAAATTCGACATGGTTACTTGTTTTTTGTCATACAGAAGTAGTAAAGGGGTGTTTGGTTTTGTTTACAGATGCAGAAAATAACAACAACAAATTGTATAAACGTTGTATATATAAATTGAAGTATGAATTATTACAATCGTCTATACTGCCTCTCCTATATATATGTTGTGAAACAGTACTATGAAAAGGTATAACGTTTCACAAATAACCTAATAGAGGCGTATACATATCTAAAAGTGACAATGGTTTACAGAAACCATATTGACCCGTTTTGGCCCAAGCCCACATTGTTTCCAGGCTTTGCCAACCAACCAATCTAATACATGTACGTTTTTATCCTAAGCAAACTAATGTACATTTAAATGTTATAAACAAATATACAGAAGTCTTTAAAACATTAACCTAACAATGGAACGTCAAATAATTGATGGTAAGTTAGTGTAGTGGGCGATGATGGGGTCCCGTTATCATGGAACCGAAGTGTCAATAGTTTTGATAGTAATGGTCATGGAACCAAGGCGTCTTTGTCGGATGAAGTTAACGAGAATATGAGTGTTGTACTGGTGGTGGTGGGGTTAATTTGGACCCATTTATTGGTGAGGCTGGGATTGTAACGCAAGAACCTGTTGTGAATCCACAAGTTCGGGTTCCAACAGAGGTTTCATAAACTGAAGCTGGGATGGTTCTCTTGGGAATGCATGAAGCACTGATGGAAAGGATCATGTACATAATGTAGCATGTGATAATGTTGTTATTGAACCGATTACCATAGCAAGCGGCCATGTGTGGTGTTGCTACGATTTTTATGTCCTCAAACGCTAATATGGATAAGATACTAGCGAATAATCCCGATGTGGTTGGCCCCTCGAGTTATGCTTCTAAAATAAGTCCATTATCTTCTAAAAAAGCTAAGTTTCAAAAAACGAAAGAGAATCTTCCTAAAGATACTGAATATGATGTGGGTTTAACGATAGATTCTATACATGAGGTGAATGAGCGGTTGAAAAATTCGCTATATGGGTATTTTGTCGGTAAAAGACTTGCATTTCCCGTTTTTGAGTGGTTTACGTGCAACAATTGGGGAAAGTATGGAATTCAGAAAATTACGATAAACGCTAATGGTTTTATCTTTTTCAAGTTCTGATCTATACAGCGTTCTGAGTCTTTACTTCGGGATGGACCTTGGATGATTCGTGGAATCCCCATTTTCCTCAATAAGTGGTCTTCCTCGGTAAGCCTCCTTAAGGAATATTTGTCTTTTGTTCCGGTTTGGGTGAAGTTTTACGATGTTCCTTTGGTTGCTTATACACCGGATGGTCTAAGTTTGATTGCTTCAAAGATTGGAACCCCTATGATGCTATATTCTTACACGAATACCATTTGTTTAGAGTAATGGGGCGTAGCAGCTATGCGAGAGCCTTGATAGAAATTAATGCATCAAATGAATTCAGAGACAATTTAGTGTTGGTTGTTCCAAATCTTAAAGGGAGTGGGTATACCAAAGAAAACATTTATATTGAATACGAGTGGGAACCACCTCGGTGTAGTACTTGTTTTCTTTATGGTCATTTGAATGATGATTGTCCAAAGCCACCCCTAAACGTGTGGTGAATGGGATTGGTAAAAGCAAGGATATTATTTCGGGTGTATCTAAGAGGCTTTCTAATAATGGTTTTACAGTTGTGGTAAAAGAGGTAATACTAAAAATTTCAATGCTATCCAAATGAACAAATTTGAGTATCGGCCGGTTACTTCTAAGAATACCAAGATGTATCCTTCCAAAGACAGCACAAAGGAGTCTACTTTCAAGGACAACACAAAGGAGGCTTTTAAGTCTACACAACCAGCAATGGCCAATAAAGTGGTTCATACCTCTAATACTTTAGGTGTTCTAAGTGATTTGGATGAAGTTTCTAATGTTAATGTAGAACCTGACGGCGAGGTTAGTACAAGCAATGTGAATAATGAATATTGCTACTACTAATAATGGAGGGCATGTGGTAAACAATGACAACATCCTTAGTTCATCCAATGCTCCTCCTTTTATTTCCAGTAGCACACCTGACATGTTTAAAGATGGTAAAAAGATAGGTAATCTGTTTTCTAAGGTTGGGAATTTGGTTCTTTTGGATAGAGATGATGATGAAGTTCTTGAGGACTACAATGAAACTACTAGTTATATGATTTTTGATGATTCTAAAAGTGGTAGTGGAGCGGGCATGAAAAGCTTATATGAGCAATGGAAGGAGACACCTATGATCAAGACCTTTATGATGATGATACCTTTGATGATTATGGTTTGACTAGTGCCCAAATGAAGTATGCTAACGCATATGACTTTAATTTTCGTAGTCAAATCAGATAGGTGTTTGTTTTATTTTATATAAGTATAGCATGTCATTTCTTATGCTAGTTTAGGTTTTAAACACTGTAGGAGCTTTTGGTTTGCCTTTTGGGCTGAGGTATAGTACTCACACACATCTGTTGTTCTTAATTGTTTTTTTAGTTATAATATTTTACCGAGGTAACCTTTTTACCCAACAAAAAAAGTATTTATGTTCCGAATGTCTTTGACTGTTGAGAAAATCAAGGGGAGTCGGGGAGTTCTTTTCATTACTCATTGACTCCTTCGTCTTCTTTCAGATTTAGGACTTCACTTACCTAGTTTCGCCTCAGAAGGTGGTGAAACTTTCCTAGTCTCTGATGAACTCTGAAGATGACTCGTTGAATGTTTACACATTCAGGGACTTTGTTTATACTTAGGATATTGTATGTTCAAATCTTATTCAAAGACCATTGCGCTCTAAATTTAATCATTCATCTTTTTATGTAAGGCCTCGGGCCCCACGAATTCCGATTGCTGTTTTTGTGACCATCAATAAAACCAGAAACCATGAAGATTAGTGAAAACAATAATGTAGAATCTGAATCTTCATGGTTAACACAAGTCGCACAAGCAATTGTTGAATTTTTGTTGGTTTCATATGAGGGCGGTGGGGGTCGATTGAAGATTAATGGGAGGTTTTTTAACTGAAGAAAAGAGAGAATGTTAGTGGCGGGTAAATAGGAGGAGTTAGAGAGTTATAGAAATTCTAGGATTGGACCAATTTTTAAGACGGGAGATATGTTTGGATGAATTTTCTGTGTAATTTTTAAGACGGGAGTTAGGCTTCGATATTTTTAAGACGGGAGTTAGGGTGTGTTTATATTTGTATTAAAGGTTTTATAGGCGTTTGGTTAGCCAAAATATTGTAATATACTTAAATGAAAAATCGAATTAACCCCATGGTCAAACCTTTTGAACAGGTTTTCAAAAAAATGCAAAAAAGTACATTGAAAGTAATGGTGAAAAATTAATTGATTTGTTGAGGTTTGTTATATGTTTGGTTTGTTTTAAACGTGCCATTTGTGGACTAATAAGCCTCGTGTGCATCTTTTGACCCAAATTTGTATGCATTTAATTTTTTGCATTATTATTTTGGTTATAAGCAATAAAATAGTCACGCAATCCTTATATTTATCTCTATTTGAGGATCTCAACTAAAGAGTGTTTCACTGGTATGCTGTGGTGCCATCTTGTGGTTCCATGGGTAAAAATGTTGCCACATCAGCATTTTCTAAGATAGTGAACGTTGATACTATAGACCAAATGTATGGGTAACTTTGAATGTGGGATTAGTTTTGAACTCTTTCAAGTTTTGAATTCTTTGAAATCTGGAAATATATAGGTAACTTTGTATGTGTTAGCTAGTAAAATTTAAAATAAAGTACATATATGTCATAAGTTTTATTTAAATTATACTTGTAATGGGATTGTTATTATTACTAATATGATAATTAGATTTTAGGGTGTTATATTGAAGGTTTTGTTTTGATGGTGTTGTTGTTTTGAAAGAGGTGGAAATTATTTATATTTAATGAATTGGTTGTTGGAGCATAATATTTCTGTAAACTGGTTTGCGGGAGAAGATCACTTTTGATTAATGAATTTATGATCCTTTTGATTAATGAACTTACGTGTAAAATGTTTAATTGGGTAGAAATGTTACGTTTAGGGGGCATCATTTTTAAAGTGCCGTGAGTCTGTGAATATATTAGATAGGGAAAATGATTCCTGCTGTTGGCTGCAGGGATTGTACCTGCTGCAAGGGTATAAACGAAGGGCTAATTGTGTAAAGTTAAAGATGTTGAAGGTTAAAAAATGTAAATTATAAAATTAGTTTTCATGTGGCAGTAGATAAGTTGGGCTGCTGTTGCAGCAGCGATGATTTGCCCTATTAGATATTATGCTCTAGTGTTGTCTATGTTTTGAGTTTATGAGAGAGAAACAAATATTTCTTAGTCTCGAGGAAAACTACTGTAGTAAAAAACAAATCAGAATGGCCATATTGCAAATATCAAGAATATGTGTAGATTACCTTTTATCTTGATTTTACATTTACATTTTAACGGGCTTTAATGTTCAAAGTGTTGTTTTATCATTTACTTTTTTAACTTATATTTTTATATCTAGTTTTTGGTAATGTTTGAAATAGGTTTCGCTATTTGTATAAGTGATATACATTAAGTCTTATATGCAAGGGATGGTTGATTTATTATTAAAATACAAACATTCAATTCATACATAGCTCTAAATGTTACGTTTAACATGTTTGTTTAACAAGAATCTTGTGACTAATATGGATTAAGGATAACTCAATTTAATGTACGGCGAAAAAAATTCATAAGTTTCAACTGTTAGACTGATTTGGACAATAGCTTCAACCAAATATCTAGCATTTAGTTTTGAGTATTAATTGGCATGCTTAAATGGTATGCTTATTTGGCTAAATCTATGTGTGAGTATTTTATTGATGACCGCAAGTGAACTCATTTTTTCATATAACAATAACTTATTGTCATATCTATTTAAGCACATAACTGGTCAATTTTTATACATCACAATATTTTTCCTTAGTTTTTACATTTCTTTATTTTTAGTTTCATTTTACTTATTATTTTTAACTTAAATTTAATTTTTGTCCAAGTTTTATTAAGTTGACATATTTTTTTAGAAGGCTAAATCTGTTAATGCAAATAAACCGTAAAAACGTTTTGTAACATATTGGATTTCACATACACATCAAACCATAAACACAAGAGGCGTATAAGATGAGTTTTAGAGAGAGAAAGTTAGAGGTTTGGGAACTTTAGTGAGAGAAAGAAAAATCTTATTATGAGCTCCAACTCTCTACCTTGGGAGGTAGAGAGTATTTATAGTCTTACAATAAAACGCCACCGACGGTACGTTGGATCGGGCATACAGATGGGTAAACCCGTCCGTCCTCCACGGTGATACTTAACTAAATACTACATAACATTAAATAACTACGACTACGAGCTTTCTAACAATTACATATACTTGAGGTGACCGACACTTTAACTTCTGGATTTTCCAAATCCTAACAATCTCCCCCTAAGGGAGGTCACCTCAAACACACATTATAATTACATAGAATACAAACAGATATTACATTGAGATTGTTCTAGGATTCTTGTTCATGTTCTTTGTTCCGTAGAGCTCGTAGTCTTTGATTCTTCATTTTGCATGTTTGGATAATCTGAGGTGGAGGTCTTTAAGCTGATCCACGTGATACTTAGTTTTGAGTCAGCTTTTGAGATCATCAGCCACATTAATCTCTTACTCATCCATTGTGGTGTTGGTATTATGTGATGTTGTGACATTTGGACCTACATGCTCACATTCTGGTTCATGATATATTCTTATCGAGTAGCGAAGCTTTAGTTGATTCATGATATTGGCAACAGCGTAGCAGAAGCATGGAGTGAAAATATAAGAGTCATTGATGCACTAATCATGATTTCTTTGGAACTGAATGTGTTGTGTGAGCATGCGGCTATGGATTGACCGCTGCATTATTCGATCACCGCAAGCGTCGGGTGTACCGCATAAAGTTAGCAATAAAGTGCAAGAAAGTGTCTTTGATCACTTTCGTTGAATTGAGGTACACGGCCCGCGGTTCCCGTTGATCGATTACAAATCGCTTTTGTGGATGGAAGAATTCCTAAGAATTCCTTGACAGGTTTCGCATTGTTCTAGCCGTTCTCAAACCGGAACGTCTCAAAGAAGACAACACGGAGGAGTGAACCAAAATGAGATTCACCGATTGATGAAAAGAGATTTGAAAACAATGCGTATTGCTCAATAGAATTTATTTTTGCAATACAACGAAGGTTTTAATGAAAATCAATTATCAATCATAAACACCTTTTATTTTGAGAAATAAGTACAGAGTCGATGTGCTAAAGAAAAGAGTTTTTAAGCACAACGACCGGTTTTACAAAGGTATCCGTCAATCCATAACACGAACCGAGGATTGATTCAAAAGATTGAATCACTCCATTGTTTCGCTTCTTGTCACATGGTTGAACTATAGGATAGATCTCACATGCCACCTACCAGGAGCTTGTTTGATGTTGGCTCTAGAAGGCTTTCCATCTTCATTGTGAATATGTATGCATATCACTCGGATGTTCTGGCAATACCACAAGGATAATGCGTAGGACTCATAAGATATAATCTCTCTTTTCACATTGTGTGAAACAAAGAGTCTTCATTGAAAGTGTCCTAATGAGATTTATTGATGATCTCGTGGCTCTAGACTCAATTGTGCATATTTGGTTCCTATGCTGGAGACTAGGGAGAGGGTCTCCTTCTTCAATATCAACAATCTCTAAGAGAAAGTCGATAGATTATGTCGGTTCCCCGTGAGAATGAAACAAGTCCTTTTAAGAGGAACTTGAGTGGTTTGGAAAGTTGAAGTGCAGTCGTCCACGGGTCCATGACGTCTTATCTTCAATACCGATGTTACCTTGGTAACCACCAGTAGTATATGAATTGAACCCGATTTCTGCCCTAAGGTTGAATAATTGGAGGGCTATTTCTTTTCACCCTTTTCTCATTCAATTCTTTTTCATTCTTCAACCCCTTCAGTGCTTACCGAGACTTCATAACTAGAACCTTGTTGGGTTTATTCGATTACTAGCTCGGTCTCAGTCTACACTCTTCCCATATCTCACTTTTCTCCTTTTTTCATCATACCTAAGGACTTCTACACTATCTAGTGGATTGTCCCTGGGTAGATCCCTCCGGTTCTGGCGGATCATGGGACCTCAACCTAACCTTATCATCCTTATATCACCATACATAAAGTAAAGTTGGTCGGTCTTTTTGGTATTGTTCATCTGCCATTGGAACCAATTGAAAACCATTTGAAAATCAATCAAGATACTTGTGATATAGAATCAAAGCATTTTGTATCTTAATTGTTTTGATATTTTAGAAATGCTCCCCCTCAACATATGCATAAAAATTCAGAATTTGTTTAGCACATGGAGGCAAGAGATCTTTGAAATCGTTAGATTAAGAATGAAAGGTCCAATCTTTTGATTAACATTTTCTAAAATGATCATCATCACTTCCCAATCAATTTGAGTAGATAAAACATTTTGAGGAAGGATGAGGTTTTCAGAAGTTTGCTCCCCCTCAATATGTACCTCTAAGTTTGAAAGAGTTTTGCACATATTAGAGGGAACCTGCACTTAGAGACAATTCAATCACGTTTCAATAATTTGAGGTTTAAAGTAGATGCTCCCCTCAACATGTGCATGGAAAATTTGAAATCGTTTGTCACATGCGGGGAGGAAAACATGCTAAACACTTATGAAACCATTTATCGAATTATCAGTTTAAATCAAATTTAAATCACAAATTCTCCCCGATCACAATTATCAAATCATTTGAGATTTGTGATCTCTGTAGATTTAAATTGATTTTGAAAGCTTTTAAGGAGAATTGTGACTTGATTATGAAAACGTTTTTAGCGATAAGGATGGATTTTGAGACTTTAAACTCCATTGATTAAACATGCATTATTATCTTTTAAAAACATAATAATAACCAAGGTCTTGAACCAATTGTGTAAAATATTGTAAAACATTTAGAGTAGACCTTGCTCATTTAAGTGCTAATTGTTTGAAAAGAACATTTTTTGATTTAATTGAAAAATCATTCTCCCCTCAATCAATGACGAAAGTTGTTGATTGATGGATTGAGATTTTGACACTTGATAAGTTCTTTTGATTTTCAAAAATAGAGTCCGAAGTGTTTTCAAAACAATTGAGTTTTCATAAGATTGCAAATATTTTTCAGAGGAATCTTTAGAATGAAAAATATTTGAAATTAAACATTTGTCTTGTTAATGACAAACATTTGTTTTAGAATCAGAGCATTAGGTTTGAAACATGAGATAAAGCATGGCTCTGTTCTTTCTTTGAAAAGCGGGTTACTACTTGAAATGACAATAAACCATTGTTTTACTTTCTCCCAAAAATATTTTTTGATTTTTTTTAAACATTCGAACAACATCTAAAGTCCCGTGTCATTCTTTGAATGACAGCACAAAGACCGTAGATATAATCGAATCGAGGTAAAAAAACATGACAAAAAGAATGTTTTTTTTTTCTTTTTCGAGTTTTTCAAATTTTTATGGATTTTTGAAAGTTTTATATTTTTGTATTTTGCTTTTTGAATAAATATATACAAATAGATGGATGAAGAAAGACCTTTACTCCTCGTATTCCTCTTGAAGACGTTTGAGTGTTCGGTTGAAGGCTTTTTAAGCCAAGTCGTGGAAGAATAAACTCAAAACGTTCTCTTGGAAGAGCTTTGGTGAAGATGTCCGCTAACCGGTATTCGACTTCACAAAATAGAGTTCCACCACATCGTTTTCCACTTGCTCCCGGATGAAATGATGTCGAATATCGATGTGCTTTGCTCTTGAATGTTGAACGTTGTTGCATGAGAGAGCAATAGCACTTTTATTATCACAGTGCAGAGGGATTTTGTTGAATTCAAAGCCATAGTCAGATAATTGGGATCTCATCCAAAGGATTTGAGCACAACAAGATGACATGGCTATGTATTCACCTCTGTAGAGGAAATAGAAGTACTCATTTGCTTCTTTGAAGACCAACTCACAAGCTTATCACCCAAAAGCTGAGCACCTCTTGATGTACCGACGTGTATCTTGACATCCTGCATGATCGGCATGCATAGGCATTAGTGACATACCGGTGTCCTTCGGGTACCGAAGTCCCATATTGATGGTTCCTTGGAGATACCAAAAGACCCGTTTAACCGCTTCAAGGTGCTTTTAGTAGGCTTAGCCGATATCTAACACACATGCACACATGAACAAGATGTGCAGTCGCTAGCTGTGAGGTACATCAAGGATCCAATCATACTATGATATTTCGTTTGATCTACCATGATCCCACGAGTGGTCCTCATCCGCTTAGTACGTTCAATCATGGGGTGTCAACGGTGTCACATGAAACAAATCCAAATTTCTTTAAAATCTCATTTGCATATTTAGATTGATTTATAAAATGCCTCCGGGACTTTGTGAAATTTGTAATCCCAAGAAAAATGACATTTGTCCCATCATTGACATTTGAAATTTGGAACCCATTTCATTTGAAAAATGATCACATTCATTGGGGGGATCGAGGCAAAGATAATTTCATCAACATAAATTTGAACGTGAATTAAATGTTTGCCTGACTTCCGGGTGAACAATGTCGGATCAACTGCTCCTTTGCTGAATCCAGTGGATAGAAGAAACTTTGATAGTGTATCATACCATGCCCTTGGAGCTTGCTTTAAACCGTAAAGAGCCTTTTTCAAACGATAGACGTGAGTAGGATGCTCTGGATTCACAAAGCCTTCAGGTTGGTGGACGTATCGACTTCTTTAAGATCTCCGTTAATGCCGTCTTTACATCCATTTGATAGACTACCATGTTCTTACTTGCAGAATTAGCCAAAAAGATTCGATTGCCTCGTCACGAGCAACTGGAGCACATGATTCTTCAAAGTCAATACCCTCCTCTTGACGGTATCCTTTTGCAACCAATCGAGCCTTGTTCTTTAAGACATCACCATGCTCATCAAGTTTCACTTTGAAGATCCATTTTAGAGCAATGATCATAGCACAACTCGGGCGGTACTAATTCCCATATATCAAGTTGATCAAACTCATGAATTTCTTCTTGCATGGCATTGAACCAGCCGTCTTCATTCATGGCGGTTTTAATGTCTTTTGGTTCGACCTTAGAGAGTACGGAGTTGAAGAAGCACCATAAGGCATCGGTTGCAAGTTGTTTCGTGTGGATCTGGACGAGAGGGTTTCCAATGATTTTGTTCAATGGGTGATCATGTGTCCATTTTCTAAGGTGTTCATGTGGTTGTTGTTGTGGAACTAAAGTAGCAGAGTCGATGTCTCCCGATGAAGATGGTTCAGATGATGATTCAGGAGCAAATATATTTTCAAATGGAGCATCTTGGGGAGTAGCAAAGGGATTATCTTCATCATTGATGCCAGAAACAATTCCATGATGTACATTCGATGATTGATGATTTGTTGATGAGACAGAGTGATGCAGCGGCGCTTTTGACTTAATGATATTGAGACTGAAAGGTTGACTTCATTCACAGGGATAGGAGCAGGCTCTGTTGATGGAATTGACATTTCATCAGCATTTGGTTCATAGTGTTCATCAAACATTGGATCAAACAATTTCTTTAAATCATCTTCGATGGAGGTACATAAGGAGTTCTTGGAGAGGATTAGAGATAAGAGTAGAACCAATAGGACTACTTGATGAAAATTGAGTTGTGGGTCAATCTGGTTTGTCCCGGAGCCATTTGACCGGTCAGCTCATCGAACGTAACGTGAATTGTTTCCATGATATTTCGGGTTCTCTTGTTGTAGATTCGGTAACCCTTCTTGTTTGGTGCATAACCAACAAAACTCCAATATCTGCCTTTGCTCTTAATTTACCTAAGTCTTGACCGTCATTCGTTGGATAGCACAAAGCACCAAACACACGAAGGTAGGAGAGATCGGGTTTTCGTTTATGAACAAGTTCATATGGAGTTTTTCCATGAGAGGTGTGTATAAGGGAATGATTTTGGGCGTAGCAAGCAGTGGTAATGGCTTCAGCCCATAGAAACATTGGAACCTTTGAATAGATTAGCATTGTTCTTGCGGCTTCCACAAGAGTTCGATTTCGTCTTTCAACTACACCATTCGGTTGAGGAGTTCGTGGAACACTTCTTTGATGACTGATTCCAACACTTTCATAAAACTGAATTAAGTCTTTGTTAACAAACTCGGTGCCATTGTCTGTTCGAACAATTCTGACTGTATTGTTGAGTCGAACCTGAAGCTGTTTGATTAGTTTGATGATGACATATGGAGTTTCATCCTTTGTCCTCAAAAACTTTACCCAAGTAAATCGAGTGTAGTCATCAACAACTACTAGAATGTATTTCTTCCCATTTATCGTTTGCACTCTCATTGGTCCGCCTGAGATCCATATGAAGGGTATGAAGAACTTCCATTACTAAATTTGTGGGTTTTGGTTTGTGGGCATATTTCGTGCTTTTACCCAATTGGCAAACTGAACAAAGATGATCTTTTTCATATTTTAATGCGGGTAAGCCTCGACAAGATCCTTTCGGAAAGGTTATTAATGGTTCTGAAGTTCAAGTGATTGAGACGACGATGCCATAACCATGACTTTGTTTTAGAAGCCTTTGACAAAGCAGATGGAGAAGACTTCATCATGACTTCGATAGAGATGGTGTATAGGTTAGAACCACGAGTACCTCTTAATAATTCCACACCATCAAGTTCTCTAACGAAGCAAGTATGTTTTCTAAAGGCCACCTCTAGATCGGAATCACAGAATTGACCAACAGAGAACAAATTATGACCAAGACCTTCCACATAATATACCATGGAGATTACACTTTTGCCAACTACATAATCACCATAACCCATAATTGCTCCAAAATGGTCGTTCCGAATCTAACAGTCCCGATGAATTTACTCACGAAGTTCATGAGCGCGACCGGTCTCCAGTCATATGCTTGGAATAGCCTGAGTCCAAGTACCACAGAACGATTTGAACGATCTGCAGTTGAACACAGACAAGAATGGATAAGCGGATAATTGGGATCCCCATGCAAGAATGGGTTCCACTTGGTTAGTAACAGTGATTGGAACACCCACATCGAAATAGAAACACCCATATCGAAATAGAAGCAATGGAATCATTAGGAATAGATCAGTCTTTGGTGTCGTATTTGACCTATTTAGAGTATGTTCACTTCTTAAAGGAATAGTTCTACCAGTAGGCATCCATTTTCTAGTGGGCATTGTCTTAGCAGATTGAGGGCAAAACTGATTATCCTTATGGCCAAAAGGTATCCATTGATAACCTATCTTACTAAATCTTCTTCCTGTGGGTTTCCACTATTTTCTAACTTTCTTTCGTCTTTGCCTTTTAGCCTTCTTAGCATGATTTTTAGCATTAACAATTTTAACTGGGCATTTGACAGCATTAGACAAAGCATTCAGACCATATTCATGATTAGCAAAAGAATTCAAACAGTCATCATTACATGGTTTGCAAATTGTATCAGAATTGAATTAATTACAAGATGCGCCTATGGCTAATACTAGAATCAACACGATTAGTTTTATTCAACACAAACTTAAAGTTCCTAGGTTGGTCTTCTACTCTCTTCCAATGCACATTCTTAGCTTGCGAGGTCCTATCTTGCTTGGTATTGCCTGGAGGCTTTGACCCGCTTGCTTTAATGTCATTGATTACTCCTTTCGCACTTAAGGATTTAGGGCATGTTGCAATTAAACATTCTAGCAGCTCCTGAGATCGCTTGGCCTGAATGCATGTAAACTTAATTTCTCTATCAAGAGGTTTATTAATGAAATCCTCTTCAACAATCTCAAACCTAATTTAGTCATGAAAGCAATTATTCCTTTTTTGTAAAATTTGGTACGTGACTATTTTTATTAAAAAGTTTTCCATTTTCCCTGTTTTGGTCACGAGTGACTTTCATTGAATCATATAACTCGTTAAAGTGTCGTTTAACTTTTTCATTTACTTCTAGAAAACTCTCATTTTCCTCTTGTAAGGCATTAATTAAGTTTTGAAGATGAAAAGTTTGAGAGTACTGAGAATCTAAAGGAGGAGGCATTTGGGATCCAGTCACATTGTTCTTTTCACCCTTTAATTGAGAGATTTGGGCTTTCAACTTTCTGATCGTGTTACAATGAGCTCGAATCTGTTCATCACGTTTGCTAATTTCAAAAGCTGCATCAAATTCAGGAACATCCAAGGATGTCTTGATATTTGAGGTTTTAACATTTTCTTCCAGATGTTGATATTTTAATTGCAAAGCAAGATGCTCAACTTCCAATTTAGAAAAATGTTTACCAAAGTTATCATGATCATCCTGTTCAACCTTATCATGCAGTTTAGAGTTAGTTTTTCAAGCTCAATGACACGATCATGGGAGACTTTCAGAGCAACAGATAATTCATGAAATTGAGAAGCATTAATAGAACAATTTGTAGCAGTGTAAAACACATCTTGAGCAATACATTCAGAAATAAGATTCTCATTCAAGGTATGCAAGTTCTTCCTCTCAATCTCATTATATTTTAATGCTCGCTCATAGTCACTAACCTCAACTATCATTGCATCAAATTCCTTTTCCATTTCTTTAATATCTAAGTCCATCCCTTTTTAAGACTCTCAAATTGATCTTTTAGTTGTTTAAAGAAAGGCATGACCTCGGTTAAATAACATTCTTTAGTTTGCTCAAAACCCCTTTCCCCTTCATTATCGGTGGGTGTGATCCTTTTCTTACAAGTTTTCTCAAAATCAACAAATAATTGAAGATAACATATTGATCGATTAAGGTCTTGCTTTTAGTGGCAATAGTTCTAGGAACTAAATGCATTGTTGTATTTGGAGGATACACGATCGTGAAGGCATTTTCCTAAGGAGGGTTTGTAACAACAAGATTCTCGCTTTTGCTTATCTAAATCCTTTTTCCAAAACACTTGTTCAGGAGTTAACAACGTTTGAGGCTTAAACTTGTTCAAGGAAATCCAGTTTTCCTTATTGTAATCATGGGGTTTGATCGTTATGTTATTCTTTTTACATTCAGGATCTTCTAGCTTCTTATTCATTTTCTCCTAGATGCATCATCTAATTTTCTATCATCCTCGTGCACTCAACACAACTAGGTTTACGTCTAGGTTTAAGAATCTCATTTCCATCATAGATCACCTTATTAGCAGCTCTAGCCTTTTTAATGACCTCTGGATTTAGTTCCTCAACAAGGAGAATGCTATGCTTATCGCTTAAAGCTCTATGCTTAGTGATCAAGTGAAGCATCTGAATGGTATTCCTTTGAACGTACAACTTATTTTCAAGCTTGTTTTTCAAAGTTTTTAGATTGGAAAAATCATTCAAAAGTTTTGATTCCTTAGCATTGAATTCTTGCTTAAGCATTTTAACATTTTCTTGAAGTTCTTTTTTTTGCTTAGCAGTTTTAGAAAGCTTTTCTTGTAAGGAGTTTAACTCTTGTTTTAATACTTCTTCTCTAAAATTACTTTTTCTAATAATTGTACGCATTTGGTCATCCATTTCCTGCTCACGGGTGGTTAATTCAAACTTAGCTCGTTGTTCATAAATAGCAACACGTTCTTTATAGGCATTAAGTTCGGAGATAACAGAATCATTAGGGCACATGCGGTGTATTCATCAAAAGCATAGTCATCATTGATTGCATAAGATACATCACTTGGTACAATCTCACTTTCACTTTGTTTCACATATTGATCATATGGGACAACATTGATATTACCCATATTTTCAATATCTGACTCAATAATTACAGTTGATTGTACTGTCATGTATCTTTTGCTCATCAACTTCATCGATATAGTTTTAGTACCTCTGAAATGATTTTGTCTTTGGATGGACCAACTTGTGGTGATGAAGAGACTTTAGGAGGGACCATTGGAGAAATGCTAGCCATGAAAATGGTTTGTGCAATAGGTTCATCATCAACGTCAGAGTCGTATGCATCACAATCAGCGACTTGAAAGGCATTATGATGATTGTGGCCTATCTCTGAATTGGTGCTCATCCACATCACGCATCATATGTCTTAGCATTTCCCTCAGCTAGAAACAACAACTCATCTTCATCCAAAGCTGCACCATTATCCTGAGCTTGCACAAGCAACATCTTATCCTGAAGTACTCGCATTCGGCATGCTTTGGCAATGTCGAGTTCCTTGCAATATGTCCCTCACCTCCACGGTTGTAGTACTTGATAGGTTTTGCTTGTCCCCGATTTCCATTCCTTCCTTATTTAGATTTGCCACATATCCTCTACCACTCCACCTCTTCCTTGTTAAATCTGCCTTTCTTGAATGGCGGTTTACCATAACCTTCCATCTCGGCCATGGCTTGATTATGTGGATTGGATGCTTTGTCGGGTTGTTGATGGTGTGTGGGAGAGAGTTCATGTTTTGACTAATCATGAGAGCCAGTTGATTAATGAAGTTTCCCATGGTCGCATCGGCATCGGCTTGTTTGAACATTGGATCGGGAATGAGTTTGTGATTACCATTACCCATGGGTATAACTTGAGATGCTTTGGTGGTAATTCCAATGTTTGAGTAGAAGGCGGTTGAATCATTTGATGAGCTTGTCTCTCCCGGGTTGGTTTTGAACTGATCAAGAATCCTTTTTTCAAACATAGCATGTCTCTCATTCTAAAGAAGGAAGGCATAGAGTTGCTCATAGTTTGTATTCTTCAATCCTTTGGTTAGCTTCACGGAGGTGACAAACTTGTGCCATTCGGGATTCATGTTGTTCACAAATTTTGAGTTCAATGAATGTTTGGCATAGTCATTCCGATGTTCCTCATGTCATTAACAAGCTTGTGGAATCTCACGTAATACTCATAGACACTCTCATCTGGTTTCATCTTGAAGTGCTCAAATTCATCATAGAGTTGTGATTCTCTGTCTTCCATAGTTAATTGAACCGAGAAAAGCATCTTGACATTATCACACACTGCCTTGGCTTTGGTGTTGTGATTGATAAGCTTGTAGATATCTTTTGGAAGACCTTGAAGTATGATGTTAGAAGCCCGATATCGATCGAATCTCTTTTTTTCCTTATCATTGAGCTCATCATATGTCTTTGGTCTGTCTATCCCATAGATCATTGTTCCATCTTATTGTATCAATTAAGTCTCTTGTAGTCTCAATACGATAAGGTCCTTCATCAATCGATTTGAGAATGTTGACCCCATTTTCCTTTCCAAGACAGTACAATCTGATTCTTTGAGCCCAAGAGTCGTAGTCGATTGTCAAGCATGGGTGGACGAGTATCACGAACCAGCTGCTTGAACATCCTCGCAAAGATGGAGATGATTGTAGAAACGTTGGTAGACATGTTAACTTATTACACGAGATTTTATAACTCTATGATTAAACCGGGAAATAGATTCTTTCACGGAATTGTACTAAATCAAGAGAAAACCGTATTACACACAAAAGTTAACCAAGTCGCTAAGAAACCTTTAACCAAGTCGCTAAGCACCAAGTCGCTAAGTAATTAGAAGACAAGTCGCTAAGTTCCAAATCGCTACAATTTTGGCAACAAAGTCGCTATGCACAAATCGCTAAGACGTCAAGTCGCTAAATAGCAACTCGCTAATGTCCAAATCGCTAACACCAAGTCGCTAAGAAACTTAAAGAACAAGTCGCTATCAAAATTGAAAGCAAGTCGCTACCTTACCAAGTAGCTACCCGTAGTGGAGAATCCACTAAGTGTACTGTTTGTCGGCTTGTCTCAAAGGCAAGTCGCTATGACCAAGTCGCTACAAAACTCACTACAACTCGCTACCACTTTACCTAAGCAAAAATTAAGTCGCTACCAAGAAATTCACTCTGAGAGCCAAGTCGCTACCAAGAAAAACATTAAAAACACACTTTTCAATCCAAAACAAGCTCAACCACAGTGATTCAAGCTTACCAAATCAAAACCCAAGCACATACAATGATCCTAAACACAAAAGTACACTCAAAATTCAAACTTTAACACTAGAAATGAACCAAATGATGCAAAAACCACTACACTTTTTCAAACTCAAAAACCATCTAAAACCACTAGAAATCCAAGGATATGAAAGAGATGATCTAACCATGGCTCTTGATACTATTTGTAACATATTGGATTTCACATACACATCAAACCATAAACACAAGAGGCGTATAATATGAGTTTTAGAGAGAGAAAGTTAGAGGTTTGGGAACTTTAGTGAGAGAAAGAAAAATCTTATTATGAGCTCCAACTCTCTACCTTGGGAGGTAGAGAGTATTTATAGTCTTACAATAAAACGCCACCTGACTGGCTGTGGATCAGGCATACAGTGGGTAAAGACCCGTCCGTCCTCCACGGTGATACTTAACTAAATACTACATAACATTAAATGACTACGACTACGAGCTTTCTAACGATTACATATACTTGAGGTGACTGACACTTTAACTACTGGATTTTCCAAATCCTAACACGTTTATTAATATTTTGCGATCTCTTTGTGTTTTGTTGATAACAAATATAATGTTATCTTAAGTATAATTATAAGGATACATGTTATTTTTGTTAAGCATTTACATATAGCCATTTAAATACAAAAATGTAGTAATTAAGCATTTGTTGTAATAGTTTATTAGGATGGGTAAAAACCATAACCCATGGACCATAACCCATGGATCTTAACCCATATCCAAGTTGGCTAGATTCAATGTATACATAGATACATTGAATCTAAAGAAAACCCATGGACCAACCCATAACCCATGACCCATAACCAAAAAAGTCATGGGCAAAGAGGAGCGTTCCACGGATCCCTAGGATTACATTAGACGGATCCCAAGTGGAAGGGATCCGTGGGATCCGAGAGCAATGGAAGTTTTGCCTATAAATGAGAGCCATTTCTTCATTCTAACTCACCCTCTTCTACTAAATCTCCCAAAACACTCTCATTCTCTTTTAACATATAGATCACTTGATCTAGAGAGTTGTTCTTCTTTCTTTCTATTGTGATCCTCATATAGGTCCTTCTATAAAAAGCGAGATCATGAGCATTCTACAAGTCATCCAAGCAAGGGGTCCTTTATTGATTTGTCACTCCATAGAAGATTACGTAGCAAGATTTTGTATTTGATATTTCACATACTTGTTGTGTAATAGTCGTGTTGGTTTGGTCCACCGTAGCTACTACAGGACTCATTATCTAGCTTTATACCAGAAAAAGTGTAAGCAACGTTGTGAAGGCTTCTCCGCCAAGTGAAGGAGTTTTTTTGACATAGTGCTTGAACTCGAGTAGGTAACCGGGGAGTGGAGTAGGGCAAGGAAGGTGTCCTTGTAGACGAACCACTATACATCGGTTGTGTCTTTTCTTTCCTTAGAAACTTTATTTACTTTCTTTATCATTAGATCTATACTTTCTCTACATCCATAAGATCTCACATATTAACGAATCTAAAGTTTTTGAAACTAACTTAAAATCCGCAAAACTATTCAACCCCCCCTTCTAGTTTTCCACAAAATCATTTCAAGATAATGTGTGTTTGTTTACAGTATCTCGTAGTCATTTTC
>OU343225.1:40347411-40574788 GCA_910596185.1 Chrysanthemum makinoi | reverse complement strand
CAAAAGAATGACATGCTATTACTTATATATAAAGTAAAACAAAATGAGCATATCGAGTTGAAATCTGAAATTAAAGTCATGCTATACGTTAGCATCCACTATCATTTAAACTAAAGTCGGGTAACCCGTAATCATCGAGGTATCATCATCGTAAAGGTCTTGATCATAGGTGTCTCGCTTCCATTTATCATATAAACTTTTCATGCATTTCCACTACCACTTTAGAATCATCAAAAATCATATAACTAGTAGTTTCATTGTAGTCCTCAGAACTTCATCATCTCTATCAAAAGAACAATTCCCAACCTTAGAAAACAGATTACCTATCTTTTTACCATCTTTAAACATGTCGGTGTGCTCTGGAAATAAAAGGAGGAGCATTGGATGAACTAAGGATGTTGTCATTGTTTACCACATGCCCTCCATTATTAGTAGTAGCAATATTCATTATTCACATTGCTTGTACTAACCTGTCGTCGGGTTCTACATTAACATTAGAAACTTCATCCAAATCACTTAGAACACCTAAAGTATTAGAGGTATGAACCACTTTATTGGCCATTCTTTGGTTGTGTAGACTTAAAGCCTCCTTTGTGTTGTCCTTGAAAGTAGACTCCTTTGTGTCTTTGTCTTTGGAAGGATACATCTTGGTATTCTTAGTAGTAGTAGATACTCAAATTTGTTCATTTGGATAGCATTGAAATTTTTAGTATTACCTCTTTTACCACAATGTTAAAACCATTATTAGAGCCTCTTAGATACACAGAAATAATATCCTTGCTTTTACCATCCCATTCACCACGTTTAGGGGTGGCTTTTGACAATCATCATTCAAATGACCATAAAAAACAAAGTACTACGAGGTGGTTCCCATTTCGTATTCATATAAATGTTTTCTTTGGTATACCTGTCCCTTTAAGATTTGGAACAACCAACACTAAATTGTCTCTGAATTCATTTGATGCATTAATTTCTATCAGGCTCGGCATAGGCTGCTACCCCATTACTCTAAACAAATGGTATTCGTGTAAGAATATAGCATCATAGGGGTACCAATCTTTGAAGCAATCAAACTTAGACCATCCGGTGTATAAGCAACCAAAGGAACATCGTAAAACTTCATCCAAAGGAACAAAGACAAATATTCCTTAAGGAGGCTTACCGAGGAAGACCACTTATTGAGGAAAATGGGGATTCCACGAATCATCCAAGGTCCATCAGTAAAGTAATCGCGTTGTATAGATGAGACTTGAAAAGATAAAACCATTAGCGTTTATCGTTATTTTCAATTCCATACTTTCCCAATGTTGCACATAAACCACTCAACAACGGGAAATGCAAGTCTTTTACCTACAAAATACCCATATAGCGAATTTTTCAACCGCTCATTCACCTCATGTATCGAATCTATCGTTAAACCCACATCATATTCAGTATCCTTAGGAAGATTCTTTTCCATTTTTTGAAACTTAGCTTTTTTAGAAGATAATGGACTTATTTTAGAAGCATAACTCGAGGGGGCAACCACATCGGGATTATTCGCTAGTATCTTATCCATATTAGCGTTTGAGGACATAAAAATCGTAGCAACACCACACATGGCCTCTTCAAAACTCTTATACACTATGGTAATCGGTTCATAACACATTATCACATGCTACATTATGTACATGATCCTTTCCATCGGTGCTTCATGTTCCCAAGAGAACCATCCCAGTTTGTGAAACCTCTGTTGGAACCCGAACTTGTGTATTCCACGGTTCTTCGCGTCACAATCCCGCCTCACCAATAAATGGGTCCAAATTAACCCACCACCACCGCGAACACTCATATTTCGTTACCTTTAGACAAAGACGCCTTGGTTCCGACCATTACTATCAAAACTATTGACACTTTGGTTCCATGATACGGGACCCCATTATAAGCACTACACTAACTTACCATCAATTATTTGGCGTTCCATTGTTAGATTAATGTTTTAAAGACTTATGTATATTTGTTTATAACGTTTAAATGTACATTAGTTTGCTTAGGATAAAAACGTACATGTATTAGATTGGTTGTTTGGCAAAGCCGAAAACAATGTGGGCAGCAGTCAATATGGTTTCTGTAAACCATTGTGACTTTTAGATATGTATATACTCTATTAGGTTATTTGTGAAACGTTATACCTTTTCATAGTATCTTGTTCACAACATATATATAGGAGAGGCAGTATAGACGATTGTAATAATTCATACTTCAATTTATATATACAACGTTTATACAATTTGTTGTTGTTATTTTCTGCATTTGTAAACAAAACCAAACACCCCTTTACTTTATCGGCATGACAAAAACAAGAAACCATGTCGAATTTCAATCATCATTCAAAGGAAACTTGGCCAAGAGGAACTCGTTTCCATCAGTGGCATCAGAGACAGGATTCAAATCCATGGGAAAGGCCAAGTACAAGTGGTTTGTTACCATACAAACCAAGAAGGAGGATTTCTTTTGAGACAAAAGAATTACTCAATAAAAGATTGTTTGAAATTGAAGCACATAATGCTTCAAAGATTAGGCAGTGACAAGGAAGGAAAGGAGAGCTAGGTGTTATGCCTGTAGAAAACGTGGGCACTATTTTTGGAAGTGCCAAGACAGAAAACTCTCAACCCCTTCGTAAGCAGGAAACAGATGAAGAACCAGTATCACGAACAAGTCCATGTTAAAACAACCCACATGATCAAGGGGACGGATTACGCAAACTGGAACCATATTTGATACATAGCGACATATATAACAATCATATGTGCCTACAAAATCATTGTTCAGAGAATCAAACCAAGGTTTTCAATGTAAGGGAAGGAAAAGATGAGAAAAAATTTATTTTCTCATATGGTATAGGCGAGGCTTTTGTTGAAACAAATGAGAAGAAAATTCTAATTCCATGTGTTTCATATACAGGAGAGCAAGTTTTAACGTGCTTAGCGCCAAGCAACTTTTGGCACAAGGTTTCGAAGTGACTTATGAAGACGACGCATGCAAAGTCTCTTACATGTTTGATGATGAAGAGATGGGGTACGAAAATGGAAAGAATGTCTAAGGAGAGTCAAGTTCGATGGCTAAAATGAAACGAGTATTTGGAAGATTACTATGAGTCAATCGATCCAAAAGACACTTGCATCAACATTAAAGGATTAGAAGATCTCGAATGGAAGGATGGAATGATCCATGATTATTTGGATGATGAATTCTTAAGCATGAATGGAACTCTCTACGTCATGAAGGTTAATTCATTTAAGAAATTTATTTCATTTTTAATCATGATCGAAGATGACAATCTAGTATACAAGAATTGGAACATTTTGAGCAAACATTTTGAAGAGATGATAAAATGGTTTTACCAAGTTTATCTTGGTCGAATCATGGTGGATCCCTTGACCCCCGTCATCAAAGGTATACAAATCGATTTACTCGGTCTTTATAAGATAATAGGTAGTCTAGGAGGCTATCTTGAAGTTACGTTTGGTAACAAATGGGGAGATGTTGCACTAATACACGATCTAGAACGAGAACAAGATGAGGAACTAAAAGAATGTTACAAGAACACATTGACTTATGCGGTTATTTCGAGACTACATTACGAGCCTGAGGCAAGGACAAACTTGTGATAGCCAAGAAAGAAGGCTATGGGAAGACCTCAAAGATTAAAGAAAGATCGAATGGGCAGTGGTCACAAGAAGGAAATGCACAAGTTCTCAAGACGTATGGCAATGAAGATACATGGATGGACAAGAAGGATACACCAAGAGTATGATTTTGACAATCATCAGGAAAAGGAAAAGATGGGCGCTTAAAAAAGTCTTACACATTAAGGGGGACATTGTTAGATTAATGTTTTAAAGAGTTCTGTATATTTGTTTATAACGTTTAACTGTACATTAGTTTGCTTATGATAAAAACGTACATGTATTAGATTGGTTGTTTGGCAAAGCCTGGAAACGATGTGGGCTTGGGCCAAAACGGGTCAATATGGTTTTTGTAAACCATTGTGACTTTTAGATATGTATACGCCTCTATTAGGTTATTTGTGAAACGTTATACCTTTTCATAGTACCGTTTCACAACATATATATAGGAGAGGATATAGACGATTGTAATAATTCATACTTGTTTATATATACAATTTGTTTGTTGTTATTTTTCGCATTTGTAAACAAAACCAAACACCCTTTCTTTGCTTCTATCACGACAAGAAACAAGAAACCATGTCGAATTTCAATCATCATTCAAAGGAAACTTTGCCAAGAGGAACTCGTTTCCATCATCCATATCATTGATTTTTGCCGCAAGAGCACTTACAGGAACATCATTATGCATCCATAACAATCTCATCATAATATTGTTATCCTTGTTCACTATAGTACCAGTATCATTAATAGAATCTAGAAGAGACATTCAAACCATCATCCTTTTTATTTATCATCTCTCCTCCTCCTCGCATCCATAAACCCAATTTCTCATCAGCATAACCAAGAAATCAAGAAGAACAAGTAACATCAATCCTCGAACTTACTTGGAAACCCTAACCAGGATTAGGATTATTAATCGAACAAAACAAGCTTTGCGTCAGGGTTATAGAAGTAAAACTTCGATTTAGGTTGTTTAGAATTGATAACGACATGCGATTTGCATGAAAAGGAACAAAATCCTTTATGCGGTTAATGACTAACGACATGTTAAGATGATTAGGTCAGTTAGAATTAAAAAATAATTAAGGGATAGATGGAATCGCAAATCGTTGGTTATCGCTAAAGAAGGGGTATACTTTTTTTTTATGTGAACTTTGATACTTAGGAAAAGTATCTGCGTATTTGAAATTTTAGGTGAGAAATTTCTGGTGAAGATAAGTAGGAAAACACTTATGATAAAAGAATAAAGTACAAGAGTTGGTAGAAAAATACAAACAACTATGAACACCGTTCCTAAAGTGAATTTTGACACATTCCAAGAATATAAGCATTTAATGTAAGTGTGCAATTTACCGTGGGAAATATTTTTATGCAGTTCGCATAGTTAAAATGAAGCAACCAAAAATGTTTGAAGTTATGTCAACATGAGATTTAAAGATGTGAATATATGTGGTTGGTCGAGATATCGATTGTATTAAAAATAGAGTAATGATAGGAAGATACCTAATTGGTATGACTAAATTCATGCCTAACTAATTTATCATGTGACATGTGGAATGTATATTTTGTCTTTCTTAATACTCTCATCTTGGTGTCCCGGAGGAGATTTTTGGTGCTTATTGGGCGTAACTAAAAAGGCCCATAATAAAAATATCGAGTAAAAACCATTATCGATGCTAAAAATAAAGTTTCAAATATCCAAATATAGTAATCGACTCTAAAAAAATTATGAATATCTAAAAATACTATACTATGACCATTTTTATTTTATGAATAGTGCAATTCTTCTAGCGTTCTTCGAAGCAAAGTTCTTGACCATCTCTTTATAATCAACATTGTCTAACAAATCATTTTTAATAGCTATCAACGCCAATCCATTAAGTCTCTCCTGTGACATTGAGGACCGTAAGTAGGACTTTAGCAACTTCAATTTTAAGAAACTTCTTTTCTGGGATGCACTGTGGCAGGATGGTCAGCATACTCTATATGCAATTAATGCATTAGGAAAACAATCTCGTTGTTTCAAGAATGTTAGGACATCAACAGGTCCCATATTTTCACTCGGCAAAAAATTGTTAAGCAACCTTAACTCCATGAATAATTCATTTGCATCAATAACTAATCATTCACCGTTCTTTAGTGCAACTTCGAGCTGACTACAAGACAACTTAAGACTCTTGTCATCATATGACTTCAACTTGTCACAAGAAAACAAGAAACCAAATATATTTTCATACTCTGTGTATTGTTCGAATCTTGTTTTAAGAGAACCAATTGCTTGATCAACACTGTATAAAAAATAATTGATCTTGAAGGACTCCTTTGAAGAAAACGAAGCATCGTGATCAACTGGATTCTCGTCAAATTGTCTTTTTCTATGAATTACGTCCTTTTGAACGAACACGGGCTCAATATCTATTTCAATAGCAATTTCTTTCGCATTATTAATGGCTTTAGAGAGTCCCGTTTGTCTAAACTCCTCAAAGAAATATATGAGTCCTTTCACTTCTTTAATAGCGATATCGATAAGCATATCCTTGGATTGTAATTTTTTGCTCACCAAATTTACATTATAAGATCTCGAACCAAATAACTATTGCTACTAAGAAATCAAAATCACCAAGCTCATTTGTTGCTAGAGATTTTGCTTGACTTTGAATTAGAGAATCATTGACACTTTCTGCAACTTGAAGCAAAGCCTCTTGTATGTCAGAAATCATGAAATCGATTGCCTTTACACTTTCAACACGACTCTTCCAACGAGTGATAGACAATGACTTAAGAGTTAATCCTTTAACATTATCTTTCAAAATTTGCCACCGTTTGAAAGAATTGGCAAATATTGTGTAAATGCGTTGTATTAGTCCAAAAAAATCTCTACCTTTAACACAACTGTTAGCCATATCACATAATGCAAGATTATGACTATGACAACCACATGGAGTATAAAAGCGCCTGGGGTTTATATCTAAAACCGTTTTGTACTCCTTGATGTTTCCTTTCATATTTGATCCATTGTCATAACCTTGACCACAGCATCATCGATATCAAGATCAAGAAACTTCAATTAGTCTTGTGTAACATCAAAAAGTCTTTTCCTTGTGGTTTCATCAACATTCAAAAATCCTAAAAATTATTCTTCAATGGTAACACATTTTGAAAAGATATCTACATACCTCAATATCAATGACATTTGTTCTTGGTGACTTGTATCGAGGGTACAATCAAGTATCACGAGATACTTTTTGCTTGCTTTACTTTCTTAATGATTTCAGATTTAATTTCACGAGCAAGCAATAGTATTAACTCATTTTGGATTGTGTGACCAAGATAATGTACATGCATGTCATCTCTCGTATCGCCGCACATGCTCTTTGATAACATGGTCAAATTCTTGCAACATTTCAATCAAGCCCAAAAAGTTTCTGTTGCTTTTTTATACAACTTCTCGTTTGTTCCACGAAATGCTAAATTGTGTTTAGCAAGAAATTTCACAATTGAGATAATTCTCGAGATGACGTTCATCCAATGATCTATTTCTTTCTCAAATTGTTCTTGCGAAACTTTATCAATTGTCTCATTCTTTTTTACTCTTTGTCACATCTTAAACCAGTTAGCCATATTAAGTAACATGTTCTAACCTCATGCTCTTTAAGTCTAGTGCTAAGATGTTTCCAATCTGAAAAACCTTCATTATCTAACTGACCTTTCACAATGCCTTTTCTAAGTATTTTACAACAAAAACAAAAAACTTTGTCTAGCTCTTTGGAATATACTAACCATTCTCTATCATACTTCTCATTGTTTGGTAAAATTCTAGTGTAATAAGCCGCAATAAACAGTCTAGAACCTTTATCTTTAGGACCCTTTTCAATAGATTTATCTCTTTTTGGACCCTCTGCTACTAGAAGCTTAAACATGTAAGAACTTAGAGTATCCCAATTTCTTGGATCAAATATATTAACATTAATATCGACATCAACATCCTCAACATGGTCATAATCAATATTAGTCTCCTCAATAGGAACACCATCATCATCATCATCATCTTCGTCAAGATTAACATCATCAACATCCTCATTATTAACATAAGTATCATTAACACCATCATCAACATTCATATCAACATATTCCTCATTATTATCGCCACCACTATCATCGAGGCATCTTCATTATTTGAAGAAGAAACATGAGGTATTTTTATAACATAATTGTCCATAGTGCCACTTTGAGACCCTGGAGTTGTTCGTTTTCTTTTCCAAGCGCTTTGCATGTCAGATTCTTGCTTTCTAATGGGTGGAATTTTTTCATATTGTACCAAACTAAAAGTAACAAAATAAATAAATAAATAAAATAAGTAATCAACAACCTATAAGTTAAAAAAAAAAACTAATCTAGACAAAGCTATTATTGTATTTAAAGCCCGAGAACTAGATTATTAAGTACTATTTTACATGGCAAGTAAATTAGTGAATTAATAAATTGTAACATTAAAGAATACATACAATCCCTAACAACTTAAAAATCTCAATTAAATATTCAAAGTAAAAGGGTAAAAGTTGTACCTTATATGGATAATAGATTAATAGGCAAAACAAATGTTTAATCGTATCACTGTTCCGAACTTCCGACTTCCTATCGATGTACAGACTCAAACTACCGTATGTTTTTTTTTCTCCTTCTTTGTGGGACACTGGGATCATAACTTTTGGTATATATAGAGATATAAATACTAATCCTAATAAAACTCATGCGGAGCTGTCGATACTTTTTGTATAACTTTTTTATTGGGCTTTAAATTAGGCTTGTCATATACGGAAGCTGGGCTTTTGAAAATATTGGTGCCCTCTAAATAATGGGCCTCATGGCATGACCCATGTTGCATAATCATAATGCTCACCGTTAATCTTTATCGTATGTCATGAACTTAGAGTTAGACATGTCTTTAGGCATGAATTTTAGTCATGCAAATCATTTTCTTTAAAAATAATAGTATGATTTTGGCACGGAAGATAATATATATATAAATCTAGCTGAAAATTTGATTGTGTTAGTTTGATTTAAATATATATATATATATATATATATATATATATATATATATATATATATATATATATATATATATATATATATATATATATATATATATATATATATATATATATAGAGAGAGAGTTAGGATCAAATAAGAAGAAAAAGAGTAAAATAAGAAGGATAAGAAGCCTTGACTAGCATTTAGAATCTTTTTATTAAAATAGATCATCTCCCATTGAAAAAATCTACTCATTATAAAATGTGTGGTGAAATATGTAGCATTTAGTTTTTAACCTACTTTGGATCGATATATATATATATTGGATGGATGAAAGATTGGAAGTGTGTTTTGACGATAAAAAGTATCAGATTGGTATTAGCATACATTGCTTATCTTTATAATTTATTTATGTCCATGAATCGTAAAACATGGTTTTATTCATATACTTGTTAAGTGTAATTTTTTAAAATTTTAGTAGTTAAAAGAACAAAGTGACATGCCAAATATTTATTTAGTTTATGTTCTTGACTTCATAATTGTGAGATGTGTTTCCATATACTTTTCGTAATTTATGTCGTGTTTGTTATGCTTCAACGTTTTGGACAAACATTCGAGGCGGATCTATCTGTTGTAGTACATTTTATTGAAATTTGGAAGCCCGCCATAATTACAAAATAATGAAGACATTTCATAGAGCATACCTTACATTTCCATGTGCATTGTAAGGAAATAACGATAACATATGTACAAGAAGACGTTTGTAACTATTGCAAAGAGTATTATTAGAAACAAAGTGTTTTAAAACGGTTCAAGCTTGTCAAGATTTATTAAACCTAATTTTATTGCATCACCTTGAAACTTTTTTACTATAACTAAGTTTCCTATATATTTGAAATGTTTATTGTTGGACTATTTTTAATCGATATCAAAAGAGGGTAGATATCGTTAGTTGTATAGACAATTTGGCATTATATTGGGAAATAAAACTAACTTAAAGGGGCATAAGTGTAAATCGTTAAACGTCTCAGGTGCATAGTGTATATGACCTAAACTTGTCACCTTCTTCCTTCGACCCATCCACTATTTCTGCCATTTAAATTTATACCACCTTCACATGCTTCAATCTAGCCCGATGTTCATGTCTTTGCCCGGAAACCACTTGGACGGAAAATTTCTTTAGAAAGTATAGAATCTTGTATAGGGCCCTTGGACCTATATAGTGGGTTTGGGAATTGGTGCTTTTTGTAATTAAAAAAATATAAGATTTTACTGTAACTATTTTTTTTTTTTTTTTTTTAATTTTGATCTTTTTTCGAAAGTCTTTCCGACTAAAATTAATGCAGGCCTATCTTAAAATCGATATTAAGGCTCAGACGTATAAATCATCCATCTCCAAGTAACAATACTAGATTTATCATTTGTCATCTTTTTCGCATTTTGTTCTTGTTATCGAAAATAAAATTTGGAAATAACTTGGACCCTTAAATTTTACGGATTGGGCTTAATCTTACGTCGTCGTGGGTATAGGTGATCGATTTATAATCGATCTCTTTCTTGTGGGAAGTACTCGATCGCCAAAGAAGGAGTTAATTCGTCAGGAAGATCGACATCTAGCAAAAACATATCACTTGTGTGTGTATTAATTAAAATAAAATGTATATTTGTGGGGTATGTTTTTTTGTAGTTAGGTGCTTCTTGAAGCATTTTCTGTCAACCTGAGGTCATTTGGAGAAAATGCTGTGTGATGAAATAAGGAGATTAGGGGTTAACTAGCGAATTTGCTTTAGAACTAAATATACAAATGAAGAAAGAAAAAAATTAAAAAAAAGGAGAATATGTGATTGGACTTTAGTGTCTTGACAAAGATAAAGTTGGTGAAAAAGACAGTGAGATAAAAGGCTATATAGCACAAAAATACAAATTACAAAATGACAAAAAGTATGTGTAATAGGAAATGACTTTTATGACATAGCAATCTTCATTACTCACTTTGGATCTAATAAATTTTAAGTAGGCCAAAGTCGTGTATCGTGGTTGTGTCCACCAAAATTTTATGTACATTGTTCTTTATTTTTACTTTTTATTTTCAACCTTTTAATGTTTGAAATATGTTTCATATTCGAGTTAAAAACTCTAAAAGTATTTAACATCTAAGCCATCCTCGTAAGCTTGTCCAGTTCGTGTTAGTAGTATGCTAAAAATGACATATGATATAGAATTAGTATTTCACGAAACAAGCATAAACTATTATAAGGTAGAGGAAGCCAAGAGGACTTAGTTGTTAACGTTTTTACTAATACTGGAAATGAACCTATTTAAATATTGGTTAAAGTTGTGTTAAATTGTATCCGATCCCACCCGACTCAGTGCATAACTATGATAGCTTTTTTTAGGCCTAGAATCGAGGAACCACCTTAGTTTCTCCGTTGCTCTGCCACATTGCGTGAAATGTATGCGATGGTGTAAAATCATGTGTTATATACGCTTTATTTTTTTCAATCAAACGCATGTAACCCAAGAAGTTGTGGATCAAACCAATCATAACAAAGACTTATGAATAGACTATGTGTTAAGTTTGTTATATGATTTGTCATCTTTGCAATATAATCTAACATATTACACTAATAACCACGCAATTTGATACTTTAAAATATGAATTGACATGATATATCTTTGTAGAACCTCTTGCGCGCCAAGAGTACTAGCTAGTTGATATCAAACACAAACATATGTGATTCAACAATACAAGTTTTAAACTAAATTCATCATCATGATGAATCAAAACTTATCATATATGACTTCTAAAACAAAAATAATAAAGAAATATCAAACACCGCCGACATTTGTGAAATGGGTTGATTAGGGTCACATGAAACTCAGCGGGTCGCACTAGGTTTTCAAGCCTCGAAAAATCGGCTCATTTTGGTATGTTTTTTTGACGAAAAACAGCTCAACCGGCTGGGTCGAACCGGTTCAAAACATTGCTTTTTTGGCGAGACGTCCGGAGAATTGTCACTGTCACTCATAGTTTGTGACAAATCTCGTTTGCTTAAAGCGTTCAAACTCGGTGCTGAATGATCACTGCTATAAGAATCGTCGCCTCGAAGACAATTATCCTTGCCATATCACTAATAGGGGCTACGCCAGGTTTAAGTTCCAATCGTGTTTCTTGACGAGATTTTGCAGCATCTCGTCCTCTTCAGGCATAAATGACCTTTGAAGTGATAACCACCTTGACCAACATGACTGATCCGATCTATCGGTATAGGCGTAATAATTAGTGACCAATAATTTGGGCCGTGTTTCTCGAAAATATTTAGCAACATCTCGTCCTCTTCGGGACTCCATGGTCTTTCTATCGGATCCATGTCTTTCTTTTGCCTGTTATTCACTATATATAAACAGAAATAAATAGAAAGAAGAAGCTAATATGGTATATATTGATGACATAATAAAATGAAGCGGTAGGAACATCTATACAAGAAGAGAATTGAACCTGACAAAATCGCCAATCGTAAATGTACACGATGCGTCACTCCTTTTTTTCTCCTGAGTCTGTATTTAGAAAAACTCATTTTGTTTTTCATTTTTGTCACTCCAGACTCATCCGACTCCATAATTAGATGTGAACTTGCAAAGCAGAGGTGCACAACTTCACAATAACAAAAAGTTGACTAAAACAAAGACTATAAATCAGGCTCTGCAACAGTTAACGAAAGAAGAAGATCGGTAGTATTAATCACGTACTAAAATAAATGTTAAATAGGCAAAAACCTACGTACCGTGTGTTGACTTTGAGTTGACAAGGAGCCATGCAGGAAGATTGGTGAACCATAGAGTAATAATTATGCCGCGTGCTTCTGAGAAACTTTCACAAAAATGTCACTTTCTCGCTTTTGAGTAAATGGACTCTTGAGAAAGCCATGTACCAGACTGATAATGGACTACATAATTAAAAATGTCATTATGCAGAAATTCCACGAATCCCTTGTTGAATAAGTCCGACGACTCAGCAGCAGTGCAGAATCTTGACTTTGTCAGCTTCTCTAAGAGCAAAAGCTACCATAATTTTGTGTTAAGGTTTAACACACTGTCACGTCAGCACCACATCAACTTTAACCGTTCACCTTAACTAAAAAAAACACCATTTTATATAACTCAACCTTAACTCACTTTAACTCACCTTAACTAAAAAAAACACCCCTTCACGTTGCGTAAAAGGGTTATCACACCCTCGTTAAATAACGCACCCTTAACTCAAGGGGACGGTGTGGTTAACGCACTGTTACGACCCAAGATGAAGGTCGACCCAAGAGGGTCACGTCATTTGAGGTTGGCATAAAGATTATGTCATTGGCTAGCTATCTATCAGTTCAATGTCTATCTTCTGTGTTTGTGTTTAGGTCGTGTTTGAGTCAAAGTGGGATAAGTGTCAATTAGGTTGTCATCTATCAATTAGGTCGTTATCTGGTGTTTAACTCGTTATAGGAATGGTATTATGTCATTGTTAGATAAGTATTATCATTGTAAGGGTTATCCCATTCGATATATATACCGACCCATTATGATGAATAAATTCAGACTTCAGTTAAAATCAATTAACTCTTCTCAACCCTAATTCTTAAGGCTAGCACTGCGCTTAAAAGTGCGAATTATCGATACCAACGGGTTGTATCAGCTGGTGCTTTCATCATGAGCGTAGGCGAAGTGCGTTTATTGCTCAAAGAACATGCCACGCTAACAACGTCGGTAGAGGGGCTACTGAGGAGCAATTAGCGACTATGCAATTGGAGTTACATTTACTGGGAGTTGATTCAAGTCGCAGCCCGTGGTGGCCGAAGCTTAGGACATTACCACGCTCCATGCGGTGGACGTGAGAAGTTTTCGAGTCACGAACACGAAAGTTGGATTTTTTCTATCACCGAGTACTTTTCTCTTTTAAACACACCGGTCGAGCAACGACTACGTGTGGTAGGTTTTAATCTCGAAGGAGATGCGGTGGAGTGGTTCCGCTGGATGACGCGTAACAGTTTAATCACGACTTGGGACGGTTTTTTGGAGAGTGTTCGAAACCGTTTTGGACCATGTAAATACGAGGACCCGCAAGGGGCGCCATCAAAGTTATTGCAAACAGGGACGGTTGCGCAATACCAAAGTGAGTTTGAAAATTTGATGAATCGGGTCACTAATATATCCGAAGGGTTGCTGATTTCGTTCTATATATCGAGTCTTAAACCATCATTGCAACGAGGCTGGTGGTGACTAAACCACATCCCTTAGCGTGCATTTTCTTTGGCTCGGATTCACGGGCTTCGTTTGGATGATCGAGGCGACAACAACGGCCAGTCGACAACTACTAGTGCTCCTCACGCCTCTAACAAAGTCGCCACTTCATTTTAATCGCCAAGGCGGTAAATACAAAACCACCTTTGTTGCCAACACCTACTAAGGTGGGTGCTAATTCTGGTGCCTCACCACTTCCTATTAAATGGATCTCGCCGGCAGAAAGACAGGAGCGTCTGAGTAAAGGCTTGTGCTTTAATTGTGATAATAAGTGGGTACGCGGACATAAATGTCCGGGTAAATTTTTGTTGCTTATGGCCAACGAGGAGGAGGTTATGGCAGACGAGGACGTTGGGCAAGAAGATGCTATGGAAAGTGGTGACATATCGATTTTGAATTCATTGGTGGGACATGGCAGCCCGCGGTCACTATAGTTATGGGGCACGTTAGGGGCGGGTAAGGTGCACATTCTTATCGACAATGGTAGTACTCACAACTTTGTGCAGCCAGAAGTTTTCGAACGTATGCGGTTACCCATCATGCGTACTTAAGGCCTTTAAGGTCTACATCGGCAGCGTGGGCAACCTCTTGTGCGAGAATATGCTGCCGTTGACTATGATATCCAAGGTTTACGTTATGGAGGTGGACTTGTACCGCATTTCCTACAAAAGTGGTCGACATCGTATCGGGTATTCAATGGTTGCGTAACGCTCGGGCACGCTTAATTCACTAATTGGTTCTCAAACAAACAATGAAGTTTAAGGTTCGATATACATTGCATGGCGAATCCCTACGCATGAAGCGTATAAGTTTACACCACATGCATGCCCTGTTTGATTCGGAGGACATTTATGGCGTATATGAGTTGTATAATTTGGAACAAGGTATGGAAGAGAACGGAAGTCAGGTCAATACTGATATTGTCATAAATCCAGGCATCAAAAAACTTTTAGCAGATTTCAAGCCCGTTTTCCGTACCACCACTCCCACCATCGAAGTTTTATCACCGTATACATTTATTGCCTAATACCAAACTGGTAAATGTGCTGACCCTATCGCTTATCCACACTATCGGGAGAAATGGAGGTTGGTTCGTGAGATGTTAAGTCAAGGAATCATTCTGTCAAAAGCCCTTCTCATCAACGTCCTTATTGGTAGAAAAGAAAGATGGAAGTTACCGCTTTTTGTGTAGATTATCGAGCATTTAATGAAGCCACCGCCAAAAGATAGGTTTTCCGATTCCAACCACCGGATGAGATGTTTGACTTTAATTGTGGTGCTAAGATCTTTACCAAACCGACTTACAAAAAGGCGTACCATCGCATTCGGTACATGATCGGGATGTGTACAAAACGGCTCGTAATAATGATGGACACTTTATGAGTTTTTCGTGATGCCGTTTGGACTTACCAATGCGCCATCCACCTTTCAAGCAACTATGACCGGTTATTTTCTTACCACGAAATTTGTGATTATTTTTTGATGACATATTGATTTATAGCAATTCTCTCATCACCGCACCTAGAACATCTTTGATGTGTTTTTTCGCTGTTTGCAGACTCACCAATTTTATGTTAAAGGCGAAGTTCCTGGAGCTTCATCACTTGAATATTTGGGGCATATTATTTTCGGGTCAGTGGTATTAAAGTCGACCCAAAGAAAGTTTCGCCATAATGGATTGGCCTATCTCAACCACAAATAAGTCGCGATGGTTCCTTCGTCATGGGTAATGAGCAGGGCGGTTTTATCAAGGATTACGCTACTGGCCGCCTTTGTCTAATCTTCTTCGTGAAAAGATGGGTTTAAGTGGGGCGAATCTGAGGGAAATGCTTTTACAGAACTAAAAGAGAAGTTGACTCATGCCCCGGTATTAGGTCTCCCGGATTTCGAAGAAACCTTTGTAATTGAAACTGATGCTTCTGATGTGGGTATTGGAGCCGTATTGATCTCGTGAAGGTCGACCACTTAGTTACTTCCTACCGTAAATTAGGACCTCGAATGCGTTCGCCGCAACTTATCAAAAGGAACTTTTGCTATCGTCGGCCGACGTGTATGTGGCCAATACTTGGTCAGCGTTGGTTTACCATTCGCTCGATCATAAGAGTATCAAGAAGCTCATGCAACAAGTGATACAAACACCCCTTCAACAAAAATATGTTCGAAAGCTTTTGGGATTTGATTTCAGTATCGAGTATAAGTCTAGGGTGACAACTTTAGCCGCAGATGTGCTGTCTCGTGCGTTTGAGGGAAGCGAGGAGCCATACCGCTTTTATGGCTATAAGCCAACCTATGGTAGGGTCGCTAGGACTTGAAGTGGGAGAACGAGACTTTGGATGAGCTTTCTCAGATTCATCAACGGTTAGACAAGGGTGAAGTCTTGGATCGGTTTCAACGAGCGCAGGGGCTGCTCCTATTTCGTGGGCGATATTTTTCTTGGACTTGAGTCAAGATTAAAGGAACTTCTGTTGTCCGAGTTTCACAATACGAAGTGCGAGGCCATGGGGTTCTAAAAAGATGCTAGTGGGATTGGCCATTGTTTTCTTTGAAAGGAATGCTCGAATCGGTTGAGTACTACATCAAAAGTGTTTGGTTTGTCAACACACTAAGTATTCGACCACCAAAGCGGCCAGCTGGTTGTTACAACCTTCACAACCCCATCTGCGTGTGGGAGGATGTTTCCATGGACTTTATTACGGGTTACCTGCTCCAAGGGATTAACGGTCATTTGTGTGGTGGTGGACCGTTTAACTAAATATGCACACTTCGGCGCTTGGCCTACCAGCTTTACTGCATCAAAGGTGGCAGAGCTATTTATGGACATGGTTGTTAAGCTTCATGGGTTTCCTAGAACTATAGTTTCGACGAGATCTATTTTTGTTAGTAAATTTTGGAAAAAATTGTTTGCGGCAAGTGGAACCCAGCTGAATCATAGCACGGCATACCATTCGTAAACGGATGGCCAGACGGAGGTGGTTAATCGAGGGCTTGAGCAATACCTTCGCTATGGTATGGACCGACCTCACAATTGGTACGATTATTACAATGGACGAATACATTATAATACAAGCTTTCATAGCAAGATCAAGATGACTCTTTTCAAGCCTTATATGCACCCCTGCCCTTATTCCATATCCAACAGATCCTCCAAGGTCAGCCATGGTTGATGAGGTATTGGTAGAAAGGGATGTGTTGCTGCGACAACTTAGGCAAAATTTATTTGCAGCGCGGAATCGAATGGAAATGCAAGCAAACCGTAGCCGGCATGAAGTGGAGTTTAATGTGGGCGACCAGGTGCTTGTTAGATTACAGCCATATCAGCAAGTCACTTTAGCAAGGCGGCTTTCCCACAAATTGGCTAAGCGATATTATGGTCCGTTTGAAATATTAGAACGCGTGGGTAAGGTGGCCTATCGTTTGGGTCTTCCAACTACTAGTAAGATACACCCGGTTTTTCATGTGTCACTACTTAAGCTATTTACAGGAACCAGTAATGAGAGTGTGGCCGGATTTCTTGAGGAAGAACATGAGGGTCGACCAATGGAGCAACCACTAGCGATATGTGCAACGCGTAATGTCTTACAAATTGGGAAACCAACTCGTCATATTCTGGTTCAATGGCTAGGTAGTTCACCGGAGGAAGCTACATGGGAGTGGTTGTCTAAATTCCAGGCCAATTATCCATCTCATCACCTTGAGGACAAGGTGAGTTATGAAGAAGTGGGGAATGTTACGACCCAAGATGAAGCCCAAGATGAAGGTCGACCCAAGAGGTCACGCCTCTGCTTCCGTGTTGGCATAAAGATTATGTCATTGGCTAGCTATCTATCAGTTCAGTGTCTATCTTCTGTGTTTGTGTTTAGGTCGTGTTTGAGTCAAAGTGGGATAAGTGTCTGTTAATACAAATAAGCCGTAGAAACGTTTATTTATATTTTACGATCTTCTAATGTTTTGTCGATAACAAAAGTAAAATCATTTTAACGAAACAAATAGAGTACGTAAATAGTTTGAGTTAATAGTTTTCTAACACACTTACGCTTTCACATAAAACACTAAAACAAGTATAAGTGATTTTATGATTTAGATACATATGTACAACAACTAGTGTTTACATATTGGGTTAAACATATACTTAAACTAAGTATACCAAAATGGGTAAAAACTAAGTGTATGCTAAAATGGGTAAATACAAGTATATACTAAATGGGTAAATACTAGCAAATGGTTTTGACCCATAACCCATGACCCATGACCCATAACCAAAAATACCCATGGGCAAAGAGGAGCGGACCAAGGATCCCTGGCTTTGTGCTAGCCGGATCCCTTGTGGTAGGGATCCGTGGGATCCGGGGAACAGTAGGATTTTTCCTCTATAAATAGTGAGCCAATTCTTCATTGTTTTATACCCCTTTCAATATACTTTCTCCCCTGAGTTAAATCTCACTAACCTTAGATCCAAGAGATCTATGTTTGTAGTTTTGTTTTTGTGTGATCTTTTAGGTTCCTCTTAAAGGCAAGATCACCACCTTTGAAGTCGAGCAAGCTCAAGTCCATGAGTTGCCATGCTTCCTCATCATCAAGGCTACTAAAGTCTTCTTGTTGATGATTCCTTCTTTCTTCAAAGAAGTGTAGTGTTGAAGACATTAGTGAAAGATGTCTTAAGATTCAAGACGAAGATATTAGTGAAGGGTATCTATCGTCTATAGGATAAAGCACTTGTGGTAGGTGCTTGGAAGTCAAGACTGCTAAGCATTAGTGAAATGTCCTTAGAAGTCAAGACAAAGAAGCATTAGTGAAAGGTGCTTAGAAGTGAAGACACAAGACATTAGTGAAAGGTGTCTTGTAGATCTAGTCAAAGGCATTAGTGAAAGGTGCCTTAGATGTACATTCGATATGGTGTGTTTCAGATGTACAAGATAGACTAGAAGTAGATCCAAGGATATTGATATCCTTGATGATGTTGTAAAGGAGTAGATCTCATTTGGGATTAGTCGTTGGTGTAGTGTGGTAGTAGTTCCTCCATTGCAATGGAACTAGGTTCTTAGCCTAGTACCTAATAAAGGGTAGGCGACGTTGTGAAGGTGTAGTTCACCTAAGGTGTGAAAGAACTAGGTACTTAGCCTAGTACCTTATAAAAGGTAGGCGACGTTGTGTAGGTGTGGTTCACCTTGGAGTGAAAGAACCCGGTGGTTAGCCTAGTACCGGAAAAAGAGTAGGCGACGTTGTGAAGGCTTCTCCGCCATAAGGAGATTGGTGTAGTGATTACGAACTCTAGTAGGTGACTCGTGGGAGTGGAGTAGAGGCAAGGAAGGTGACCTCATAGCCGAACCACTATAAATACTTGTGTTGTGGTTTTGTGCTTCTTACTCTAATCTTTTCATTACTTACCTTTACATGCTTGTTTATCAACATCCAACACACACATCCAAATAGATTGACATAAGTCGATCTAAATAGATTAAAAGGAAGTTTTAATTGGTAAAACTATTCAACCCCCCTTCTAGTTTTCCACAATTGGCATCAGAGCTTCGTTACCAAGGTTCTTGAAGTATATTGTACTTTAAAAACTTGATACGATCCATGGTTAATTGAAAACTACAAAGAAGGTTTTTTATAAAAGCAAACACCATTTTTTTTAAAACTAAATGTTTGGATGTTAAAGTTGATAACAACATTTTTTTTTATTTTTTTAATTTCACTAATCTTTGTTGTCATGTTGATTAGTCAAAGCTCATACCCACCAAGCTTTAGGAGTAGCTTGGTAACAAGAATACCTTCCTTAAGAAGGTATCTTAATCGCAAAGGAGCGGGAATCGTCTAAGTGACATTTGTTGTGTCATTTGTAAAGACATTCCTAAGTGCGCTAGAGGTATGATTCTCCTTTTACTTTGCTTGATAATTAAGTATGCCTATTTAGGTATTTATATGATTATCTTTTGTGCTTATACATGTTTTACATAAAGCTTCATTAGGAAGTCATTTTCTACGTGTTTTATTTCTCGTCTAAAGTTGTGGTATATAAAACTTTGTTTTGTTCCTTTTTCAATAATAAAACAAAACACGAATTTCAAAAATTCCTCCTTCCCTATAAAACCCCATCGCCACCATCTACCAAATCCTCACTTTTTCAAAATCTTCCAATTTCAAAAATCTTCTCTCATTCAAAACTTCATCTTCCTCCTCATTTCATCTCATCCAAAACCAAGAAGATCCGTCATCAACATGGTTTACATCGCGACGTGCTCATCACTCTAACACTCATCTCACTTGTGTTCCCTATGATGAAGTTCACATACGGAGACATTTACTTTGTGTTGTTAATCTATATTGGGTCATATACCCAATCCTTTGTATCATCCTTAGCATTGAAATGAAATATTATTAATGATCTAGATTATCTAGGTTGTTTTCATATATAGTGTGTTTATCACTTCTTTTGATTTATATGTTTTATTTCTTACGTGATACATTAGAAGTCATGTATGCATGCTAAAATAAAATGTAGGATAAAACATATTTTCGTGGTATAAAAACTATAAAATCTATGTTTTTATAAAATCTGTTTCTCATACTACTGATCCACGGATCCGAAGTTATACTAGCGGATCCCTTTTGAAAAGGAACCGTGGGATCCGTCTCTACTGGAAAAGCTTTTTCATGCAAATCAAAAACCTCTTCTAAGAGTAATACTCCACTTGTATGTCAAAACCATAAGTGAGTTAAGTGTATTTCCAGTTAAAAACCATTGTTAATAAAAATCTAGTAAAAACCTTAGATTAACATATGTTGACCACAAACATTTCCTTTTATTAATTTGTCATTTCTATAGGTTCAACTATGACGCATGAATATGAGTTTGATTTCTCACTCACTAGCGTCTACACTCCGAACATCTCTCGAACCCAACACGCTCGAAAATCATGTCCGTGGGTTCAATAATCTCAAAACCGTCACTTCCATGAAGGACGTATTGTAACACCTTCTACAATTGAAGAAGGTATCAATACCTCCTTCCGAGCCATATGACTAGAATGTCTTCTTGAAATCAACGAGAAGATATGTCCAAGGTTCATAATGGAATTCTTAGTCAAGTCGAACTCGTTCATAACGAGGATCGCTCTCTATCTCTTTGGTTTTATATCAAAACCAAAAGTTCACTCTAACCCTTGGGCATTTTGCTCACATCCTCCGGATTCCAAATCATGGACAATGTGCCTTCACCGAAGATTGGTCTCTTGATTCTCTCTTCTTCAACTTCGTGAAGAAAATAGTACATATTGTTCACACATACCCTCTCCGGAAGATTTAAATCGCATAATATGCAAACCTCGACCATATTACTCCGATCCAAACATTATCTTTACAAGGGATATCCGAGAAGAGTACAAGCCTCTTGCACTCATCCTACGTGAAAATGTTTGGAGTCTTAGGGGAAATCGAGAAATCCTTCCGCTTGTTGTGCTCACATGTTGTACTGTTTGCTAACACAACAACCATACAATCTCGCCTACTTCTTCAGAAGGCGAATTGCAAATCTTCAAGGCTCCAAGAATAAACTCATCCCTTATGGAATGTTCTTGACACGCCTCTATCATAGCGTTATGCACTTCCACCCTCAATTTCAAAGTCCGTTGTACGTACTTGTGAACAAAATGATGGAACCGCTAAACATATCCCTCATGAAGACTTTCTTCATTCTTGACTCCACCAACACTCATCAATCACTTAATGATCCTCCTAGCGAGAACACTCAAGGAAACTAATAATATTTCAAAATAGGATCAAATCTATTGTACTCGTGCTTTATCAATGTAATCCATTTCCTTCATGAAATAAAACATTTGATATCTTAGTATTTAGAACTCTCTTTAGACTATCCTTGAGATATAATGCATTGTCAAGATCATTGCATACCTTTAGTAAAGGTTCTCACTGAAAGTATATGGGCGGATCCCAAAAGTTACACTAGACGGATCCCAACTCTTAGGGAACCGTGGGATCCGTCGAACAGAAAATGCAATTACAAGCATTATATTTCAAACACATTCTTAGAACAACTCACACTAAGCTAAACATAGTGTCTTAAGGCAAATTAATTCCTTATCAAGATAGGTTAATCTTTCCCATTCATACATAAATCACCAAGGTCACACTCTAAAAACGCTTGTAGATCTATCGTTTCGTTTTAACCCATTACTCTTCCGCTCTTAAACTCACGCCTCATTTTCTACTTGATCCCTCACATCTAGTCTTAGAAATCTTTCAATTATGGCAAAATTGATCATAAATCATCTTCACCTCCAAGTTGATCAAAGTTGATCAAAATCTAGTTTTCTCATCTCAAAGCTTCTAGGATATTTTCCAATACACTATCCTAAGACATAACCTGATCTCTAGGATCATCTAGCTTCAATTGACATTCTAAATCTTTAGTGTCATCCTTGTTCATCCATTGGTACTCTTGAAAGTTCCAAATCCTTCCACAAAAGACAATCATTAGCCACATCATTCATTACCTTCAAGTACTCAAGCACCCCTTCATTTAAAACACTTAGAAGAACTGAAACACTCAAGATCATATAGGTCTTAGATCTTTGAAACATCATTTCCAATCCTTCATAGCTGCTGAGAGACGGATCCCTAGGATTAGCCTAGACGGATCCCTCTGAGGAGGGAACCGTGGGATCCGTAGGACAGTATAGGTCAAATCTTGCTAAATCAATCATTTCAACTCATCTTCCTAACTCAAACACTCCATCTCATCTTAAATGAGTTCCTAGATCAGTACAACCTCTGAAGTTGACTCTTGTGCATGACAATCATCACATTCCAATGAATCCTAGTGGCTCAAAGCTTAAATGCACTTGCCAAATCTCTTAGTTTATAAACCACCTTGTTAGGACCTCCATAGTCATCACTTTCATCTTAAACTTCAGGTCTTGCAACCTCTTGAAATCATCCCATCATGAGGAAAACCCCAAGTTGTAACTTATCCACCAAAGAACCACCCATTAAAAGAGCTCACGTTATACACGAAATTTCTTCAACCGAATCATCTCCCATCAAACCAACAAATGATAGAATTCTTCATCATCCAATCAAACCTATTCCTAAAAGGATAGTACACACAAAACTACCTATGCCAAACACCACCATATCTCCTAGGCCAAACAATATCATCTCCACCAAACCATCACCATTGGTTCCTAGAGCTATCTCATTTACATCCCCACTATCATCACCTCACCTCTACAATTTAGAGGACTTGCCTCCTAGGCCGTCTCATCCGCTTCCGCCGACAACATTCTCCTCATTAGGAGGAATAATGTTTCAAAATCAAGGTGTTGAGTCAACACTTGCTCCGGCTTCCTTCTCGGCGTTTTCATCATATAATCCTATTTGGATTATGATAAATCATCAAATACAACCACCCGACCATATGGAAGTTGACACTTCTCTACCACCACCATCATTCTTGGTTGAGTCATTCTTAAATGCACCTCCACCAATCCCTCCATCGTTTGAAGCTCCACAAACCGCTTCACTTGATCCTTCGAATCAAGCCATTTCATTTCATCCACCACCACTACCTAGCCATGACAAAGATTGCTATCATTTTCAACATGTTGAAAGTTTGATACATGAAGTACGAGAAGACCAACGTTTCATGTTCTATCATCTCCTCGAACGTTTCGACGAGACTAAACCTAAACAAAACTTGAGCTAGAAGATTATAGTGGTGTCTTAGCTTCAAGCGTTAGGTGATCTAGAAATTCCTAGTCATGTATTGTCTATTGTCTTGTTTTTCGAGTCATGTATATCATAACTCTTGTTTATTAAATGGAATTACATGCTAATTGCTATATTTCTGAGTATGTGAGTATACTATATAATCCATATCTCTTTTTAGTATTAACATTTCTTGTTATACCAATCTTTGGCTGACTTTATTCATCACCAGACGGATCCCTCATATTTGCCTAGGCGGATCCCTACTAGGAGAGAACAGCGGGATCCGTGAGACGAAAAGCTCTCTTTCTACTAACTTGAATCACATTTGCAGGAAATTGTGAATTATACTTGATTTCTAACCTTTGTTTTGTAGTTATTCAATTTACATATGAAGACTTTGACATCATAAAGCTAAGGGAGCTTTATGTCAAAGCAATACATTGCAAATTACTTGCAATACTAGGTTTACATTTCGTGACATCCCTTTGCAACAATTGCAATCATCAAGGGGAGCACATTCGTCTCGTAGACGATATCTTTTGCAAACTTATTTGCAAACAAACTAGATTAGTATCATTTACTTGACGCCTTTACATAGGGATGGACTCGTCAAGGGGAGTAAAAGACGAGATCCTTTCCCGTTATTTGCTCTCTATCTCTTTTAACTTTTAATTCTTTCACATGTTTTTCTTAAAAACAACGTGTTGCCTTCCTTCAAACACTTTTTGTTTCGACAAAAGGGGGAGAAGAAAGTAAAAACTACAAATTCAAATTTTACGAATTTTAGCTTTTTCCTTAAAATAATTTTATGTTTTGTCATCAACAAAAGGGGAGATTGTTAATACAAATAAGCCGTAAAAACGTTTATTTATATTTTACGATCTTCTAATGTTTTGTCGATAACAAAAGTAAAATCATTTTAACGAAACAAATAGAGTACGTAAATAGTTTGAGTTAATAGTTTTCTAACACACTTACGCTTTCACATAAAACACTGAAACAAGTATAAGTGATTTTATGATTTAGATACATATGTACAATAACTAGTGTTTACATATTGGGTTAAACATATACTTAAACTAAGTATACCAAAATGGGTAAAAACTAAGTGTATGCTAAAATGGGTAAATACAAGTATATACTAAATGGGTAAATACTAGCAAATGGTTTTGACTCATAACCCATGGTTTTATATATACCACTTAACCAAGTTCATTGTATCTAGAAAGAAAACCATGGATCAACCCATAACCAAAAATACCCATGGGCAAAGAGGAGCGGACCACGGATCCCTGGCTTTGTGCTAGCCGGATCCTTTGTGGTAGGGATCCGTGGGATCCGGAACAAGAGATTTTCCTCTATAAATAGTGAGCCAATTCTTCATTGTTTTATACCCCTTTCAATATACTTTCTCCCCTGAGTTAAATCTCACTAACCTTAGATCCAAGAGATCTATGTTTGTAGTTTTGTTTTGTGTGATCTTTTAGGTTCCTCTTAAAGGCAAGATCACCACCTTTGAAGTCGAGCAAGCTCAAGTCCATGAGCTGCCATGCTTCCTCATCATCAAGGCTACTAAAGTCTTCTTGTTGATGATTCCTTCTTTCTTCAAAGAAGTGTAGTGTTGAAGACATTAGTGAAAGATGTCTTAAGAGTCAAGACGAAGATATTAGTGAAGGGTATCTATCGTCTATAGGATAAAGCACTTGTGGTAGGTGCTTGGAAGTCAAGACTAAGAAGCATTAGTGAAAGGTGCTTAGAAGTCAAGACAAAGAAGCATTAGTGAAAGGTGCTTAGAAGTGAAGACACAAGACATTAGTGAAAGGTGTCTTGTAGATCTAGTCAAAGGCATTAGTGAAAGGTGCCTTAGATGTACATTCGATATGGTGTGTTTCGATGTACAAGATAGACTAGTTTTAGATCCAAGGATATTGATATCCTTGATGATGTTGTAAAGGAGTAGATCTCATTTGGGATTAGTCGTTGGTGTAGTGTGGTAGTAGTTCCTCCATTGCAATGGAACTAGGTGCTTAGCCTAGTACCTAATAAAGGGTAGGCGACGTTGTGAAGGTGTAGTTCACCTAAGGTGTGAAAGAACTAGGTACTTAGCCTAGTACCTTATAAAGGGTAGGCGACGTTGTGTAGGTGTGGTTCACCTTGGAGTGAAAGAACCCGGTGGTTAGCCTAGTACCGAAAAAAGAGTAGGCGACGTTGTGAAGGCTTCTCCGCCATAAGGAGATTGGTGTAGTGATTACGAACTCTCGAGTAGGTGACTCGGGGAGTGGAGTAGGGCAAGGAAGGTGACCTTGTAGTCGAACCACTATAAATACTTGTGTTGTGGTTTTGTGCTTCTTACTCTAATCTTTTCATTACTTACCTTTACATGCTTGTTTATCAACATCCAACACACACATCCAAATAGATTGACATAAGTCGATCTAAATAGATTAAAAGGAAGTTTTAATTGGTAAAACTATTCAACCCCCCCCTTCTAGTTTTCCACAGTGTCAATTAGGTTGTTATCTGTCAATTAGGTCGTTATCTGGTGTTTGAGTCGTTATAGGAATGGTATTATGTCATTGTTAGATAAGTATTATCATTGTAAGGGTTATCCCATTCGGTATATATACCGACCCTTTATGATGAATGAATTACAGCTTTCAGTTAAAATCAATTCACTCTTCTCAACCCTAATTCTTAAGGAGCTAGCACTCGCTTAAAGTAGTGCGAATTATCGATACCACCTAACGGGTTGTGAGCGAGTTAAGCTTTAACTCGGGTGGTGTGTTACCACATCGAGTGCTCTAAGATATCAATCATTAAACTAAACAAAGTAGCACGTTAAGTCAACCGGTCTAAACACACACACACACACACACACACACACACACACACACACACATATATATATATATATATATATATATATATATATATATATATATATATATATATATATATGTGTGTGTATGTGTGTGTGTGTGTGTGTTTTTTTTCACCGCATCACAATTTGCTATTACTAGTGTACTTGGAACAGTGCCATCAGTCTAAACTAAAAAGAAACAGATGGTATTAAAATTACACTTAAAAATGTTACATAAAATAACCATATGGAACTTGGGCAGATTATTGTGGTTGTGTAATGAAGATACCAATAATTACCATCATTTAACTTTCAGTGACCTGAACTTTGCACAAGCATATAATCTAGTAAATGTTAGCTATAATTATGCTCAATCTGTAAAGGTGTGGATAAGCACCAATTTATGTTGATTAGCAAGATGTGATTGTAATTAGCTAGAATTAAGGGTAATCTACCCAAAATAGTTTAGAGGCAATCACTATATAAACCATGTACATTGTATCATTGAGATCAATCAAATAAAAGAATATACCCTCTATCATGGTATCAGAGAGTCAATTACCGATCCTAAAACTCTAAACCACAACTCATCCGCCATCGCCTCCGACGTCAGCCGCTACTCAGGAGGTTCGGAGGGCTCCCTTAAATAAAATAGTGGATCTTTATGTTTTTCTAGGGAAAAACACGCCCTGTTTTTTCGGAAGGTTCTTTGGAGGTTGAAGTTTTAGAACCAACTTTGGTTTTCTCATCTTTCTGTTGTGTAAACAAAAAAATAAAAAAAAATAAAAAAAAATGGTTATACTGTTTGTTTGTTAGTCGACTGTTCGTACGGCTTTGTTACCAGTCGACTAAAGTTGACCGTTGGTACAATAAGATTATCAGTCAACTTAGCCGACCGTTGGTACCAGTCGACCAGAACTGATCGTTGGTACAGTTTTGTTACGAGTCGACTAAAGTTATGCTTTTATTATGTTATGTTTAATAAGGCTTGCCGACAGCTTTGTTCGAGGAATTTCGCTCCAGTTTGAGTGTTCGGCGTCCTCCCGCTCAAACTGTGAGGGAGTGTTAGCTATAATTATGCTCAATCTGTAAAGGTGTGGATAAGCACCAATTTATGTTGATTAGCAAGATGTGATTGTAATTAGCTAGAATTAAGGGTAATCTACCCAAAATAGTTTAGAGGCAATCACTATATAAACCATGTACATTGTATCATTGAGATCAATCAAATAAAAGAATATACCCTCTATCAAGGCTTACGGTAGGGAAACAAAGGGTTTGGTGGGATAGGTGATTTAGTGGTGGCAAAAGTCAAAAATCTTTATGTTACATGCATGAGAAGAATGGCGTTGCTAAGCCAAGACTCGACACTCTAAACTCTAGATAACTTTGAAATAAACAAACATAAATTAAAAGATAGATGTAGGATGGTAGCCCGTTTTTTTTTTTTTTTTTTACACTCTATTTTTTTATTTTCTCTTTTTTTCTATCTTTTTTTTTTCTTTTTTTCATACACTTTTACTCTACCATCCTCTACAATAACATCAAAATAATAAGGATTTATAGGCACATCCCTACACATGAGTTTTTATTAATCTAACATTAATTTGACCCGAATTGAAAAGATCAAAACACTTGGAGTACATTATTACGCAAATAAAGGGAATTTGAATTTAACGTTCCTTCCCGTCATTTCATAAAATTTAACTTTTCCCATGAGTCCCAATCGTCCCAAAACTGTGTACAAAGGATATGACTCAACTTAGCAACTTATGCAAGCAACTAGATAATTGAACTAAGGGTTTAGTATGATAACAATAATGCACTAAAAGTGAGTGCATACAAGGTAGGCTAAGGCGATTTGGGTGTACATTTGGGGGTGGATTGTAAACAATCCTCTTCATTGATATTTCGGAAAACCGAAACATCACGAGAACCGCGAAAAGGATAGGCTCTGAGGGGTTAACTAGGGGTATCGTGTACTAAAGATGAGTACAACGCAAGGGTGTGGGGAATTACTCAACCGATGTGGAAGAAGTAATTATATTACAGGTATCAAACAAGGGTTATCCTAATGCCTCTTATCATTTAGTTATTCCTAACTACACAAGTGTAGTCTCACTAGCGATCTCGGAATGCATCACAAAACAAGTTTTAGAATCTATTATACTACCGGTACACACTCAAAGCATTAAAGTGGAATGCTTTAATTCCTACAAATCTAAGGGCGATCCTCACATTTTGGGTGGAATTTAAGTGGTAAAGGGTTTTGTGCTAGTCATATAACTTCCTATCCATGAGACGCTTTATTAAGACTAATGGCCCACTCCTACATATCATGAAAAATTTTAAAATTGGTGCCAAAATTACCCTAACCGATATTTCTCATGGTTTATTACACAAATTAAATTGGACAAGGCAAATAGTCAAGGATAAGCATAGTTTCAAAGTTCCCGTTTTATTTTCCCTCCCTACACTTAAACTGAACATTGTCCCCAATATTCCCTGAAAGTATCAAAGTTATGATAATGGAAGGTAATTAATAATGAAAGAAACTAGTACTCCCTGATTAGCTCGGTAGGATCCGTGTGAAGTAGTGGTTAAATCTTTCTTCAAGAAGAATGTATTCGTGAAAAGCTCCTTCTAATCTTATGTTTCATCTTCTTGATAAATAAAACCTGCACACTTGAAGAAAACAAACAAAACATTCGCGTAAAATCGGCGGTAACAATATATATATGACTCTACTAAACTAGGATATAATGCTTGTGGAATGGATGTTTACTGATTTTACTGAAAATTAAGACCGAAAATTCCAGATTTATAAGTAGCTCGAGAAAACGAGAAAAGTAGTAAGTTGTTTCTACTCCTCCCCGACACGTTTGACTGACGCCACAGTTATCCCCGACAGAATCGGTATGCGATTTTCTCGGAAAAAATCTCGAAAAATTATATCTTTAGAATCTGGAAAAATTTCTGCAAAACATCCATTATGACTCGATACAAGCATTTGACTCGAACAAAACACATGTATATCTTTTAAATAATCGTAATTCTCATGTTCACGTTCTTTTGAAAACGTGTGTAATCCTCCCTACACTTATCCCTTTTGTAAAATACATTTATATGTAATTAAGACGAGGTTAAAGACAAAATAAAGCATTTTACAAATTCAAACATGAGAATAAACAATCAATAAAAGATATACGACACACAAACAAGCAAACAATTAAGCATGGGTTGCCTCCCACGAAGCGCTTTTCTTTATTTATGAGTCTTGTAGCTAGACTCGAAGCCGTGCCCCTACGTTACGCTAATCTTAGAGGTCCATTTGATTTCTTTCACTCTTCTCTCATCACGAATATCCTCAGGGCCTAACTCTACTTTAAAGGCCGGAATGTTGTCTACATATAGATCGTCAATACCCTCAAACTTCTTATTTTTGTAGAGCATTATATACTTAACACATTCGATCCCGTTTGAGAACTTGGCTATTCCTTCATCTTGATCATAAACCATTTTAGATTCCTCAATAAATGGTCTCCCAAGTATCACATATCCTAGAAACCCATCAATGATGCCCTTAACATCCTCCAAGATCATGAAATCATACCTATATGTGAAGTTACCTATGAAGACATGCAATCCTTTGGCCCTCCCAACATAGTTACTCACTTTCCTAGGGTGAAAGGGGTCCCTCATAGGTCCTAAATGTTTGCTCATGATCCAATTGTAGTAGAGCCTAGACATTATGTTCATGGGTGCCTTATAGTCAATGTAAGTGTTATCCCTATATAAGTATCCAATCATGCACGGTATCTTAATATTTTTAGGGTCACCACTTCTAATGCAAGGCTCGAGAGGTGGGTGCGGGAAGTTAATTACGTTATAGTGATAGGCGGTTTCCTTCCCATTAGGGTATGAATCGAAATACTCCCTAATTTCTTCCTCCTCCTTACATCCTTCCATACCTTCTAATACCTTATAATCTCCTTCTTCAAACTCATCATCTGAATCACTCGAGGTTGATTTACTATCTAAAGTGCCAGTGGATTCCCTAAGGGCCTCCTCAAGTGCATTTTCGATTATCCTATTCAATTTCCTAAGCTATCCAATTTCACTAACAATACGAGCTCGGAATTGGTTGGCAAAACTGGGATCAAGTGGTAGGTTGTTGTTTGGTGGGTTATCACCTTCCATGATGAAAAGTGATGGAGTTACTAACAAAGGTTACGAAGAAGGGGGATAGACTACAAGGAAGCTAAAAATGAAAAAAAAATAAAAAAGCTAACTTGATAGGAATCAAGCAAGGAAACCTAAACGAGGTGAAAATCTAACTACTATTCTATTCCCCGGCAGCGACGCCAAAAACTTGATACGCGTACAATGCGCGTTCGGGGTCGAAGGAACTTCCTTTTCGTCGAGCAACTTTTTCAACACACTAGGCAGTGAACCTAAACGTTGTAGTGTAGTATTAGGGTAAGTCACGGGTATTGATATCGTTCTCTAGGGGAATAGGAATGCTAGAGAGAAGTTACTACGCTAATGTGGAAAACTAGAAAGGGGGTTGAATAGTTTTGCCAATTAAAACTTGTTTTAAACTATTTAGATTGACTTATGTCAATCTATTTGGATGCGTGTTGGATGTTGATAAACAAACATATAGAAATATAAATATGTAATGAAAAGATAAAGAGTAAGAAGCACAAAACCCAACGCGAGTATTTATAGTGGTTTGGCTACAAGGATACCTTCCTTGCCCTACTCCACTCCCCGAGTCACCTACTCGAGTGTTCGTAATCACTACACAACACCGACTCCTTATGGTGGAGAAACCTTCACAACGTTGCCTACACTTTATCCGGTACAAGGCTAGATACCGAGTTCTTTTCACCAAGGAGAACCAATCTTATCACAACGTCGCCTACCCTTTATTTGGTACTAGGCTAGATAACGAGTTCCATTACAATGGAGGAACTACTACCCAACACTACACCAATCACCTAACCCCAAAGGAGATCAACTCCTTATAATAACAACAAGGATAACAATATCCTTTGACCCAATACTAATCTATCTTGTACATCGAATCACACCATATCGAATGTACATCTTAGGCACCTTTCACTAATGCCTTTGACTAGATCTTCAAGACACCCTTCACTAATGTCTTGTGACTTGACTTCTAGGCAGCACCCTTTACTAATGCCTACAATACGGATGATCGACACCCTTCACTAATGTCTTCGTCATGACACTTGAGACATATTTTGCTAATGTCTTCAACACTACACTTCTTAGTAGAAAGAAAAGAATCATCAACAAGAGGACTTCAGTAGTCTTGATGATGAGGATGCATGGCAACTCATGGACTTGAGCTTGCTTGACTTCAAAGGTGGTGATCTCGCCTTTAAGAGAAACCTAGAGAATCACACAAAAACAAAACTACATACATAGATCACTTGGATCTTGGGTTAGAGAGTTTTTAACTCAGGGAGAAAGTATGTGAGAAAAGGGTGAGAAACAATAAAGAAATGGCTCACTATTTATAGAGATAAAATGTCTACTGTTCCACGGATCCCTCCTTTAAGGGATCCGTCTAGTGTAAAGCTAGGGATCCGTGGGACGCTCCTCTTTGCCCATGAGTATTTTGGTTATGGGTCATGGGTCATGGGTCATGGGTTGATCTATGGGTATTTTATTAGATACAATGTATCTAATTGGTGCAATGCACCTAGTCAAATATGTATGGGTCAATACCATGGGTTGTAGTTTTTTACCCATTTATAATACATACTAGTTATGTATATATTTGCCCAATATGTAAACACTAGTTGTTGTACATATGTATTACTTAAATCATAAAATCACTTATACTTATTTTAGTGTTTTATGTGAAAACGTAAGTGTATTAGAAAACTATTGGCTCAAACTATTTACGTATTTTATTTGTTTCATTAAAATGATTTTACGTTTGTTATCGACAAAACATTAGAAGATCGTAAAATATAAATAAACACTTTTACGGTTTATTTGTATTAACAATCTCCCCCTTTTTGTTGATGACAAAACTTAAAATTATTTTAAGGAAAAGCTAAAATTCGTAAAAGTTTGAATTTGTAGTTTTTACTTTCTTCTTTCCCCTTTTTGTCGAAACAAAAAGAGCTTCGACAATAAGCTAACACATTGTTTTAAGAAAAACATTTGAAGAAAAAGAAAAGAGAAATAATATAGAGAGCAAGTAACGGGAAAAGATCTCGTCTTAAATCCCCCTTGACGAGTCCATCCCTATATGAGGGCGTCAAGAAAAATAATACTGAGCTAGTTCATTTGCAACTAAGTTTGCAAAAGATTTCGTCTATGTGACGAATATGCTCCCCCTTGATGATTGCAACTTTGCAAAGGGACGTCATGAAATGTAATCCTAATATTGCAAGTGATTTTGCAATGTATTGCTTTGACACAAAGCTCCCCCTAGCTTTTAGGGTGTCAAAGTCTTCATGTGTAAATTAAATAACTACAAAACAAATATTAGAAAACAAGTGTAATGCATAATTTCCTGCAAATATGACTCAAGTTATTAGAAAAATAGTTTTCTGTTGCACGGATCCCACGGTTCCCTCCTTTGGGGGATCCGTCTAGTCAAATATCTGGGATCCGTTTGGCTGATGACTAAATTCAGCAAAGGTGATATAAAAAATAATGTTAACATCAAAGTGAGATATGTATTATCCAACATAATCATATACTCAGAAATATAGCAAGTATCATGTAATTTCATTTAATAAAACTAGAGGTATGATATACATGACTCTAAAAACTAAGAAAATGAACGATACATGACTTGGAATTATTAGTCTTATCTAAGTAACTCTTGATACTAGGACACCACTAAAATTCTCTAGATCAAGTTTGTTTAGGTTTAATCTCGTCGAAACGTTCAAAGAGGTGATAGAACATGAAACGTTGATCTTCTCGTACATCATGTATCAAACTTTTAGCATGTTGACAATGATAACAATCTTTGTCATGGCTAGGTAGTGGTGGTGGAAGAAAAGAAATTGCTTGATGCGAAGGATCAAGTGAAGCGGGTTGAGGAGCCTCAAACGACGGAGGAATTGGTGGAGGCGCATTTGAAGATGGCTCAATCAAGAATGATGGTGGTGGTAGAGAGGTGTCAACTTCCATATGGTCGGGTGGATGACTTTGATAATTTCTCATAATCCAAATGGGATTATTTGATGGTGATGGCGAATAGGAAACCGGAGCTAGTGTTGACTCAACACCTTGATTTTGTACCATTATTCCTCCCAATGAGGAGAATGTTGCTGGAGGAGAGGATGAGACGCCTAGGAGGCAAATCCTCTAAATTGTAGAGGTGTGGTGATGATATTGGAGTTGTGAATGAAATAGCTCTAGGAACCAATGGTGACGGTTTAGTGGAGATGGGATTGTTTGGCTTAGGAGGTATGGTGGCGTTTGGCATAGGTAGTTTGGTGGGTACTATCCTTTTAGGGATTGGTTTGATTGGTGGAGGAGATATCCTTGCATTTGTGGACTTGACCGGAGATGATTAGGTTGAAGAGATTTCGTGTACAACATGAGCAATTTTCTTGGGTGGTTCTTTGGTTGATGAGTTTCCACTCGGAGTTTTCCTCATGATGAGATGATTTCAAGAGGTTTGTAAAGATTTCTAAGTGCTGAAAATGAGGATGAAGATGATGACTTTAGGAGTCCTAGCAATGTGGTTTATAAAGCAAGGGATTTGGCAAGTGCATTCAAGACTTAAGCCACTAAAATTCATTGGAATGTTATGATTAACATGTACAAGAGTCAACTTCAGAGTTGTACTGATCTAGGAACTCATTTAAGATGAGATGGAGTGTTTAAGTTAGCAAGATGAGCTTGAAATGATTGTTTTAGCTAGAGTTGACATAAATCTGTCATACGGATCCCACTTCCTCTCCAATGAGGGATCCGCCTAGGCTAATCCTAGGATCCGCCTCGCCAGCTAAGAGAAGATAGCAATGATGTTTGTAAGGTCTAATGTCTATTTCTTCTTGAGTGTTTCAGTCCATCTAAGTGTCTTAAATGAAGAGGTGCTTAAATACTTAAGAGTAATGAGTGATGTAGGTAATGATTGCCTTTTATGGAAGAAATTAAAACTTTCATGAATACCAGTGAATGAACAAATATGACACTAAGGATTATGAGAGTGTCAAATGGAGGTAAATGATCCTAGAGATCAGATAGTGACTTAGGATATTGTTTTGGAGAATATCCTAAAGTCTTTTAAGATGGAAAAAACTAGAATTTGACCAATTTTGACCAATTTTGAGGTAAGGATGATTATGATCAATTTTGCCATAATTGAAAGATTTCCAAAGCTAGATGTGAGGGATCATGTGAGAAATGATGAGTGAGATTGAGAGCGGAAGAGTAATGGGTTTAAGTGAAATGATAGATCTACAAGCTTCTTGAGTGTGATCTAAGTGAGTTATACATGAGTATAAATTTACTCGACTTTGAAAATGACTCAATTTGTCTTAAGGCACTATGTCTAGCTTAGTGTGAAGTGATCTAAAGACATGTTTTGAAATACAATGATTGCAATTGCATTTTCTCGCTCGGCCGATCCCACGGTTCCTTTAGAGTAGGGATCCGTCTAGCACAAACATTGGGATCCGTCTATCTCTGCTGCAGAACCTTTACAAAAGGTATGCAATGATTTTGACAATGCATCATATTTCAATATTAGTTTAAGAGGTTCTAATACTTAAGATATCAAATGTAAGATGTTTTATTTCATGAAAGAAATTGGATTACATTGATAAAGCATGGATACTAAGGATTGACCCTATTTAGGAAGAAGGCTAAGCTCCTCGTTTTTCGCTAGATGGATCATCAAATGGTTGATGAGTGTTTGCCGATTCCAGAATGAAGAAAGTCTTCATGAGAGATGCGTTTAGAGGTTCCATCATCTTGTTCACAAGTACGTATAACGGACTTTGAAATTGAGGATGGAAGTGCATGATGTTATGATAAAGGCGTGTCAAGAACATTCCATAAGGGATGAGTTTATTCTTGGAGCCTTGAAGATTTTCAATTACTTGTAAGAAGTAGGCGAGATTGTATGGTTGTTGTGTTAGCAAACAATACATTATGTGAGCACAACGGGCGGGAAGGATTTCTCGATTTCCCTAAGACTCTAAACATTTTCACGCAGGATGAGTGCAAGAGGCTTGTACTCTTCTCCCGTGTATGGATAATGTTTGGATCTGAGTAAAGGTGTTTGCATATTATGCGATTCAAGTCTTCCGGGGAAGGTATGTGTGAACAATATGGACTATTTTCTTCACGAAAGTTGAAGAGAATCAAGAGACCAATCTTCAGTGAAGGCACATTGTCCATGATTGGGAATTCGGAGGAAGTGAGCAAATTGCCCAAGGGTTAAAACAAACATTTGGTTATTGATCCAAAACCAAAGAGATGGAGAGCGATCCTCGTTACGAACGAGTTCAACTTGACGGAAGAATTCCAATATAAACCTTAGACATATTTTCTCGTTAATTTCTAGAAGACATTCTAGTCCTATGGCTCGGAAGGAAATATTGATACCTTCTTCGAATTGTAGAGGGGTGTCGACAATACGTCCTTCGTGAAAGTGACGGGTTTCAAGATTATTGAACCCACGGACATGATTGTCAGGTGTGTTGGGCTCAAGGGAGATGTTAGGAGTGTAGACGCTAGTGAGTGAAAAATCAAACTCATTCATGCGACATAGCGAAACCTATAGGAAAGAGAGGTTAATAGGATGTGACGTATTACGAGTAAAATAATGATTACCTAAAGTTTTTACAAGATGTTTATTAACAATGACTTTTAACATACTTAATGTTTGACATTCTAGTAGAACAATTTTTTTTAGGAAGAAAGTGGTTTTTATTTTGCATGGAAATCTGTTATCCAGATGGACGGTTCCCTTCTATAAAGGATCCGGCTAGTATACTTACCGAGATCCGTGGATCTCGTAAGTAATGTAAGGTGATTTTTGATAAAAACATAGGTTTTATAGTTTTATACCAAGATATGTGTTTTAACCTACATTTTCTTTTAGCATGCATACATGGTTTTTAATGTATCACGAGAGAAATACGAAATATATAAATCAAAAGAAATGACAATCACATTATGATAATAGTAACCTAGATAAACTAAACTATTAGTAATATTTTATTTTAATGCTAAGAATGATACAAAGGATTAGGTATATAACCCCACTGTAGATTAACAACACAAAGTAAATGTCTCCGTATGAGAACTTCATCATAGGGAACACAAGAGTTTAATGAGCATAATTTGAAAGCACGAGAGCGATGTGAACCATGTTGATGACGAACCTTCTTGGTTTTGGTTTGAGATGAGATGAGATGAAGAGGAAGATGAAGATGAAGTTTTGAATGAGAGGTAATTTTTGAAAGTGGAAGATTTGAAAAAATGGGGATTTGATAGAGTGGACGACGGATGGTTTATTTATGGGGAAGGAAGAATTTTTTAGATTTGTGTTTTTGTTTTATTATTAGATGGATATGATTTTTTTGGATTAAATGAAATAAAACACAAGTTTTATAAACCACGACTTTAGACCGAAAAGTAACACGATGTGAGAAAGGCTTCCTAATTAAGCTACATGTAATACACGTATATGCATAAAAGATAATCATATAAATACCTATGTAAGCATACTTATTTATCAAGCTAATGTCGTTTAGAGATAAGTAGAAAGTCATACCTCTAATGCACTTAGGAATGTCTTTACAAATGACACAACAAATGTCGCAGAGACAATCGGCTCCTTTGTGTTTAAAAAACCTTCTTAGGGAAGGTATTCTTGTTACCAAGCGATTCCTATGGCTTGGTAGGTATGAGCTTTGACTAAGCAATATGACAAAGAGGATTAGTGCAATTAAATGAAGAATAAATAATAATAAAAATGTTGTCATCAAATCAACATCCAAACAAAGAGTTTTAAAATACATGGTGTTTGTTTTTATGAAAACCTTCTTTGTAGTTTTCAATTAACCACGGATCGTATCAAGTTTGTGAAGTACAATATACTTTAAGAAACTTGGTAACGAAGCTCTGATGCCAATTGTGGAAAACTAGAAGGGGGTTTGAATAGTTTTGCCAATTAAAACTTGTTTTAAACTATTTAGATCGACTTATGTCAATCTTTTTGGATGTGTGTGTTGGATGTTGATAAACAAACATATAGAAATATAAATATGTAATGAAAAGATAAAGAGAAAGAAGCACAAAACCACAACGCGAGTATTTATAGTGGTTCGGCTACAAGGATACCTTCCTTGCCCTACTCCACTCCCCAAGTCACCTACTCGAGTTCAGATTGATGCGTGCCAAAACAGTCAAGCTTTATCACACAAGCCCGCCACTTGTGAATGGCGGACCGTAACAGCTTAAAACCGCTTAGCACGAAATCAATGAAGATCCGGGAGTATAGGGTCTCCCGGGTCGTTATGTCCCAAATGAAGCTATGCAATGATTTATCAAACGCATAAAGGATCGAGGAGTTTGAACGGAAAAAGGATATTGGTTTTGATTATAACTACGGGAAAAACCAACAAATAACAACGGCTTAAATGAAAATTAAAGAAAGTTAAAAAGATAAAATCTATTAAATAAACGCTATCACTATTTTTACAATGATGTTTTTGTTTTATGTTTTTATAAAACTGAAATTAAAATCTACGCACGCATAAATTAAAAAGTGAAAATTACACAATATTAACCCTAAAAATATGAAAATGATATTTTTACAAACCTAATGATAAAATAAAATATTTAGAAAAAAGAAAATTATTTTTATCACTAATTATCTAATTATTATTAATTAAAAACTATTTTTACTATTTAATAATTAACCAAAATACAAGAAATTAGGAAACAAAGCTAGAAAAATGAAATTATGAAATGGAAAAGTCTAAAATATCAAACTAGAATTTTCAAAACTATTTTTGTATTTTTCTGATTAATTTTCTATTTTTTATGAATTTTAAACTATTTAAAACTAATTAAATTACTAAAAATTACCAAATAAACTATGAAAAATCTGGAAAATTACTTTTTTCACTTCTTATATTTATCTAAACTTAATAAAATTGAAAAATTATTTTTTGAACCTTTTCTGAATTTTTTATATTAAAAGCTAATTAAAAATGCTTAAAAACTAATTTAAATTAAGAAAAATAGCTAAACAACTTGGAAAAATCTGAAAATTTCAGGAAAAGTCTAAATTAATACTAGGAATATAAGAAAAATGGAAAAACAGGCACTTGTTTGGAGAAATATGAAACTGCTTAAACAAGTGCTTATTAATAAGCACTAAAATAAGCCAAATGGAATAAACAAGCTACCCTCAATAATACAGATGTTCTATACTACTAAAAGTGACCAATTGCAACCAAAATCAACAAACTTCAATCACTGAATAACAACTACAAGGATTTGATCTCTATGAAATTTAAGTCTACAACAGATTCTAAGTGCTAAGTTTGGGCACATGCACAAGCTTGAAAATAAGCTCAAATGGAAAACTACCAATTGAGACTTGTAAAGGACCTGGGTGAGAGTAATTGTTCCAAAAATCAGCTTATGACAAGCTCTTATGAGCACTGTGTACAAGTTACAATATTCAGGAAAAGTCAAGATTCACCGACTTTTGAGGCGAGCACATTGGCCTAAAAGGGAAGCTGATTTGAAGCTTTTGCAAAAATTGTAAAAATCAGGTAAAATAATGGCAAGAAAGAGCACCAGCTGAGCTTTTTGAAATACCAAGATTCACTTGATTAGACCCAAAGGTTGGCTCAAGAAAAATCCTTCTATCTGAGCCTAAAACCACTTTTTAACTTTTGACTTTTGAAGATATTAAGAACTTTGACTAAGTTGAACTTTGGATCCAATATTTGTGACCGATTAATGTTATATGATGGAACAAATTTAATGCAAGCAGTGTTGATGATTACTTAACACAAAATAAGCAATAGCGCATCTAAAAATCCAAAGCTAACAGGTGAGAGAGATTTGAGTGCAAGATTGACTTTTGTTGTTGCGAGCACCAATATTGACTCAATTGAACATAAGAATTACTTAACAAACATGAAGCAATAACATTGAACCACTGTATAAGCTTAAAAGAGTAAAGAACGAGAATTCCAAACACCCCTTTATGACTTGATTTTGTAACTAAAACAGATCCAATCACAAAACCAACTTATGTTTATGATCAAACTAACTTAAGATGACTTCATTACTGCTATTTGAACAAGTTTTAACAAGTTTAAACCACAAGAACTAATTATGCTAAGAAGCTTATAAATTTGACTTACAAATGTCCAAGCCACAATGGCTAGCCAAATGTGAAACAAGAACCACTACCTAATACAAACCAACCCAAATCACTCCAAAGCAACCCATTCTCTTGTCTTCAGACAACCCTTTCCCATTTTACGCATCAAATCGCCTCCATATTGACTTTCTTTGACCAGATTTCTAATATACTTGAAAATTGATTCTAGGCTTACAAAAAGCTATTGAGAGCTTATATAAGCTTAGACAAGATGGAAATTGAGCTGCTTAAAGTTTTAACAAATGGTTTGAAACTTAAAATTTCAACAGTTGTCACATAAAATGGAATTTGAACTAAACTTGGAATTTGATGATCAAACAGAGTTGCAATATGCTTACATAAGTTAATTTGATACAAAATACTTGAAAAATTACAACTGAAAGCTACTTTTAAGCATAATAAGCTAAAAACGACATATATTTAAGAAAAATAAAAACTAACTATCTCTTTGATGCATCTCTTGGCTTTTTATACATCCAAGTCTCCTTCTCTCTCCTTTCAAAAAGTTCCCGATGAATCTTGACCATAGGATGTCTCAAAGTGATCCTAGCCATTTAAAGGTTTTTGGCCAAAACCTTTTAACCGTTTGTGAGATTGAGTGGGATTGGGTTAATGCATTTAATGCTTCTCTTGGCTCTTTGTGTTTGGAGGGGGAAAGTAGTGATGATGGAGGGAGGTGTGATCAGGTGATATGCAGGTGTGATGATGGAGCTTGGGTAACATGTGAGGGAGAGAGGGAAAGTGGGCGGGTCAAACCCATTTGACCGGTGTTTAATAATAGGGTGTGGGTTGGATTCGGGTTAAACACGGGTAAAGGGATGGATTGGGCCAACAGTTGGGCCAAGGGTGATAAAAGGGGTCCAATTGGTTTGTAGACATATTAACACAAGGGACCAAACATGTAAATCTTTGAAAGATGAGGGACCCAATCTGTAAGTTATGAAGAGTGATCCAAGGGTTTGTTTTGCCAATATTTAATAGTCCAAGGTTTAGTTTTTTTGACATTTTTGAAAATTCCCAAGGACTAGTTTTGAACATTTTGGATTTTCAGGGACTAAATTGTAATTTTCTCAAAACTTTTAGATTTCTCACCAAAGGACTAAATATGACAATTTGTGATTTTAAAAAGACCTTTGGTGACTTTTTTTTGAAATTTTTGCTCGAGGGACTATTTTTGACAATTTTATAAACTTGGGGGACTAAAAGCGCAATTTTGCAAATTTGGTACATTTTTCATCTGATTTTGATATTTTTGCATTTAAAACACATAAAACACTGATTTGTGATATTTTGATCATTTTGATGTGTTTCTGAGTGTTTTCAGATGATTTTGCAGTTTATTTTGTATAAAAATGATGAGTATTTACACACTCATCAGTAATCACTACACAGCACCGACTTCTTATGGTGGAGAAACCTTCACAATGTTGCCTACACTTTATCCGGTACAAGGCTAGATACCGAGTTCTTTTCACCAAGGAGAACCAATCCTATTACAATGTCGCCTACCCTTTATCTGGTACTAGGCTAGATACCGAGTTCCATTACAATGGAGGAACTACTACCCAACACTACACCAATCACCTAACCCCAAAGGAGATCAACTCCTTATAATAACAACAAGGATAACAATATCCTTTGACCCAATACTAATCTATCTTATACATTGAATCACACCATATCGAATGTACATCTTAGGCACCTTTCACTAATGCCTTTGACTAGATCTTCAAGACACCCTTCACTAATGTCTTGTGATTTGACTTCTAGGCACCTTTCACTAATGCCTACAATACGGACGATCGACACCCTTCACTAATGTCTTCGTCTTGACACTTGAGAGATCTTTTGCTAATGTCTTCAACACTACACTTCTTATTAGAAAGAAAAGAATCATCAACAAGAGGACTTCAGTAGTGTTGATGATGAGGAAGCATGGCAACTCATGGACTTGAGCTTGCTTGACTTCAAAGGTGGTGATCTCGCCTTTAAGAGGAACCTAGAGAATCACACAAAAACAAAACTACATACATAGATCACTTGGATCTGGGGTTAGAGAGTTTTTAACTCGGGGAGAAAGTATGGGAGAAAGGGGTGAGAAACAATGAAGAAATGGCTCACTATTTATAGAGAAAATGTCTACTGTTCCACGGATCCCACGGATCCCTCCCTTAAGGGATCCGTCTAGTGTAAAGCTAGGCATCCGTGGGACGCTCCTCTTTGCCCATGGGTATTTTGGTTATGGGTCATGGGTTATGGGTTGATCCGTGGGTATTTTATTAGATACAATGTACCTAATGGGTGCAATGCACCTAGTCAAATGGGTATGGGTCAATACCATGGGTTGTAGTTTTTTACCCATTTATCATACATACTAGTTATGTATATATTTTCCTAATATGTAAACAATAGTTGTTGTATATATGCATTACTTAAATCATAAAATCACTTATACTTGTTTTAGTGTTTTATGTGAAAACGTAAGTGTGTTAGAAAACTATTGGCTCAAACTATTTACGTATTTTATTTGTTTCGTTAAAATGATTTTACGTTTGTTATCGACAAAACATTAGAAGATCGTAAAATATAAATAAACGTTTTTACGGCTTATTTGTATTAACAGCTGAGGTTGGGGTTGAGGAAGATTATTTTTTATCTTTTTATATTTTTTTAGAAAATGGAAAGGTACGAATCTCGGGGTATTGGATTTGGGGGGTTGGTATTTCTACCGATTACTCTACTTATCTAATTATCTAATTATCTAAACTAAGGTGAGTGTAGTCTATGTCTATTGTTGTGTGCTCTTATGATGATTTAAAGTTGTGTTTACTTAGATGCTATTACTCCCTAGTTATCTCCTATTGATGGTTGAATCATCACGTCCTTATTCTTAACGCGTTGTGTCTTCTAAGGTCGTAGGGTATGCGTTTATCCCTAACTCTTTAAGTCTACCTTAAGTTTATTGCCTACGAAATCTCTAGGATTCATAAACTAACTCTAAGATTTTCTTTGGATGTTTAGACTACAATAACTCTAAGTGATAATAAACTAATGTTCACAAAGGTTACTTAAGCATTAAAAACACAACGGATGACCTATCGCAATACTAGGTCAATCACAATTAAGATAAGAGACAACCAATCAATATTCAATACCTAGGTTTCATAGATCTAAGAAAACCAATGTTGCAAAAATCGCGAATCGATAGTCGGGCGGTCGACCTCCCTGTAGCTTGTAATCGGTCTAGGCGGGATTACTCGGTGATTAATCGGATTAGCATTTCCGACAAGTTTTTAGTATTTTCGGCAAATTTTAGGTATTTTCGGCAAGTTTTAGGTATTTTCGACAAGTTTATGTATTATCGGCAATATGTTTCTTGAAAAACATTTTGTAATAGATATAAACAATGACCATAAGTTATTCAAACAATTTTATGGGTAGTTTTAAGTATTTTCGGCAACATATGAAGGTTTTCAACAAGTTTGACCACCATTAACCATCATTGACCACCATTGACCACGGTTGACCAATTTGTTTGACCGATTTAAATAAATCGGAAAGGTTGGTGGCCTTGCAGCACCTAATCGGCGATTAATCGGCCTTGTAGGCCTTGTTTTGCAACACTGAAGAAAACACACAAGTAAATTAGCCGGACATGGAAAACATGCAAGCATACACACAAACAATTGAAGACATAATTGAATTAATGAAGTAAATCACTTATCTTGTTGTAAAATAGGGTATGGAACCCTAAGATACTGCCCAAGACAGCCTATGTTCGGTTTAGGTTTAACTCCAAAAAAACTACCTCTCTAAAATACTGAAAATTCGAATTCTATATATAGAGTTACAATATGTGATGGCGTCACTCTTTAATTGTGGACGTCGTCGGTCGCTTCATTAGGGTTTCGTCTTGGCCACGTCAACTCTGTGACGGCGTCACCTTATGCTTATGCGCCGTCGGTTCCATCTCACGCCGTCGGATCCAAATCTAGGCGTCCGAGTTGCGACGCCCTACTCTTTTAAACATGATGTCGTCACTTGTAAAATAGCAATTTGCTCTCTGAGTCGTCTCAAGGTGTGTCGCGACGGCGTCGCAATTAAGTCGTGACGCCGTCCCCTTCAGTTCCAGCAACTTGAGTGTCTCGATTCTTGACTTTGGCCATTTTGTTCATATATTCGCGCCTTTTCGTCCGAATAAGTGTCATTCCAGCAATTTTCCTTCAAGTGACCTAAAAAGTGAAAAGGAACGAAATTAAGTAGTAACGGAAACAAAAGTGATCAATTAAGGGCTTAAATGACCCCTCAAAATTGTACCTTTTAAATCCTTATCAGTGTCCCGGAGCCTTTGTATCATCAATATCAAACATAGCACTTTTAATCTCCTCATTTGTCACTTCACCAACCATACTACTGGCCATATCATTGGTTAATCTCTTCTGAAATAAGGTATCACTAGAATCAATATCTTGGACAGGTGGACTTGATCCAAGAAAACTTTCAAAATGTTGCAAGAATAAATGAGGGATTAGTTCTCCTTCATGTCTAACACCAGCAGCATCAACAAGGAAATGGACTTTACTCCTATTATTTCTTCCATTAAGCACTCTATGAATGAACTTACTATTTCTATCACCCTCATTCAACCACTTAATACTAGCCTGCTTGTACATATACTTCTTCTCGTCAGCGTCTGCCTCACAAAATTCCTTCTCAAGAGTGGCCTCCTCACTTCTAAGACTTTGATTACGAGGGTCACAATCAATAGCCCTCCGCCATCTTGTGAATAAGTGAGTGTGTTTAGATGATGAAGGGGTGCATGGGGATTTATACATACAATAAGTGAAAGGAAAAACTTGGTTAAGAAGAAAATAAAGAGGTTTTTGTGGTGGATTGATGGGATGGGGCTAAGTTGATGAAGTCACTCATGGTTCGCTATCATTTGCTTTATATATTTTCATGGGACACAGATATGAAATATCGAAAGCCTGAGTTAGCTTAAGTTATAAGTATAAGCTTATTTTATCAGTTCGTAACTTTCATTAGTAATTAAGATTTAAGAATTTACTAAATAAGCTTTAAATAGCAGTGATAGAACACTCCAAACCGGTCACAAATAGTTTCATATTTTTGGAGCTGTTATATCTCTTATTTCTTATTATCAAGATGTAAATGATGTTCGTGATCCGGATTGGAGTATTGTTTTAAATTTTGAAGATGATACATTCCAAATAATCATTAGGATTGCATTTAGTGACACGATATTCAAAGTAGCAAAATAGCAATGCGTCTTGTGATACAAACAACAAATTTAAGATTTCAATGTCGCAAGTGAATTTAAGATATAATCTTATCGCAAATTGTGTCGCTATATCTACGACATTCTATACCATATCACAAGTTGAGTTGTTAAAATTGCGTCATGGAAAGAGACGTCGATAAGTTGAGTCTTTAAGATTGCCTATGTCGCAAATTTACAACGATGTATTGTGAGAAGTGGTTACACTTGTTGCTGCTTTTAGTGACATGTTTCCGAAGTCACAAAAATCAGCGACTCGTTTCCAGAGACTTATCATCTAACGCCACTAAACATAAAAATCCTCTCTCTATGGGTGATTCTGGCGCCACCCCTACTTAGCTTCCTTCCGCCATAAACAACCTCTAAAATCGTATCTCTACCTTTAAATATTTGTTATTCTATTGATTATTTGTTTGTGTGTTCTGTTTTTTTATTCCATTCCTGGATCAAATTGGCTATCCTATTCAGATCGTCGTTAGTGATACTTTTGTTTATTGGTATGCAATCGGTTTGTAGGTTGTGTATTCATAGAGGTGGCGGCCGGAAAAAACTCTAACTATCCTTATTGATTGATCGCTGCTCTAGGGTGTGCGATTATTTTCTTTAGGGTTTTGCCTGTTGTCGATGTTCTTTTAACTCGGTTTGCCATGCTAACATTTATACCCTTATTTAGGGTTTAACGTGGATTGTATTGTACGATTCTCTTCTCAGGGTTTCGATCTTTGTGCTGCTTGGTTAATCGTGGACCTCTTAACGTCAAATAATTTCTGATGGTTGGATTGTAGGTTGATTTGGTTCTTTAACGTCAAAGCTAAATCATAATTTAGGGTTTGGTTTTCCTATTCGATTCTGCAAGTAAACCTTAACCAGGTTTGTTTCGTCCACCTGTTAATTGATTGTTTGTTATTGTAAGTGGGTTATGAGAGATGGTGGTTACTTGGACGTTAGGGTTTGTGAAAACCCTAGTTTTCGACTATGGCAGTTTCGGTTTGCTTTGGGTTGCACTCTGATTTGACGATGATGCATTGAATCTAGCCATAGTTGTTTTTGCTTGTTGGGTACATATTGGTGTTGGTACACAATATGGGGTGATTATAGACGACACAAGTTCTGATCATATCGTTTGCTATTCTTATGTCAGGTTTTAATTAGCTTTTTGAGATTGCGTTCAGCCATGGTGTTTGTGTGGCTTGGGTGTGTATGGGTTCAGTTAGGATTCATGCTATTCACAAGTCGATTAGGGTGTGCCTGGACATTTGGCCATCGTTCGTGTTGGTAGGGCAAGTTCATTCAGTTGAAGGGTTGTGTCATTTATTCCTGGTCCTTTTGCCACCTTTCGTGTTGGTAGGGCAGGTTGGCGATGCGACTTTAGACATGTTTGCTTCGATTGCATCTTTGTTCTTTCATGTGCAGGTTGGCATCAATTGTGGTATTCAGGTGTTTATGGAAGTGGAAGTTGATGTTGCACTCGGGGGTCAAGCAATGACGATAATTGAAGACAGAGTCGCTCACTATGGATGTGGTTCAATGAACCTTATTTTATTACATTTAGATTGTTTTTAAATGTAATTGGTTATTTTCAGCTTTTAGTTGTTAGTGGTTGTTCTGCGTTTAGTAGCAGATTTGCTTAGTTACATTTGTAGAGTCATATCGCCTATGTAACGGGCTTAGGGCATGAGATTCACCCATGTCAATTGTACTTAAATGTTTTTTGGTGTAATAAATTTTACCAGGGGTGAAAAATCCCTTTACCCAAAAACGCCGCTAAACATGTCACTAACGTAAAATGTGTCGCTAGTTGCGTCACAAAAGGCATTTATCTTTCTCAAGCAATTTACAAATGACAATGTTTTATACTTTTGTCTAGGGGTGTTCATGGATTGGGTAATATCCACGAACCGAATCAAACCGAAAACCGACGAAGAACCGAAAATAACCGAACCGAATTTGTGACCGAACCGAATTGGTCTAAACCAACAGTAACCGAACTAAATATTTAGTTATCGGGTTGGATATGGTTTTGGCAATGAAAACCGAAAACCGAATTCGTATAAAATATATATTTTTTCTATGTATATATATGAAAAAAAATCACTAAAACTCTTTTTAAGTATAAATATAACATGATTTAAGCTTGAAAAAAATATTTTGTGCTAAAAATATACATAATTAAATAAAAAATAATTAAAATTATGTAATTCGGGTTACTCGGTTCGGTTTTCGGTTATTCGGTTCGGTTTTCGGTTCGGTTGAATCAAATTTAATTTCGGTTCGGTTCGGTTTTCGGTTATACCCAGAAAAAAAAATTAACCAAACTAACCGAACCGAATAAACCGAATAACCCGATAACCGAACCGATGAACAACCCTGCTTTTGTCTAACCCACTTGAATTATGTAGTCCATTATGAGTCCGGTACATGGCTTTCTCATTGAGCCCATTTACTCAACCGGCTGTATATTGCCATATTTAATGCAAATAGAAAGCGAGAAGTTGCTATTGCACCCGAGCAGCAACAACTCACAAGTGAGATTTTTTATTCGATTTAGTTGGCCAAGTATACAAGGAAGTGTCTCAGAAGCAAATGGCTAAAAGTCAACTCGTAAGTTTTTGGCTATTTAACATTTATTTAGTACTACGTGATTAGAACTACCCATCTTCTTCTTTCGTTAATTAACTTGCAGAGCTTGATTTATACTTAGTATTTCTTTTAGTCAACTTTTTTTTCTCTTCAATTATACTACGAGTATATATTTATAGCTGTTCATTATTAAACCTACGTACCGCTTCATTTTATTATATCATCAATATATACCATCTTCTACTTTCTGTTTAGCACGTTCTGTTTATAATGAATAATAGTACGTCAAAAGAAGTTAAAGACATGGATCAGATAGAAGGACCATGGAGTCCTGAAGAGGACTAAATGTTGCAAAATCTCGTCGACAAACACGGCGACCATTGGATACGAATTAGTGAGTCTATACCAGGTAGATCGGCTAAGTCATGTGAGGATGAGTTTCAGCGGGTACTTTTTCATAGGCTATTTTATATGCCTGAGGAGCACGAGACTATATTCGATGACGCGTTTCATGGGAATAATTTTGATCCTACTTTGTACTCACTAAGTGGTCGCGTGCATGAAGATATTGAGAACCAACGGAATTCGACTAATTTGAAGTGGAGAAGCAGTTCAATGACTGAATATCTAAACATGGCAAGTCTTATGAACGTAACTAAAACTAGAAGTTTAGATGAATGATAAAAGGTTGTATAAACTTTATTTAAATTTGTAAACAAATTAAGAACACATATAATTTTTTTGACGGGAAGAGATCTGGTGAGAATAAAAACTTAAATGAGAGAATAATAAGAACAATTTCTCCACAAAATAAGAAGAATAAGAAAATTTATAGCCATACATTTCAAATAATAGGGAAATTTTCAAGGGGAGATGCATATGTTTTTGTAGGTGCATATAAAATGTGTGGTTGTGGTTTTTTTTTTATCATTCTAATTTTAATTTTTCTTCTTATTTGATCCTAACTCTTTTTTGACATATTAGTAAACTGGGTTATACTCAAATGAGAAATATAATTAAAACGAAAAAAATGAGAATAAATCACAACCACAAAAATTTTAAATGCATCTACGAAAAAATAAAAAACAAAAAATAAATAAATAAGAAAAATTTAAATTTTATATAAAAAATAGATTTTTAAAAAGATATGCATCTAGTTTTGTAGGTGGATCTGAAATTTATGATTGTGGTTATTTCTTTGTATCTTTCTCATTTAAAATTTTCTTCTTATTTGATCCTAACTGTTTTTTGACATATTAGTAAACTGAGTTATAATCAAATGAGATATATAATTAAAACAAAAAAAATGAGAATAAATCATAACTACAAATTTTAAATGCATTTATAAAAATAAATGTATTTCCATATTATTTTTAATTCTGAATATGATTACAATTTCTTCTTACTATTCTTATTTTAATAATTATTCTCACTAGATCTTTTCTGAACTAACTAAACGAGACGTGTATTTATATGACATAAAATTTTGGACCAATTTATTTTAGAAAAATCAAGATTTTTAATGAAAATTACACACGAACATCCATCCTATCGACTTCTTGTGAACCCATGAAACCCCCACTAGGTCGCCTATGAGGCCAACTTTTTTTTTTTTTTTTTGTTAATATTCATTCTTTTCATCTATTATTATTATTATTATTATTATTATTATTATTATTATTATTATTATTATTATTATGCCAAAATAATGATCCGATATCTTTATACAACCTCCATCTGTCAATGATATTAATGGTGGACAAAGGAACTCTTTTATTCACGATTTGACTTTAAGGCTTACTAGGAGGTGTTAGTGATCAAGCACCATCTATTGGTGATATGCCTATGGAGACTGGATCACAAAATATTATTCACCAAGGGAACTCAAGTCATGTGGTAGGAGGCATGGTTAGTGGTCCAACACCATCTATTGGTGATATGGCTATGGAGACAGGATCACAATATTCCATTCACCAAGGGAACTCAAGCCATGAGGCAGGAGGTGTGGTTAGTGGTCAAGCACCATCTATTAGTGATATGGATATGGAGCCGGAATCGCAAAATTCCATTCACCAAGGGAACTCAAGCCTTGAGGTAAGAGGCGTGGTTAGTGGTCAAGCACCGTCTATCGGTGATATGGTTATGGAGACTGGATCACAAAATTCCATTCACCAAGGGAACTCAAGCCATGAGATAGGAGGCGTGGTTAGTGGTCAAGCACCATCTATTGGTGATATGGCTATGAGATGGATCACAAAATTCCATTCACCAAGGGAACTCAAACCATGAGGTAGGAGGCGTGGATAGTGGTCAACCACCATCTACTAGTAATATGGCGAGGCTAATATGTCTTCTGGAGGTAATGCATTCTTATAGTCGTGATCATTCAGCACCGAGTAGGAATTCTTTAAACAAACGAGACTCGTCACCAATGATGATTGACAGTGACAGTGTGCAACAATTCGTGGTGAGGGAGTTTGGCCAAAACGATTTTTCGGAAGTCTCGTCAAAATTATAGTACAAGGAAAGGGATGGTGACAAATGACAATTGATTTGTTGAGTTCTGTTATAAGTTTGGTTTGTTGTAAACTTGCATTCTATAGAGTAAAATAAGCCTTGTATGTATCTTTTGATCCAACTTTGTATGAATTTAATCTTTTCTGTTATTATTTCGGTTATATATAAGCAATAAAATATATAGTCGTGTATTTTTTATATAGAGTAAACTACACCATTCCTTTTTGTGGTATACGTTGACCATCAAGGATCGTCCTTTGACCAAAAAAAATTGCACCGTTGGTCCTTAATCACAACGTTACTCAGCGTTGGTCCCTCACACTAACTGGTGTGACTAACGGGCGTTAAGCCTATTTAAGTGGAGGGTATATTTGTCTTTTCCCACCCACACCACCCACACCAACACTTAAAACCATCTAACTCAGTCTTTCTGATTCTTCCTTTTTTGCTTTTCTGCTTCTCTCTCCTCCATTTCTGCCTCTCTCTCTCTAGAAATAATCCCCAAACTTGCAAATCAAAATCAAAATCAAAATTATTATCTCAAACTTATTTACTCTTCACACCCTCTCTAATAGAAATAGAAAAAGCACACACATGCCACCGTTATCGCTAATCTCCAGTGACCACGCCGCCACCACCCTTCGCCATCACCACCACCCATATCCGTCGCCACCACTATCTATATCCGCCGCCGCCACCACCACCACTATCCTCACAATGTATAATTGATAACTAACAATTAAACTACCAACCAATTAAACTAACAATCAAAACGTGAATTACAATAATCTTTTGTTGTTTAAAAGCTTCACGGGAAATCAATTAAACTACCAACCAAATTGAAGTACCATCAGTAATCAAGTACCCACCAAAAAAAAATAAATCCCACCAGATTAACCTTTTAAACCCACTTGTAGCAAAACCCCATATGAAAAAATCATCCAAACCAATTAAACCACCAAACAAAAACAAAACTTGATTGTATTAAATATTGTACTACCGATGGAAAGGAAGGTGACTATTGGCGCGGATGTGGAAGGTTTTGAGCTCGGTGGTAGTGGCGACCACGTATGTGGGTGGCGCGTATGTGGATGCTTTTGACCTCGGTGGTGATAGCGGCGGCGTATGTGGGTGGTCGCTACGGTTGACTTGGCTAGTTGGCTTTAGGTTTGTTGAAGATGATAAGATTATTAGTGATGTTATGGTTAAATGAAAACTAAGATACATGATTTTGGTTGTTAAAGATTGAAATTTTATGACAAAGTAAAAGGAAGAATCAGAAAGTGTTGGGTATGAATCAGAACAAATAAAGGTGTCGTGTTAAATGATGCGTATAGACACTTTACTATCACACAGATACGTATAGACACTTTGCACTAGTATATACTTTGTGCACACAGATATGTATAATCTGTGTGTTTATACGTATTTTACCACCTGTAATTACTATCTGTGTGATAGTATGCGTATAGGCACAAAGACCATTTTACACCTTTAAATGAAAACTAAGATACATAATTTTGGTTGTTAAAGATTGAAATGGAGGAGAGAGAAGCAGAAAAGCAAAAAAGGAAGAATCAGAAAGACTGAGTTAGATGGTTTTAAGTGTTGGTGTGGATGGTGTGTGTGGGAAAAGACAAATATACCCTCCATTTAAATAGGCTTAACGCCCATTAGTCATACCAGTTAGGGTGAGGGACCAACGCTGAGTAACGTTTCGCAGTTAAGGACCAACGGTGCAATTTTTTTGGTCAAATGACGATACTTGATGGTCAACGTATACCACAAGGACGAATGGTGTAGTTTACTCTTTTATATATATGCCCCATTTGAGTATCTCAACAGAAAAGTGCTCCACTTATTGTTACAAGGTTTCAAAATCTTATCACTACTTTTCTACCTATAAACAGTTTGTAAACAATTTACTGTCCACTACTTTGTAAATCTTTTTGTGGAAAAGCTAATATTATTAGCGCACCTTACCCAAAAGGACTGGCATGAACAATATCGTTTCTTCATTTACACAAGCACCATAAGGAACTAAAAAATCAGGCCTGAAAAAGCTTTTTGGCACTTTGTAGCACTTGTACCCGAATAATATCCATTAACCAAGTCATAAAGACATAGCGATGGAGGAAATTGTAATAACCACCAACTGAACTTTTTCGCCATACTTGAATGACATGAGGACAGCCTATTAAAGCATGCTCAAGACTTTCCGGAGCTGAGTCATATCTCTGAAATATGACTGAAATTCCCCGGTTTGCAAGATTAGTATAATTATGCAGCCTACCCAAGCGAGCACGCCAAACAAATACACTGACCTTCTTCAAGACCCAACTATTCCAATCAAACCTTTTCCTAAAACAGTGAAGAAGGAGCAGTTTTTCAATATATGAGTAACAACTTCAAATCATAGTATCCAAATATGTATTAGTATCTTCAAATGGTCCACATACTATAAAACAAGAAAGTTAGGCAGAAGATGGTGTGTTTAAGCTATAAGTATAAGCTTATTTTTATCAGTATGTAACTCTCATTAGTAAGTAATGTTTAAGAATTTACTAAACAAGCTTTAAATAGCAGCGATGGACCACTAACCGAAAACTTACCTACATGAATGGAAAACCGAGACCGAATCAAAGTAAAATTGAACCGAGCTTTTAAATTGGTTTTGGGTCTCAATTGAACCCGAACTAGAAAACCAAATTAGTATAAATATATTTTATTTTATTTTTATATATTTATAGAAATAAACAGATGATTAAAACCTTTACAAGTGCAAATTAAAACAAATATATAAGTTTAGATTATTTTTTTTAATAATGCATCTCTTTCCCTATGTATATAAGTATATATGATATATGAAAAAAAAATGTGTAATTAATTGGCATGGTAACACCGACCTAGATTCCTTTGGCACCAACCATCACACTATAAGGAATAGTTTAACTTTTCCCCGTGGGTCACCAACTAGAGTGAACACGAAGCGAGACTCGAACCCTCGACCTTTTATCCATAAAATATCTCGGTGAACTTATGAGTTTTTCAAGGTGGGTAATAGTGAGCCAAAACCCTTTGGTGTATATAAGTATATATTGTCTGAGTTTTATAGTTATACACGTTTGATGTTAAACATACATATATAACTAAATGAAAGAAGAATTATAAATTTTGAAATTCGGGTTTTCGTCAAACTTGAAAAGCGAAATGAATTTACATTAGGTTTTTATTCAATTTATGAAAAAAATTTCAACCTGAATAACGCGAACCGATAAACACCTCACTAGTGAGTGCCTCATGCAAATGCAAATAAAAGGCTAAAGTTGCTATTGCACTGGCGGCAGCAAAGAAAGAACACGGAAGCATTGGCGGAGCAAAGTAGAGACTAAAGGGGTGGTGGCTAGGGGTGGAAATGAGCCGAGCCGCTCGTGAAAAGCTCCGTGATCGACTCAGAAAGCTTGAACGAAATGGAGCCTAAACGAAGCTCGAGCGAAATTGCGTTTATTAATCGAAGCTCGAGCCGAGCTTTACATACAAAGTCGATTGGGCTCAAGGAAAAACGACATTATGATATTTTAAGTATTAAACACATATCACGGCGAGCTCGAGCAATGCTAACGAGCCCAATAAAGATATATTACGAGCTCGAGCCAAACTTTAACTTTTAGTGGCCAAATCTTATAAACTATAACCCGAGCCTATATAACTTACCGAGCTTGAAAGCGTTAAAATATAAGGCTCGAAATGAACCGAAGCTCGAGCCTTTTAAAACTTAAACGAAGCTCAAGGCCGTGGGCCGAAAACTGGCTCTTTTTCACCCCTAGTGGTGGCCCTCTTACAGTTTTTTTTATCTTAATGTATTTTTGGCAAATTTTCATATGGTAAAAAATAAATTATTACACTTTGGCCCTTTTACATTATTAGTATTACACTATTGGCCTTCTTACAAAAAATTATCTAGCTCCGCTACTGCACGGAAGTGAATCAAAGGCAGAGAAATATCGTGAAAGTTTCCCAGAAGCACAAGGCATAATTATTACTCCGTGTGACCGTGTTTAATCTTCCTGCATGGCTCATTGTCAAGTTAAAGTCAACACACGGTACGTATGTTTTTGCCTATTTAACATTTATTTAGTACGTGAACTAAACTACCCATCTTCTTCTTTCGTTAAGTGTCGTCAGGTTCGATTCTCTTCTTATTTTCTCTTCAATTATACTATTATATTAACAATATATACCATGCATGCATCTTCTTCTTTCTATTTATTTCTGTTTATAATGAATATTCGTAGGTCGAAAGAAAGACATGGATCAGATAGAAGGAGCATGGAGTCCTGAAGAGGACGAGATGCCGCTAAATCTCATCGAGAAACACGGCCAGAGAGATTGGTCACCAATTTGTAAGTCTATACCGGATAGATCGGATAAGTCATGTTGGTCAAGGTGTTTTTCACTTCAAAGGTCATTTACGCCTAAGGAGGACGAGATGTTGCTAAATCTCTTCAAGAAACACGGCCCCAATTGGTCACTAATTAGTAAGTCTATACCGGGTAGATCGGGTCAGTCGTGTACGTCAAGGTGGTTATCACTTGTAGAGAAAGAAATGGATCAGATAAAAAGACTCTGGACTCCTGAAGAGGACGAGATGCTGGAAAATCTCGTCAAGGAACACGGCCGCAATTGGTCACTAATTAGTAAGTCTATACCGGGTAGCTCGGGTAAGTCATCTATGTTAAGGTGGTTATCACTTTATCGGCCATTTACGCCTGGAGAGGACGAGATGTTGCAAAATCTCTTCGAGAAACACGGCCCCAATTGGTCACTAATTAGTAAGTCTCTACCGGGTAGATCGGGTCAGTCATGTTTGTCAAGGTGGTTATTTGTTCATAGGCCATTTACGCCTGAGGAGGACGAGACTATATTACGAGCTCACGCGCGTTTTGGGGATAAATGGTCGGCTATTGGGCGCTTACTAACTGGTCGCACAGATGACATGATTAAGAACCGTTGGAATTCGATTTTGAAGTGGAAAAGCCGTTCGATGACTAATGAAGATATAACCATAGTAAGTCTTATGAATGTAACTAATACTGGAAGTTTGGATGAATGACATTTCCCTCTTATACGTGCCTTATTCCGAAGGACTACAATCGAGTCGAGCTTTCAATAGCTTGGCTCGAGCTTCTTGAGCCTTAATATACATATTTTAATTTTATTTAACATATTTACATAAATAACTCAGGAGCTAATATTAATGTTAGTCTAACCATAAGTATTTACTTGCTAATAATTATATACATAAACTTCTAGTTTCGAATTTTTCTACACTACTAACAGCTTGAAGAGGGTATGCATGTGCATACCTTTATTTCGTTGTAGTTCCGCCCCTGGTCGTGGACAAGGGAGCTCTTATATTCACGGTGGGAACTTAAGCCATGAGGTAGGAGGCGTTAGTCGTCAACCACCATCTATGGATGAAATGGGGAGGGATAATATGTCTTCGGGAAGTACGCATTCTTATAGTGGTGATGAATCAGCACCGAGTTGGAATGCTTTAAACATACGAGACTCGTCACCGACGATGACTGAAAGTGACAGATTGCTAGACTTCTCGAGGGAGATGATAATTGAAAGTGACATTTTAAACTTGCATTCTATGGATTAAAATAAGCCTCGTATGCATTTGTGACCCAACTTTGTATGAATTTAATATTTTGTGTTATTATTTATAGAGAAAAGTTGAATATATAACTTATACAGTATTTGTCATATAAGCAATCAATTAATCACAGTCACTCATTTTTTTTATTAAAATATATTCACCATTTTTTTAAAAATTAAATATCTCACAAACCGTTAATCGTTACGTAAAAAATCATACATTCTGACGATTAAATTATCTTTCATAGATATGCATTGTTATATACTTTCGACGAATTTTTTTTTAAATTTACCCAAGGAAAATCACATGTGATTTGTGTGATTTGTTAAAATCATATGTGATTTGATTTTTACGAATCACATGTGATTTTTCGGAAAAATTTAAAAAACTTCGTCGAAAGTATATAACAATGCATATCTATAGAAAAATAATTTAATTCTCGTCATGATGGTGTATTTTTTGTAGCTTGAAGATTTACCGTTTGCAAAATATGTTGTTTTAAAAAAATGGTGGAAAATGATTTAGATAAAAAAAAAATAGATGGCTATGATTGATCCCTTGGTTCTATGACAAATATGAGTTCTATATAGATCTCAACTCATTATTTATAAGCAATAAAATAGTCATGTATATTTCTGCCCATTTGAATATCTCAACAAAAAATTGTTTTATTTATTGTTACAAGCTTTCAAATTCTTATCACTACTTTTCTAATGTTGAATAATCAAACTTATTTTTTTATTTATAAAGTTCAGTAACTAATTCTAACATATCTGCAAATATATAAGTTTGGTGTTGTTTATGTTGTTTTGTATTGTGCAGGGTTTGCTTGGTAAATATTGTGACAATAAAAAAAATGATATCAGCTAGGGTTTTTTATTCACTTTAGTCGTTTTCTCTTTTGCACATATCAAATTCTCTCTCAAGATTTGCGGGATTACTCCCCTTTACCCAAATTCTCTCTCAAGATATCAAGTGTTTAATCGTTTAGCGTTTGGGTTGTAATAGTTTGGTTTGTTGTTTTGTGTGAGTATTATATTATTTTAGGTTGCATCCGTGTTGGTGACAACTCGTTTCTTTTGTATGTTAATCGCACTCATTTGAGGACGATTGTTATTAAGTAATACAACACTAAGGGCCAGCTGGTTGAGTGCAAATCTTGTTGTTGTGATATCGTTTAACATGGTATTAGAGCTTGTTCAAGGTTTGATTGAGTTCTGAGTTTAGGGTTTTCGACAATCTTTGTCAGATTTAGGGCTTTTGTGTCTTTTGGATAAATACGGGGTTGTTGTAACACCCCAACCCGACAAAGTTCACGTGCCACATTATGGTATCTATCAGAACATACATAAAAAGCAAGCGGAAGAATTAAAATAAATAAAGGAAAGTCATATAAACCAAATGACTTCTAAGGTACAAAATTCAACCAAGTTCAAGTCAAAGAAACATAATCCAAATGATAACCAAATGACAAAGTTTGGAAAACATAAGTCCAAAATAAATGAGAAACTAAGGGTAGGTCTTCTAAGCTCGTACTCTCACCACTCATGCCTAGCTTCCCGCTTATTACATGCCACGGAGAAAAGAAAATGCGGCTGAGCTAACGCTCAGTGAACAAATATAAACAATGCAAGGTAATAAGACAAACAAATAAACAAAACAGAAATCAAATGGATATGTTGAACAAGATGTTATAAGAAATAAGAAGTAAAGGAAATAAAGAATATATCATATGAATGAAGAATATAAGAAATGCAAAGGAAATGCCCACGAGCCCAGATATGTCTACCCATGCAACATGAATAGACCCAAAACAAATCAGACATATATAATATACTGAAATAGCAAAGTGTGAAAAGGAGTCGTCGCCCCTAATGTACCAAATGTGATATGGGGTGTATGGCACACACTCAACCATTCACCAATATACGGAACCAAACCGGCAGTACCTATGATGCATCCATACTCTCGTAAAATAAACATCATGTCTCTAATACACCGCTTTGGCAAATATATAGGCGAATAATAATAATAAATTATAATAATAATAATAATAATAATAATAATAATAATAATAATAATAATAAAATAAAATAAATAAAAATAATAAAAATAAAATAAATAATAATAATAATAATAATAATAATAATAATAATAATAATAATAATAATAATAATAATAATAATAATAATAATAATAATAATAATAATAATCAAATGGATGCACAAATAGGGAACGTTGTGGACTAATCACACCGTCACAGATAGTGTCATGCCACCTAATAAGGATTTAAAACGTACGTTTTTAGGGGGGTCACTTAAGCCATAAATCGGCACATTTTATATCCGTTACTATTTAAAATCATTCCTTTTCACATTTTAGGTCTTACGGAAGCAAAAGTCGGAATCAAGCATATTTGGGCGAAAATGGCGCGCGAAGAAACGCAGAAAGTCAAGATCCAAGGTTGTTTTATGCACTGACGGCGTCCCAACCCAAAGCGCGGCCGATGCTAGAAGGTTTCTAATTAGATTGCACGCGACGGCCGGGTGAAATATTGGTTCTACAACATGATGGCGTCACGCTAAATTACGGAAGGCGTCCCAGTTTTTCTTGGCACCAAACGTCCAAGAAGCGATCTCAAGACGACGTCCCTCATGAAGGCGACGGTGTCACACTTCTCAACCGACGTCGTCCCGCGATGACTTGGCCCAAACGAAACCCAAAGGCGGCGACGGGCGGCGTCACCACAAAGGCGACGTCGTCGCACTTGTAAATCTATATATAGAATTCGATGTTTCTGCATTTAGTGTGGTAGAATTTTGGAGAGCAAACCCTAGTTCGTGTGTGGTCACACTTTGACAGTATTTTAGGGTTCCAAAACCATCTTTACATCATAAGATAAGTTTGTTAATCCATTTTATCACCATGTTTATCCTATGTTCAATTGTTTGTGTGTATGCATGCTTATCCATTATGAGTAGCTAAATTACTATTGTGTTTGCTTAGATCTATTAAACCTAGTTGTTAATTATTGTTAGGTTGTCTCTTGTTTTAATTGGTAGACGCTAGAGTAAGGAAAACTTGATTTTTCTTTAATTGTTGCGAGCTTCAACGTCCTAAATAGCACAAAGCTTGAGAGTGCACTAGAGCCATTGTTGTGTTTATTGCGTGAGTTGTAGCTTTAGGATAATAGAGTATTCGGGGGAGATACTACGGTACTTGGCGATCCCGGATAGTCTAGAGGAGAGGTACAATTCATAGAATTAGGGAATTAGGCACCCCCCCCCTATGACCACACAGAATACAACGCACCAATTAGAATGAGAATGTGACAATTCAACCGACCAATAAGAGATAACTAGGGAGTAAGAACATCTAAGTAAACACACTTTTAATTATCATAAGAACACACCAAACAATACATAGCTTATCTTTTCTTTCTTTCATTAGTTTAATTAGTTATTAATTTTAAGAACTAGTAGTTAAAATCGGTAGAAGTACCACCCCCACTCCTATACCCCGAGATATTTACTTGCTTTCTAAAAAATATAAAAGACTGTAAAGAATCACCCTCAACCTCACATTCTCGTCATACATCTCTGCCTACCCTTAGAGAACGATCAGCCCCCTGCTTACCCATACTACCTTTATAACGATTAGGTACACTGCCTATTGGGTTGTAAAGCTTGCTCGCGGAAAAGGAAGTCTTTCGACCCCGAACCTGCTATCACTACCGGTGCCTCAGTGACATGGCCATGGAACCCCCATGGCTAGTAAACCAAAACAAATAGCTCAGACGAGAATAAAGCAATGACATAAACATGCATAAGAGATAATGTATAATTACCCAACAAGGTAGAACCAACTGAAGTGAATCATAGCCAATGTATAATAATCAAATGTGGATCATAAGCTAGAATGGCATAATCATAATCAATATCAAACAACAAAGGTCAAGAGTCAAGAACGAGATGTTTGTATAAATAGTTTATGTATAAGTAGTTTATGTAACTGCGAGAATCAATTAAACACCGTTTTCATAAAAATCTATTTGTAAATAGTTTTCATACAATTCAAGAAACTTTCATATAAAAGTAAAATCACATTTTATCCATGAAAATCATTTTAAACATAGTTTTCATAAAAGTCAAGAGACAGTCGTTTAAAAGTGGTATCACATCCTATTCATAAAAATCATTGTTAATACAGTTTTCATAAAAGGTATTCTTTTAAAAGCAGTTTCATAAAAGTCATTTAAACCTTCACATGAAAGTGGTATCACATCGGGTTCATAGAAATCATTTTAAATAGTCTTTCTCAAAACATCTTCAATTTACACATATATAGGAAAGGTTTTTAATACAAAGTCATATATTAAAAAGGATTATAAAGCATCATAGGATCTTAATACATATGTTGAAGTCACAAGAGAGAACGAACGAATTAAATCATGTAACAGTCATAACATATCCAAACAAGGTGTATTTGATAGAATGAATGTCATACCAAACGGAATAGCAAAACAAACAACAAATCAATGACAAGAAAACATGGATAATAATAATGATGAGCTAAAGATATGGATCAAGATAACAAAGGTGCAGAAATCAAGGATCAAAAGTCACGCGAAATCCTTATAAGTGAAGGATAGAATACTTGTACCTTAGCAAATGTGAGAAATGGAGGACGAAACACAAAGGATGAGGACTACCCTTTCTTCACTAAGTCTACATGAATTATCACCATATATCAGTTACAAGTTCATTTAATAAGCTACAAGTGGTTTTTAGTGTTTTATACTTATAATTATATTATACTTTAGGGTTTATACTTCAATTCTGGATCATTTTCTCACGAATTTTTAGACACATCAAAAAGCTCCTGAGACTCTACCAATTTTATCTGAGGTTCCCATATAAGTTAAGTAGTTTTTCTAATTGGTAAGTCTATACCTGGTAGATCGGATCAAGCATATATGTTAAGGTGGTTTTCAATTTATTGGTCATTTACCGGGGAGGGCGGGGATGTTACAATATCTCGTCGAGAAACACAACCACAATTGGTCACTAATTAGTAAGTCTATACCGGGTAAATCGGATAAGACATGTGAGTTAAGGTGGTTTTCACTTCAAAAGTCATTTACGCCTTAAGAAGAGGAGATGTTGCAAAATCTCGTCAAGAACCACGGCCGCAATTGGTCACTAATTAGTAACTCTATACCGGGTAGATCAGCTAAGACATGTATGTTAAAGTGGGAGACTGTTTGGAACCCACTTCAAATTCGTGAAGATATTGAGAACCATTGGAATTCGACTTTGAAGGGGAAAAGCAGTTCCTTGACTAATGAAGATATAACCATTCCAAGTCTTATGAACGTAACTAATTACCAGAAGTTTGGATGAATGATAAAAGGTACAATTTTCGTTAAAACTAGTAAAAACAAATTGAGAAAAAATGTATTTTTTTTGACATACTAGTGAAGTAAATATATAAGATATGTATTTATTTGACACAAATTTTCAGGTTAATTTCGGAAAAATCATGATTTTTAATGAAAATTTACACTTGGCGACAAACATACATCAGGTCCCATAAACTTAAGGGAACCCCCTAGGTCCAGCCTGAGGCCACTTTTTTCTTTTGTTGTTAATATTCGTTTTTTTTTTCATCCTTTTTTGCCGATCCGCAGAGTGATCACAATCTTCACACAACCTCCGTCTATCAGTGATATTAATAGTGGACAAAGGAACTCTTATATTCACGATTTGACTTTAAGGCTTGCGCTAGGAGGCGTTAGTGATCAAGCACCATCTAATGGTGATATGGCTATGGAGACTAGATCACAAAATTCCATTTACAAAGGAAACTCAAGCCATGAGGTAGAAGGCGTTAGTGGTCATCAACCACCATTTATTAGTGATATGGCGAGGGATAACATGTCTTCGGGAGGTACGCATTCTTATAGTCGTGATCATTCAGCGCCGAGTTGGAATGCTTTATACATATGAGACTCGTCACCAATGATGATTCCATTAGTGTCAGTGTGCAACAATTCGTGGGGAGCGAGTTTGGTCAGAACAATTTTTCGGAAGTCTCATCAATAGGCATAGTACAAGGAAAGGGATGGTGACAAATGAGAATTGATTTGTTAAGTTATGTTATATGTTTGGTTTTTTCCATCTTCGGATTTTTTTCAGTTTTGAATTGAACGGTTTGACTCGGTTTGTTGATTTCTCGGGTTTTTTTAACCCACACTTTCTATTTTAAGTATATTCATGAATGTAGTATGTGAGTATTTTATTGTTTATATTTTTCTTGTCAATGAATACACCTGTGATGAGATTTATAAACTCACCCACGAGCAGGCCTAGCAGGTTCTCTGGGTTCACGAGAATCCAAGAAATGTTTGTTGCTTAGTATGAATTTTCGTTAAAAATTATGATATCTCTAAAATAAATCTGATTCTGAAATTTTATGTCACGCAGTTACATGTTTGTTTAGTTAGAATACTAATATGTTAAAGGAAATATATGTTTTCTTATAATTTTAATGAAATTATAACTTTTAGTTCATTTTCCTTCTTTCATACTTGTCAATGTCAAAACAAATTCATGAAATATTTACATCGCATATGTTTTTGTTTTCTCTTCATTACGTCGTATATACATATTAGTAAGCATCGACTTGATTTTACTATTCATACGCTTTTTAATTATTTCAATGCTATGCTATAGTCTAAGTGGTCGATGACAGTGACGGTACTAAGGGTTCTCATGGGGTCTTGGAAATTTTATAGATTTTTTTGATATACCGTTAATATAGAAAAAAAATCGATTTGTTTTCCTAAATGTATCGTAAATGTACCTAATCTATCAAAATGTATTTTTAGTTTTATTTTTACTTACAAAAAAATTTGTGCACCCGTTCTTATTTGGTTGTGGTTCTATCCCTAGTTAAGGATGTTGCTTTTACTTTCCTAATCCACGGTTCAATTCTTGCAAATGAAAAACAAGTTTACTTTTTCATAAATCTACTAACTTTCTATAATTTTCTTTATAAACAATTTTTATATTTTCCTAGTTTTTAACAAACATCATGCCTATAAATTCTAAAAAAAATATTATAATTTTATTGACATATGTAAAAGCTTTTGCCATTTTAGTTTTCTATAAACATTAATACAACTTTGAGACTATAATTTCTTTGATAAAAGTTGAACATAACAATCAAAGACGATACTCTGATAAATTCCACAATGAAAAATGGAGCGGATTTGAAAAAGCATTTTGCCTCAATGAGACGCCCCCGATGGGTTTAAGGATGGGAATAACTGCCCCAGCTCAAACCCGCCTCATTCTCCTTCGAAGACACGGACAGAAGGAATAAATGACACTGGCTAGGTACACAAAGTCATGGTCAAGTAAATAAACAAAGACTACTGTGTTTGTTTGTTATAATAATGATAGTTAGTAATAACGAGTGTGGAAACCAGCGTCTGGCGGATTGCTGCAAGACGTGAATTTGGAATGATGAATGGGAAAATTTTATATAGTTATTAATTCTACGGGACTTACTTTGCGTGACACTTAAACCTTAGGGACTATTTTTGCCAACTTGCTAAAGGACTTACTTTGCAACGACACTTAAATCTCAGGGGCTATTTTTGCCAAGTTGCTAAACATAGCAATTAATGCATACCCACTTTGAGGGAAATGTACTCCCCATATTTAGTATATATATAGAATTATAATATAATACATTTTTTTTTCCTGTGTTTCCACTAGCATACTCTGGTTCTGAGTTCCCACATGTCATGACTTAGGGCCCGTTTGTTTCATGCTTATAGAATAAAAGTAATGCAATCAATTAGGGCTGAGCGTCGGTCAAAAACCGACCCGAACCGAACCGAACCGACAAAACCGATGACCGAAAACCGTGAATGAACGAAACCGAACCGAACGTTTATTGGTTCGGTTCGGTTGATTGCGGTCGGTTCTGTTTTGTCGGTCTATGTATTGGCATTTTTTGTCGGTTTTGGGCGAGCCGGACCGAACCGAACCGACCAACGAAAGCATGTAAGACCTGAAACCGAAACCGAACCGATGGGCTATCGGTCCGGTTCGGTTTTTGTCGGTTCGGTCGGTTTCGTCGGTCCGGTTCGATTTTGAACCTTCGGTGCTTAGCCCTACAATCAATGTATCATTCAGTTGTTTGGTTGAAGGTGGGGCCCATTATTAGATATGAAAAAATGAAACCATACCCTTAGAATGAAAGGAGGGAAGAGGAACCTCTTTCACACTATTGATTATTTTTTTACTACTATTTAATATTTTCTCTTATCTTACACCACAAATTAAATAATTCTTTTTCTTTCTTTCCTTTAAATGTGGGGACAACTGAAATTTTATAATATTAATCTGTACATTTTCTCATATTATATTTTTTCATTCAAACATAAACAATCGTAATGATACATATTTTCATATCCATCGTCATTCTACCTCATACCAAATCCAATACCCATTGTGATTCCAACCAACAAACCAAACGGCCCCTTAGTTTTCATATTTATTTATGTTAACTCATCAATCAAACACCCAGTCAACTAAAAGTCAACGTATAGTTTTTGCATTATTATTATTATTATTATTATTATTATTATTATTATTATTATTATAAACATCACTTTATTAGAAACTCAAAGGATTTACAAGAAGTTAGCGGGAAGCCGAGATACTAACTGGGCTCCCACTCCTCTAGCTATAGAAAAGCTAATCCTACTAAAGATATGCGCGTGCTCAATGTCTTGGGTCTTCGAGAACTTTCGGATTCGCTTTAGTAAGGTCACATCATCCTTCTCAAGTTCCCCAAAGAAGAATGAGGGAGAAACCCATATCAATATCGCGCGCTTGGCCTCATACTTGGCGTTTACGTTGTGCGACCCACGGAGTTACCGCCGACCGGGCACAAAATCAACCATACCGGTTCGTCGAAGGCGATGAGACCGGTAAAATCAACACATACATCAAGCCCTCCGTCCCACGAGTAGAGCAATATATCAGCTAGACGAAAGGGTTTGTCCCTTTCTCCGCTAAACCTAATGTCAACTTCTTTACGAGCTGAAATCCCCGGTCGAGAACAGATGTCAACCAAGGTATCGAGCACCACGATATTCCGATGTTTAATACCAATAATGCCAGCGATCTGACATGGTCCCAAAATATCCCGATAAAGACCTTGGAACAAGCCGACGCGGAATCTCGAGCAGAATAGGGAACACCTAGCCGATAACATAACACACACGGTGAGGTCCTAACATTCATAGTGCGTCCCAACCGGATATCGGAACTACCCAAAGCCGGTCAAATGTAGTCCTCCATTTGCGATTTCCATAATGCCATTTGCCGAGTAGATAAGGAAAAATTGGATTCAGCCGTTTGGGTAACACTTGTGAAATATCTATCTGTCAATTTCTTCATGAGTTTGGGGGCAGCGATATCACTTGGATTACTCAAAAGGTCGATATCCATTTTCGCATTAAAAGAACATAAGGCATTATCAAAAGAAGGCCCAGAAGTTACAATACCTGCAGAGTGTACGCCAAGCCCCCCAAATGCAAAGGGTAAGGTGGCAAGCCTCCATTGCCAATCACCAAAACCAGGTCCAGAAGCAGTGACAATACGATCTGAGAGAAAGAGCGAAGTGCGCATCAAATGAACTCGACGCGCTCAAAGACCGAGGGAGAGCATGCGGATAGAAACATATAACTTGGAAATACCGGCACAAGCACGAAGGAGCAACAACTCACACTGGGGGTCATTAAGATTAGCAACAGCACCCATAAGCTCAACGGTTTTAGCAACCCTTTTCATAACAAGCTCACTACTAAAATCAAAGTCCACACTAGCAGGCCCCCAAGTATTTTAACACCATGCAAAGGTCGGGAAATATTAGGCGGGAAAACACCCGCAATCCTGCTTCTGGGGTCTTCCTGCGGCCAAAAATCTCAGCTTTATCAACATTGAGGTGCAAACCGTAACGAGGTCCATCCATCATAATAAGCTCTAAAACCTTTCCCACGACAAGGGTATCTCCAATAATAGTGTCATCATCCAGATACCAAGCTTGAAAGGAAAGGCTAAAGGAGTCTCTAATATTGCATACCAAAGGATGTAACATTAAGGCAAAAGTAGAGGGCCAAGTGGATCACCTTGTTGCACACCTTGGTGAGACCGTTAGGTATATCCCCCATAATATAATCTTGTTGGGCGAGAGTAGCAAAATTCCACCCAGCGTGAAATTGCAGGACAACGAAGGCGAACCTCTTGTAGCATAACCTCATGATCCACCAAATTGAAAGCATTTCTGAAATCTACCAACAACATCGAAAGGCCCACATCATCTCCACGGTCCTAAATCAACCTATTTACGGCATGAAGAATAGCCTCCCCTCCACCAGATACCCCAACACCAAACTGTAGATCATTTAAATAACCATCCAAAAAATGGCCAATCATAACAGCACTGACCTTGGAAACTAAACGCCTCCAAACGGTCCCCACAACAATAGGACAAATACCACCTCAGGCCAACGGTGTTGTGAGGAGCACTAGAATATACTCACCCAGCCTACAGGAATTTGCCATCAAGAAAGAGGTTCACCACTTGGGTGATGGAAGCGATTAACTCATCTGAAATAGCCACAGCAGCACCACTAAAACAATCCAAAAGGTGTCGGGCACGCAAACCATCCCGACCACAAGACGTACCACGAGGGAAACTCCTAATCATATCAAGAACCATAGCAGGAAATGCAATGAGGCAAAACCATAGGATTACAAGAAATTAGTGGGGAGGCACGAAACTATCTGGGCCCCCACACCTTTAGCAATAGCAAAACTAATCCTACTGAAGATATGAGTAGCAGCACACGCCCCAATATCTTGACTTATAGAGAACTTCCGGATCCGCTTAAGTAATATCTTGAGTTATTATTATTATTATTATTATTATTATTATTATTATTATTATTATTATTATTATTATTATTATTATTATTATTATTATTATTATTATTTTTATTTTTTTTTTTTTTTATTATTTTTTTTTTAAAAACTCATGGGATTACAAAAATTAGTGGGGAGCCTGAAACCAAGTGAGCCCCACACCTCCTAGCAATGGCAAAACCAATCTATTAAAAATATGAACCACACGCGATAGCGTCCCGAGTCATAGAGAATCGTCGAATACGCTTAGTAAGGTAACAGCATCTTTCTCAAGTTCTCCAAAAGAAGAAAAGGAGAAGGAGAAACCCATATCAATATCCGCATTTAGCATCGATGACTTGACACGTTTGCATTCTTGTCAGTGCGGCATCGCGATGATCGCGCGCCCGGTATAAAATCAATCAACCCGGATTGCGTCAAAGGCGACGAACTCTTAAGATCAACACATACGTCACGTCCACCATCCCAAGAGTAGAGTAATAATATTATTATTATTATTATTATTATTACTATTATTATTATTATTATTGTTATTTTTATTATTATAACATCACTTTATTAGAAAATTATAGGATTTACAAGAAATTAGTAGGGAGCCGAGATACTAACTGGGCCCCCACTCCTCTAGCTATAGCGAAGCTAATCCTACTAAAATATGAGGCATGCCTGGAGGATTCAATCCTTTGCTTTTCGCCACGTCGCCTTTCTCTCCGGCAAATGACCTTGAGCGATTAGGTGCCCGATAAGGCGACCAAGTTCATATATATTTTTTTTTTAAACATTTTTAACACAAAATAAAATTTCATTAATAATTAAAGCGTTACATAAATAAAATGATACGAAATAAAAACAATAATATATTAAATATAAAAGCGATCTGAAATACATAAATCATAAATCTAATCACGAATGCTCCCGCATGCGAGAGTCATACGAAGAATACGAGAACCGTGAAATCCCTCGGCGAGCCAAATCTTCCTCGTCTAGCGAGGTTCCCCGTGCTTCGAAGTTGGTATTGGAAGTTGATGCACCTACACCATCGTTTTGTTCTCCGGCTCCAATTGATTTTGGTGGCGGCGTTGTCCGTTATCTTTTGAACACACGCGGCAATCTCGCGATCTTTTTGATCTTTCAAAAATTTGTCGATCACGGCCGTCGGGCTTAATGTCATTGAACCTCTTGTAGTTTTCTCTCATCTGTTCCTGCCGCGGTCAAACAATTCGATGGCGCTTATAATAGCCTTTTTGAGCCTCATCGTCGTTATGGCATTGATTTTGAGCGATACGTTGCATATCTTCAGCGGAATGGGGGAGACGGCAAGCCATATTAAATCTTGTGTTGAGAAGTATTTTGAGTTTGAATTGTGTGAAATAGATTTGTGGATGAAGTGTGTTTGTATTGTGTGGTAATTTTTTTTTAAACCGTTGCATATAAACGGTTAGTTTTTGATATGAAAACGTTTGAAATACTCGATCGTACCTGCGACCAAGTTGTGTGAAAAACATTGGACGATCGATCCCTCACATCAAGGACGATCGATCGTTGCATCCCTCGATCGATGCCTCGATCGACCTATTGCATGCAGCCTGAGCAGCAGCACGTGCTCAAATGTCTTGAGTCACCGAGAATCTTCGGATATGCTTTAGTAAGGTCACCGCATTCTTCTCAAGTTCCCCAAAAGAAGAGAATGAAAAGGGGAGAAACCCATACCCAATATCTGCGCATTTAGCCTCATTATTTAGCTTGACGCGTTCGTTACTGCGGCTTCGGTCATCCACCGCGACGCCGGGCACAAAATAAACCATACCATTTTGCGTCAAGTGAAGACCCGTCGAGATCAACACATCGCCAAGCCCACAATCCCACGAGTAAAGTAAAATATCACCGGGCGTAATGGTATGTCCCTTTCCCTACTAAGCCCAATATCAACCTCCTTACGGGCGAAACCCTCGACCGAGAACATATGTCAACAAGAACATCACGCACCCGCGTTATGCGATGTTTAATACCAATCATACTCGCGCGATACAGGCATGGTCCCCATAAATATCCCGGTAAAGACCTTGGAACAAGCTTCGAGCACATCACGAGCGAGAAAATAGGGGAACACCAAGCCGATAACACAACACACATCGGTAAGTCCTAGCGTTCATAGTCTGTCCCAACCCGGATATTGGAACCACCCTAAGACAATCTGAAGTGTAGTCCTCATTTTGCGATCTCCATAGCGCCATTTGTCTAGTAGATAGGCGAAATGTAGATTCAACCGTTTGGGTAACACGTGTGAAATGTATATCTGCCAATTTCTTCATGAGTTTGGGGCGCAATCTCACTTGGGTTACTCAAAGGTCAATCTCCATTTTAGCATTAAAATACACAAGGCATCATCAAAGGAAGGCCGAAGTCACGATACGAGAATGTCGGAGGAGCTTAGTGCGTAAGGTGGCGATTGAAGTCTAGAAGCAAGGAATGCATAGTTCAAGACATCACTGCGAATATACACCAAGCCCCCAAAGCAAAGGGTAAGGTGGCAAGCCTCCGCTGCCAATCACCAAAACTAGGTCGAGCGGTGACAATACGCTCCAAGAAGAGCAGTGCGCATCAAAAGAACACGAGCACACTCCAAGACCCGAGGAGAACATGCGCATAGAAAAATATAACTTGGAAATACCGGGCACAAGCGCGGAAGGAGCAACAACTCACACTGAGGGTCATTAAGCTTAGCAACAACATCCATAAGCTCAATGGTCTTAGCAACTCTTTTCATAACAAGCTCACTACTAAAATCAAAGTCGACACTAGCAGCCCACCCGATAACTTAACACCGCAAAGGTCGAGAAATATTAGGTGGGAAAACACCGCAAGCACCTTACGGGGTCTTCATTTGGCCAAAAACCTCAGTTTTATCGACATTGAGGTGTAAACCTTAACGAGGTCCATCCATCATAATAAGCTCTAAAACCTTCCCCACGACCAAAGTATCTCCAATAATAGTGCCATCATCCAGATACCAAGCTTGAAGGGAAAGGTTAAAGGAGTCTTTAATCTTGCATACCAAGGGATGTAAAACTAATGCAAAAGCGAGGGCCAGTGGGTCACCTTGTTGCACACCTTGATGAGACCATAAAGTGTGTTCCCCATAATATAATCTTCTTTGGGCTAGAGTAGTAGAATTCTACCCAACGTGAAATTGCATGACAATGAAGGCGAACCTCCTTTAGCATAACCTCACGATCCACCAAATTGAAGGCATTTATGAAATCTACCAACAACATCGAAAGACCCACATCATCTCCACGGTCCTCAATAAAATGATTCACAACATGAAGAATAGCCTCCTCCTCCGGATACCCCAACCCCAGCTGCGGTTCATTTAAATAACCATCCAAAGAATGGCCAGTCATAGCAGCACTAACCTTGGAAACTAAACGCCTCCAAGCGGTCCCCACGGCAATAGGGCGAATACCACCTCTGGCTTGACCAGCGGGTGAGAGGAGCACTAGCAATATACTCACCCAATGCCCTGGGGCATCTACCATCAAGAAATAGATTCACCACATGAGTGATAGAAGCGACTAACTCATCAGAAATAGCCACAACAGCACCACTAAAACAATCCAAAAATATGAACAGCACTTTATTAAACAGCACTTTATTATTATTATTATTATTATTATTATTATTATTATTATTATTATTATTATTATTATTATTATTATTATTATCATCGTAATAATTTTACATATATATAAGAGTATAGATACAAGTTGTGCTCTCACTCCTTTCAGAATACAAAAACTCACTTTATAAAAAGTATAAGTGTCACTCTTAACATACTCTTATTTGAGTGGCTAATAGAAATAGACTTAATACGTGAAAGTGTGTCCAAAGCCTCCATATCGAGCTCCCCGAACATAGAAAAGGAAAATGGTATGAACTTGTATCCATTGTCCTCACATTTAGACGCATACTACATCTTTTTCTTCTCCACGACATTGTGTAAGGCTACCCCAAGAGGCAATGAATCCCCCCCCCCCCCAAGCAAAGGGAGAGATTCCATTCACATTCAAACACGTGTCTACCTTGCAGCCAATTAAATAGTAAAATATCTTCATGTCGTAGCTCATTTCCAATCTCCGAGATGAAACCCATAGGAGCCTCCTTACGCACCATAATCCCAACCTTGGAACGTATATTCACGAGAATATCATGTACCAGATTATGACTGAACTTCACACCCATTTCACTAGAGTAGTGGACCACATGATTTCCCTATTGGTCCATACGATTCACATTGCAACCCGGCAGAGGCTACCTTCATAGAACATAAGTCTAGTAAACCTATAACACGACAGAGATTGGAATTTACGATGGTTCATCCTCTGTCCCAAGCCGTCAATAGGGATGATGAAAAGAAAATCTTGTACATGTGGGCGTGGATGCAACTGAGAATAGCTACCTGTCGCGGACTTAGCGAGTACTTAGAAACAAGGTCATTCTCAACGACACCAAAGTAACAGTTTGCCAAGCTTTTCATCATTCGGGAGGCAAAAGTGCAAGTGGTGACAGAGATCATGTCTATGTTGCATGTAATGTTGAAAGTATCAAGAGCATGCTGAAAAGAAGAACTATGGGAGACAATACCGGTCTTTGGCAATATATTGTCATGTAAATCGCTCGTTTGCATATGAGCGGCAATAAAACCATGCTAGATAATATCTCTCGCTGATAGGATGCCAAGATCACCCAACTTGATTGGGATAGTGGCTAGCCGCCACTGGCAATGACCAAACCCCGACCCTGAAGCGACAACAATCTTCTCCAAGGTGGCACTTAACGCCTAATCAAACTGAACATAGACCTCTGATCTATACTACTTCTAATGCACGAAGGAATCTCTCTCATGAATCTTAATTTTAAAACTTACAAGTCTTAAAGCTTAATGTACAAAACACAAAGCACTCTTTCCTCAATCTTAATTTTAAGATTTACATCTGACAAAGCAAAATATACAACTAAATTAAACATAATTTTGAAACATTAACTACCTCAAAAACTTAAATTTTAGCGTTACGTATTACAAAGCTATGTTTACAACCATTTAATGCACAAATACATTAATTCAATACATATATTTAACACTCTTATTAAAACACCTCATACTCAAAAGTGTAGCTTTATTAACACATGATACAATCTAAGAAATCTACTAATCTATACTATATACAAGAAATATATATACTGAAAATTAAGGAATAAATAATTAAATGCCTATTGTACAAGTCATATAAAACACAACTACACTACAAAAGTACAAAATTAAAACAACGGTCCCAACTCAAGAGTCAAAACAAATACACAAGTTACCTTAATATCATTCATAGATCTTATGTGCTTGAGGAAAAACACGTCGTTGGTCTTAACCAAGAAAAATAACCCCGCCACACACACACACACACACTACCCAAGATCTTATTCAATATCTTGAAGTCATTTAGCATCTTTAAGCCGAAACACAGTGGGATAAACACATATTTAGAGTAAGGTGATAAGACTTTATTTGGTTTTGTTCAAAGTTCGACCACTAGGATATTTTGGAGTTATAAGGTGTGTAGTGGTTTTGCGTTTTCAAAAGGAGCTACAAAGAAGGTTTGTGTTTGTTACGTGGCTTTATGAGATATAAGAAAGGATTGATGTTGCGTATAGTTTTTTTTAGTAATAAGGATGGTGTAAGGTGGAGTATTTATGCTTTTTTGTATTCAAGGGGTAATAAGGATGGATTTTGTTCTTGCTTTTGAAGTTATAAGGAAGGAAAATATTATTGATGTACGTGTTTTGTTTTAGGAGGAAGGAGGAATAAGGTGGGTGGTGTGTGTGTTTAGGAAGGGAGTAAGATTAGGGTTATGAGAATTTTTAGGGTAAAGCTGTTATATAATCTTGAAAGTTGGGCATCGTTATGTGGACTTGGCTATCATTGGGCATTTAGCTGAAACTTTTGTTATAAATATGTTGTTGGGTTGTTTTGTGAACTAAACAAAAATGGATTTAAGAAAAGCAATATCGTGATGACGATCCTATAAGAGGTTTCTCGATACCCTCAACGATGATGATGCGATAGTTGTACCACACGAAGATGCTCAATTTACTCTTGGTGATACCAATGATCCCGTCACTTCTATTTGAATGTCTAAAGATTTTGCGGATAAAGATGTTGAGCTAATGATGCATATTAATAGTTGGCATTTTTGTGTTTATGTAAATTACATTTTATTTTGTATTGACTTCTATCTTTAAATCATATAAGATAACTTGTATTGTTCCTTAAAGGTCAAGAGTAAAGTTAGAATGATATTTTTGCACTTTATAAGTTTATATTAATGCTATTATTTGTTGAGTTGTGGAGACTGATATACACTCTGTTTGGCTCTGACGTTAATCTACCAAGCGTAACAGAGGTAGGACTATTTGTGTATGTAGAAGCTCTTTAAGATCTTACTCTTAAGTGAAGCAGAAAAAGATTGATAAAGCTCTGTCAGGTGAGATATATGTTCTGACACTTTAAAAGAGGCATCTACAGAATGTTTGGTCCAAACGCTCTATGAGACAGACAAATGTTATAACTAGAAGCATGGCCTTGGCCCGTATGGAGTTAATCCGGCCCTTGGTTTGTATTCTTGGAGGAAATCTAGGGTTAGGGTTTCCACCACCATAAATACACCTTCACGGTAATTGTAAACTTGATCATTGGATTGTGCAGTTTGGCATAGAGTTTGTGCAAATTTGTACAGAGCTTAATAATATCTCTCTGGTTTGACCCCGTGGACTGCCACGACTATCCTAGTCATTGATACCACGTTATATCTTGTATCAATTTACTTTCGGCAATTTATTTTCCATAAGCCTTGTTTGTGTATTCTTTGGTTGTTCGATGGTGTGTGCAGGTGGTATATACCCTACATTATTTTCTCATTATAATATTAATTCATTCGGTAAAAACACCAACTTTTTTCATAAATATTTATGATGTATTTGGACATGTATTTCTCTTGTTTCATAACTCGATTAATATGTAACTATTGTACATAATATAGATTTTAATGTATTTGTTTTGAAGTTTGAGAAACAATCAGGGTTTGATCAGTTGAAAAACCTCTCTTCTTTGAACACATAGGTTGAGGGTTCGATCTTTACTCCATGCAAAAAGGTCGAAAGTCCTCTGGAAGCAGTTTCTCTACCTTCTGGTAGGGGCAAGGCTGTCTACATCTCACGTCCTCCATACCTTGTGGAAAACGAGATTGGGTTAACGTTCATTTTTTTTTTTTTTTTTTTTGGTTGAAGTTTGAGGGTGATACTAGAGCTGCACAAGTAGGTTAAAATGCAGAACCGGGCCGGTTTCGGTTTGAGTCAAACGGTCAAAAACCGGTTTTGACTCAAACCGATTCGGTTTGAAACTGGTTTTGGACATGAAAAAGCGGTTCTATGACCCTGTACCGGTTCTGTTTAAACTGGCTTGAGACCAAACCGGTTTTCAACCAGTTGAGATCTAAATATGCAAACCGGTTTATAAAACCGCCATTTCGGTTATAGTAAAATCAGTTTTTCCAAACGATTTTTCTCTGCTGAGTTAAAAAAAACCGGTTAATTTGTGCACCTCTAGGTGATACTTTCTCATGTAATTTACAAATTACATTGCTGGGTGTAAATTACATTGCTGGGCCTACATATATTCTGTCTCTAAATAATAGTTATTCTTGGGCCTACATATATTCCATTATGTAATTGATGTACAGAATTCGGATTATGATGTATTTGTCTTGAAGTTTGAAGGTGACACTTTTTTTGTCTATCTCTGTTAACTTTCATTGTTGAGCTTACTTTAATTCTGTAGCCCATTACGGGTTACGTTTATACGTAGGTTTCTAATTGGGCCCAACACCGCGTGTATACCCATGCCTTTCTTGGTCGGACCAAGCCAACTGGCGATTTTCGACAAGTCTTTCCTAATTTTTAGAGCATATTTTGACTATTTTAGTTGTTACAACGTCTTGCTTGATCTTCAGAATTCAAGATAAAACATTAGTTAGAGCTAGTGGTTTATATTTAAAGCATATTTTCTAACGTGTGCTAATATGTACCATTTAAATATTAGAGTTCATGATCTGTACGCTATCATCAGTACTAAATAATGGATTTCTAATAGATCATACAAATATAAAAGGTGTGTTTGGTAAAGAGTAGCGATGAAGCGTGAAATTTGTGGCTGTGGCGATGTTGTGGCGATGGTTGTGCAAGCGATACCGCCAATACTCGCCACACCTTCTTAAAGAAGAAGCGTGGAAAAATGAGCTTTCCTAAAATAAAGAAAGCTCACCGCCCTTTGCCAAACGAACAATAAAAATGAAAAAGCTCATTGCTCACCGCTCATCGCTCCAAAAAGCTCCAAAATGCTGCGCGCCAAACATTGCCATAATTTAAGAGTTGTGGAATCGAATATTAATGAATTACACATTAGACACCTTTAATCTTGTCGTGTATTATTAAACACCTTTAATCTTGTCGTGTATTAATATTAATACTTCTATTACATACAAAATCGTATTTTTCTAAGAACGACAATATTAACGATCTCACAATATTTATATTACATATCTATCTCACAGTCCTAAACATGACTAGAACCCATAATCATTTGATTGTGAAACTGTTTCGACACAAGTACGTTAGTAAAATCAGGTATGTTTTTTTGATCGTGTTCCTTGGCTGAAGCTGGAGCCAAAGTCTAAAATGTTCATCTTCAATCAGCTCGAGTTTATAAAAGTTGTTACAGCTTGCACAGCTAGCGGTGTTTGTTTATATTTCATAAGCTTATATTATCCGACGTATGAACTTATTTAATAATTTAAAGCTGAAAAAATATATTTATAAACTGAAAATTAACTCAGACTAACAAGCTCATAAAATATTAGTCAAAATCATATAACTTTATAAATGCATGTATAAGCTTAAACAAATTCCCATTTAGAAAAACTTATTGGAAATGATATGCCTTTATAATTTTTATTCCTAAGTACTCTTTTAAAAGCATTGGGTATCGTAGCACCAACTCACACGTGTCATTTTGTCACCTTAGCGCCACATCAAAAACGCACTCACAAATTAAAATACACCCTCCCTCGTAACATGCTAAAAAGGTGCCACCCATATAATTTTTTGTTTTTCATTTTTCAAACAAATTAACCTTCATTCATTAAATAAAAATACAAATAATATTTTATAAAAAATTTACAATTAAGTTTAAGAGCTGCGATCGCTTGCAAAGCGAAGACTTTTTAAAAAGTCTAAAAAACCTCTTATAACTTGACACTTGTCCACCAACAATTCCTCCTCCGTCTTTTTTATTTTATTATTTTCGTCTAGGGGCATTTTTGTCTTTAACATGTTTTTAATTCCACCCGCAACTTAAAATTGTGATAACATTAAAACGACAAATTTTTACGAAAAACCGATTTCACCATAATTTTCAAAATTTAATTCTCTTTAATTTGATATAAAAATCACAATTTTTTTTTTTAATTTTAAATGGGTTATGGTTTTCTTGAAATTTTCGATAACTTCGGCCATATTTTTGTCTAACTTAAAAGTTGAATATCGAAAAACTAAAAATAGAAAGTTGTAGATTTTTGGTCGTTTTTTACTCAGAAATTTGAATCACTTAATCCCGATATGAAATGAGTGAGATATTTTATTTTAAAAATGAAGCTTTACAAATATTTAGTTCACACAAGGTGTTTGATAAAATGCTTAACAAAGATTTTCTATATAAAAGTATATTTATATGGACTAATTGGTTTACCACAATAAATTTTGTGTTATTTTTAGTTATTGTTCATGGCAATGTTGCAAAAATCGTGAATCGGTAGCCGGGCGGTCGACCACCCTGCAGCGAGTAATCGGTCAAGTCGGGGATTAATCGGTGATTAATCGGATTGACATTTCTGCTATTTTTGGTATTTACGAGACAAAACTAAAAATCTTAACCGATTCCAAGCCTGCTATGTTTCCAAACCTCAATAAAAGGCTCCAATTCGGATTATGATGCCCATTGTGCGTTATAAGTGAAATATATGATCCCCAAATTAAGTATAATGCCTAAATTATTATTATTTTTAAAATGACCGATTTGCCCGATTCGGCCGATTTTTACCGAATCGGCCGATTTTGACCGAATCGGCCGATTCGGCCGATTTTTGACCAGGGTTGATTTTTATCCTAGGCGATTTTTCATCCGATTTTCAAAAATCGCCAAGGTACTTCGGCCGACATCGATTAATCGGCGATTAATCGGCCGAGTTGACCGATTTTTGCAACACTGGTTCATGGTGAATATGCAAATTGATGATAAAAAAGAACTAATAATGAAATGATGAACAACATCTAACTGATGAATTGATGAATACGCGTCCTTCTTCGGACTGTGGATCAGGCATTTTTGGTCCTTAAGGTATGGCCAAATTGCAGGTTTCGTCCTTAACGTTTCGAAAGTCTGATAGTCCCTTTTTTGAAGGTTTTCTTTGCATGTTTGGTCCCTAATCTACAATTTAGGGACCAAACATGCAACGAAAACTTCAAAGTTTTAGGGACTAAATCTGCAATTAAAGGACCAAACATGCAACAAAACATTCAAAATGGGGACTACCGCTGCACTTTCGAAACGTTAGGGACAAAACCTGCAATTTGACCATACCTTAAGGACCAAAAATGCAATTCACTCCTATTTTTATTGATGAACAAAATTAAAGAGAATTGATGAACATCATGATGAACTGATGAACACTCTTTTTTATTGATGAACACGATATACGGTAAACAACGTTTTTATTTATAAACATCACGTAAAAGTGATGAACCACATGATTGTTTTTAGAAAATTGATAAACTGATGAACAACGTGATTTTTTTTAGAAAACTGATGAACTGATGAACACTCTTTTTATTGATGAACAAAATTAAAGATCATTGATGAACATCATGATAAACTGATGAACACTCTTTTTATTGATGAACACTCTTTTTATTGATGAACACGATATATGGTAAAAGTGATGAACAACGTTATTTTTTTATTGATGAACACTCTTTTTATTGATGAACCACATGATTGTTTTTAGAAAATTGATAAACTGATGAACAACGTTATTTTTTTTAGAAAACTGATGAACTGATTAACCGATGAACACTCTTTTTATTGATGAACAAAATTAAAGAGAATTGATGAACATCGTGATGAACTGATGAACACTCTTTTTATTGATGAACAAACTTAAAGAGAATTGATGAACATCATGATGAACTGATGAACACTTTTTTTTATTGATGAACACGATATACGGTAAACAACGTTTTTATTTATAAACATCACGTAAAAGTGATGAACCACATGATTGTTTTTAGAAAATTGATAAACTGATGAACAACGTGATTTTTTTTAGAAAACTGATGAACTGATGAACACTCTTTTTATTGATGAACAAAATTAAAGAGAATTGATGAACATCATGATGAACTGATAAACACTCTTTTTATTGATGAACAAGATATACGGTAAAAGTGATGAACCACGTGATTGTTTTTAGAAAATTAATAAACTAATGAACAACGTGATTTTTTTTAAAAAAACTGATAAACTGATGAATAACGTAATTTATCTTAGTAAACTGATGAACACCAAATATTTTTTTGAAACAAAACTTATACACTGATAACAAAGTGATGTTATTGATGAACAACGATAACTAATTCAGAATAAAAATGCTAACTATAGTGTCAAAAAATAAACAATGACAACAAAAACCATTTGTCTTTTATTGATAACCTGACATACATAAATGTTAGGTGCAAATGAAATTCACACAAAATGACACTCAAATGGAAAAACAACAAATCTTCCGTAAACTGATAGTCACCTACTTCCTCTTTCATCATTTTCTTTTTGTCTTTGTGTTTTCCTTCTTGAATCAGGTACTAAAAACCTTGACCTCTTCCTTTTCTTTCAAAATACAACCGGAATAAGCACCCTTAAAGCCTCACCGAAAAACAAACAATTCATTTCCACAAACACATCAATTATCTCAACAAAATTAAATATCAACGGATGAGATTACTTTTTATACTTTGTAAAGTTTTGTGACTTTTTAGATGATCCGCCACCTTAAGTTTAAAAGTTATACTCAATTTAAAAAAAAATTATATTTAAATTTGAAACATACCGAAAAAACATCCCAAAATCCATTAGCATCCCATTTAGGCAATTTAATAACCCAAACCCCCACCCCCCACCACACACACACTTAAAAAAAAAGAGTGTTGATATATAGACCTAAAACATAGACCTACTATTAGACCTAATCCAATACATTGAGTGTCTTTACACTTATTCTCTCTCATCATTTTTAACCAATTAAGTTTTCAAATTAACCAATCACATCTTTAAGTCTAAAACACACATACACATTGTATAAACTCATTTAAATCGGGAAAAAAAAAATACTTTGTCTCCACTCGTGCTCGCCAGTTTGCCGGATCTCTCACTCGCGAAAGTCACCCTCAGGTATCGTGGCACCCAACTGACGACGCCAGTTTTGGTTCCATGTAGGACTGGCTGACTGTATGCGCCACCATAACGAGTGTTCTAATGGTATGTGTTATAATATGTTTAAATTGTAATAAAGTAGCTTTTTTTTTTCTTTTTTTATTTTTTTTTTAATCATGACATGTGGTATTAGGAAGATTTTTAGGAAGACTTATTTTACCAACACAAAGAAAAATTGCTAGTAGGAAAAGGAAGAGAGGATTTGTGAAGTTTGTTACATAAAAAAAGAAGCACTTAGGCATGATAATTACTCTTTTCGTCATAAAATTATTGGATCATGACAAAAAACTACACTATGTTAAGAAAAACATGTTAATTATTGTTTACTTTATGTTACTTTTGTCATAATAACAATTTTACCCTTACAATTTAATTAATATATATCTTAGAATGTGTAATAATAATTTCAATAAAAAAATAATATGGTAAATTCGATTAAACTTCTCAATCTATATTTAGCAGCGATAATTTAATTACAACATTAAGGTGGACTATTATTTTGACAAAGCTGGTATATAAAAGCAGGGTTCTAAAAGGCGCGCCATGACGCTGTTAAAGCGCGAGGCGTGACCTCCACGTCTGAAATAAACCAATGCGTTGACTTTAGGTGTAACATGGGATGAAGCGTGAAAAGGCCGAGGCGTGATGACTTTTTTGAATTAAACTTCGAAAATAAATGTTTTTTGAAAAAAAAAAATTACATGTAAGGATAGTTTTTTGACTTTAGTCCTTACTAGCAAGTGACTCCACGCTTAATGCGTGGCGGATCTGTGACTTATGGCGAATTTTATGGCGGCGTACACTCCGTACTTAGTCTTGATGTTTTAGATGTGTGTTAGAGAGATATGAAATGGTTTGTGTGTATTTATATAGTAGATGTGGTTATATCTTTTTAATAATCATTACTGATAATAATGATTTTTAACGGTTACACGTTTTTAATAATGAGCTATAAATGATCTGAAAAATGTACTTAAATTAGTGGAAACGTCTGCATTTAATTTTGAAGACTGAGATGTATTGGATTTTGAGCTTTGTTCTTATAGTTAGTGTTTAGGCTTAATTTTTTTAAGACTTCTTTTTTAAAAATACCTAAAAATGTAGTTAAGACGTATAACATTTTTTGTAAATTCGATATATATAAAATATGATATAAATTTATAAACATTTTCATATTGAGCATTGATTGGGATCTTAACTTCATATCTTTTAATAATATCTAAACATATATTATCGTCTATCCTATTTGACGGGGACAGCGGGGGCCAAACAAATCGATAATTTATTCGCATTTATTGGCAATATGATGGATACATATTTTAGCCCACGTCATTTTCCTTTAATATTTTGTGTCATTTTAAATGGCATGTTAAAAAACACCGTGACTACATCATGACTCTCAAGACATGAGGCTTCATCGTACCGTCACACCAGGACCCACGGCTACTTGTAACCTTTTATAAAATTAATTGAGAAAGACTGAAGGAATAAACTACACTCACTAGGTGCACAAAGTCAAAGTCATGTATACTTCTGCGCGTGTTTCCACTCGTAAGTTTAAATAAATTAATCTTCATTCATTAAGTTTAAATACAAGTAATATTTTTTATAAAAAAATTACATTTAAAAGGACTATTATTTTGACAAAAGTTGTATATAAAAGCAGGTTCTAAAAGGTGCGTCATGGAGCCGTTAATCCGCGAGACGTGACTTTTACATTACGATATAAACTAATAAGTCGACTCTAGGTGTAACATGAGATGAAACGCGAGGCGTGACACTTTTTTTCAATTCAACTCTGACAACAAACGTTTTTGAAATAAAAGATAAAAAAAGGATTACAAGCAAGGATAGCTTATTAACTTTATTTCTTGTGTATAACACTTTTTGTATACTCGTTATATATAATATGATATAAATCTATAACAAGTTAAGAATTCATTATGACCTACAAGACGTGAGGTTTGATTATGTCGTCACCCAGTATAACCTTGTATAGAAAAGGACAGAAGGAATAAATTACAGTCACTAGGTGCACAAAGTCAAAGTCATGTATACTTCTGCGTGTTTCCACCAGTAATAAGTCTCATGTTTACTACGTATTTACTTCACTTTAACTCATCAATCAATCAAACTCCACCTATCGCTTCGTTTCACCCAGTCAACTCAAATTAACACACCCTATATTTTTAGGTTTAAGCTATTAAATGGTCACGTACTTTCTTCAATGTATCAATATAGTACATGTACTTTTTTTTGCAACCCTAGGTTAGGTGGTGATTTTTTCTGATGTCGATATGATGCATATCTTTCTCCAATCTACGTGGAGCACCACTGGGTTTGTGTGGCGTGAACTGCCAAGTCAATTGGCTTCTTTTACGTGGAAAAAATAAAAAAATTAAAATTTTAATTTGGAAAAATAATAATTTTTTTAAAAATTTACGTTTTAAAAAAAACCTTCACACGTTTTTAAATCGAAAAAATTTAAAATTTTTTAAAAAAATTTACGTTTTTTTTTTAAATCAGAAAAAAAAATGTAATTTTTTTAAAAAATTTACGTTTTTTTTTATAAAAAAATGAAAAAATTTACACGTTTGGAAATATTATTTTTGAAAATGAAAAAAAAAATTCATATTTTTTTTTATTTTTGGAAAAAATTTTCAATATGTTGAAATAGTACAAAACGAAAAACGGACAAAATGTAAGAAAATCTAAAAAAAAAAAACATATGAAAACCAATAAAAGCGTCGATCGGACAAAACGTAGAATAGGGACAAAAATCTAAGAAAAATGTAAGAAAACGGATAAAACGTAAAACGGGCAAAAACTATAAAAAACCAACGGAAAAACGTAAAAAACGGGGAAATCGATAAAAACGAACGAGCAGTGAAAACTATTATTAACTAAGAATGGACGAATGGCGAAACTATTATTTGAAAAATCGTAAAGGTTTTTTTTTCGATTAAAAATAACGTAAAGGTTTTTTTTTTAAATTTTTAAAAAATTAATTTTTTCAAATTAAAATTTTAATTTTTTAATATTTTTTCCACGAAATAATAATCACACAACACACACAAAAACCTGACTTGGCAGTGTAAAGGGTTAAAAAAAAAGAAAAACAACAAAAATTCCACGTAAGTTTCGATCTATTTACTTGGCTTGCCATTATGGCGTTTGTGACCATATCGACACGAAAAAAAAAATACACTACCTAAGGTTGCAAAAAGAATACACAGTGCAATATGTCGGTGCATTGGAGAAAGATACGTGGTATTTAATAACTGCTACGTATAGAGCGACTTAGTTAACTCATGAATTGGAACAAGCTGCTGCTGCTTTTGCTTTTGTAGTCACGATTGCTAGCTGCTCATGTCAGGTTCGATTTAATATATATATATATATATATATATATATATATATATATATATATATATATATATTTTATAATTATGTTACCAAACACTTTTATTAAAACAAACAGCTACTACTAACTGCTACTGACGTGCCTAGAGTTACTACTAATTAATGCTTGTTTGGTAACAAGCATTAAATGATTGAATGGAAATCCTACCAGTGCCAACATCACTAAAAGTAGGTCACTTATGTGATTCCTTAAACTAGCTTGATCCCTTAGGGGGTGTTTGTTTAAGCTTATATGTGGCTTATGAGCTTATTTGTGTTTCCGCTTATATTTTAGAAGCCTCAATTTTCCGGCTTATTTTGACATTTGTGGGCTTATATAAGTTTATTATTATATCTCACACCAGGGAGAGGCGGAGACAAGGAGGGGGTTGGAGGGTTGGGGGTCAGTGCCCTCTAACGAAAAATATTGTAGTGTAAATATTTTAAAATATTTGGCTACTTTTGTAATTTGTTCCCTTAACGAACAAATTTGTAGTGTAGTTTCTAAAGATTATCAAAGTTTGTGACTCCGCCCGTGTTACTAGGCCTCGTTGGTGGTGGTTGTTTTTGTAAAACAAACAAACAACTACTGCTAGTTTTGCCAAACATATCAACATTTCTCATGTTGGTGTTGAACTAAAGAAGTATGTATAAATGCTTGACTAAAGGAATGGATGTAGCACATAAGGATTAAGATTTAAGACTGGAGATATAGGTTATTAGTTAAGACTCTCGTGTTTAAACAACTACTCTAATAGTTTATTTAGTTTCGGAGCGAGGAAAGGGGATAGGATATGAATCTTGAAAATTAGCACCCGCTGCTTGTTTGTTTATCATGTCGGTTGATACTTTATGTGTTGGTTTGTTTATTCTCATTTAGTGGGTGTATTTCTAAGCTTATGTTCAATAAGTAGCTTATGGCTTATGATAAGCTAATGTTGAGTGTTTTGATTAGGTTATGATGAAAACGTGAAAAAATAGGCTTATAAATTTATTTAAGCCCATAAAATGGGTAAACGGATGTGGTTTTCCTTGTTGAGGTTGCCCGGGGAGGGCGAGCCTTTTGACTCAAATGTACGCGGTCTCACCGGGTTAATCCCGTGACTGTTTCCGGCCCTTCCCTGGCCACCCCCAAATGTACACACCTAGCGAGGTTTGAACCCTTGACCACTTGTTTGAAAGCCAGTGACCTTACCACTAGGCCATTTGGTGGTACTCCGGCACCCCATATATTGTTTGGCAGGCACCCCATAGGCCATGGGGCCCATCCGTACAACAGGCGCAGGTACTTTTTTTTTTTTTTTTTTTTATTTAATTGTGTAGTGTTTATTTTGTGTGGTATATTTAATTTGTGTAGTGTTTTTATATGTATAGTGTATTTATTTGTGTGCTGTATTTAATTTGTGTAGTGTTTTTATATGTATAGTGTATTTATTTGTGTAGTGTTTTTATATGTAGAGTATTTATTTGTGTATTGTTTCCATTTAATTAAACAATAACAATAAAACATTAAACAAGTACAACAACAAATGTTTTCAATATTACAACGAAATCTACTCCACATGAAGATTATTAATGTCATCTATAAGCTCATAGAGTATTCCACTCGACTAACATGCGTGATCAACTGGATTTCTTGCCAATTCCAGTGATGCCTCCAACGTCTTTATTCTTGCCTTCAACAAATTGTTTTGAGCCAATAGCATGTTGATCGTTTTATCTTTAGTTTAGCGGTTTGAGCTTGCTTTGAAGAAGAGGCTTGACCAAAGTACTTTTGTTGAAATATTTCCTTCCATGAGAGTATCGACACCGTAGTCCCACGGTTGTTACATGATGAAAAAATTATAACAAAAGTATTCTAAACAAACAAGTTATTGATATATTTACGTAAATAAGCAAACGTTTAATTATTTACCTTTGACAAAGGACACATAATACTTCGGACCACAAGTTTTGGGCTTGTGGGATGTTCTTTCAATTATAAAACCATGTCGACAACGACACAAGAAAGGATTTTCTTGTTGCATCTGGCCAAAAGAATTTGTATAATTATTCACAACATAAATCGGTAATATCATGGTTCACAAAATTAGAAGCTTCGAATACATAAATAACCAATCTTGTTATAGATTAATAGTTGATACATGGTTCACAAAATCACAATATAACTAGAAACTAAGATCAATCACGCCCGTAGTCGCCTCAATGATCTTGCCATCGTCCCACGAAACTCTAACTCAAATGCATCTCCCAATCCGAAAATCTCTCGCTCATTACTACGTCAACGCTGAGCGGTAAATAAAGATGAGAAAGAACCGAGGACGGTGTATAAAATTGTCCTCATCTGCGGTGGAGATATAGGCGAAGAGGAGGCACATAAGATGGAGAAAAGGCACATAATCTGGACTCTCAACCACGGCGGGTGTGTTCGACACAATGAATGTCCTCCATCAATGTCATCCGATTCTGTAACAAAGATGAGGAAGAAGAGCGGGCGAGGAAAATCAGTAACAAAAGATGGCAGTCGTTTACTATAAATCGATGTCGTCTATACATGTTTTGTCATTTACAATATATCGATGTCGTCTATACATGTTTTGTCATTTACAATATAATCATGTCGTCTATACATGTTTTGTCATTTACAATATAAATCAATAATCGTTTTCTACGTCTGCACAAACATGCTTTGTCGTTGAGTAAACATATGCCCATCTCGCTGCCACGCGTCATTTCGAACCATCTCCATTGTGGGTGATTATACGGGAGTGGTGAGTTTTCATCAAGAAACGCAAGAACGAAGTGACCGCGGCACAGTCTTCCCCGAAGAATCACAACTAGGGACAATATTTGTGTTGTATTTGGACCATCTCTCGTGGAAGACACATAATAGATTGTGAATTGGATATACATACAATAGGGCGGTTAAGAGGCAGTAGCAATAGCCACGCCTTCGCTTTACGGCATAGTCATCCATAGAAGTAGGGTGCCGGACCTTCAAACCAATTCATCGAGTTACGAATATTTGTAAAATAATTCCCCCACATTTGCATGTAAACTTCCTCGTTATTGTCTACCTCTTCCCGACAAGAGCTCAATTTTGGGCCACATTGCTCGTGATGACCAAGACCTACGGCAAGAGCTCGATAGCCACAATTTCCATCACTTGCCACGTTAAAGATCCCTAGGATCGGCGTCGGAAAAGAGGTGGAATTTGAGCCATAAAATATTCTTCACTGTCATCCGGAACGCATACAAGTGGTGTCTTAAGTCGCCTCGCTAGGTCCTTCGTTCAAGTCGGGGCGTTAGAAGGCTCTCCCACATATGAACTATGTCTCACAAACTTCTTCATTTAAGTCGGGACTTTTTAAGTTTTGTGTAGCTTCGGTGCCACGTGGGGTTCTTCGTTCAAATCAGGGATATTTTGTTTAGCCTTGGATTTGTTGTCCTTTCTTCGGGCGTCCACGATTACTTTCTTTAACAAAGGGTTGTTGGGTTGACCAGATTCGGAGAGCGTATATACCTCTGAGCCTGTTTAACATTTTTTTTGACAAACGACAATGCTTTGGTAAAAACACTTTGGAATTTTTGTACGTCATCTTGACAAGAAAAATATTCGAGCTCTTCAGCCCTTGAGGCTCTTCGGATATTCGTGCTCATCAGCTCTTGAGTATTTCGGACAACGGGCCGGGAAGCTTAGTGTTCTCCAAAAATTATCAACAAAACCAAGCGGAATAGGCAATCTTGTATTCGAAAAAATGAACTAGTTAAAATTATCGGTATTGACGGGGAGAATAACTTGATAGGCATAAATTTAAAATACATACCGTTTGCTTGAAGGTAATACAATTCGTGATAGCATGGTAAACCATAAACTAACCGCAACTGATGACCACATTGATGTGGGTCGACATCCTATTTACTTTCTGCGAGTATGAGTAGTAAAGCATCTCTTGAAACATTATACCGCAATTCGTTAAATAGTGTGCCCTTACACGCATGCAGTTTCTTGATTTTGCTTGTATTCAAAGTGGCTCGTATCGCAGCTTTCTTGCGGCTATAATCTTGTCGACCGAACACAACAACGTGTCTAAAGGCGGTGATAAGGTTTTAAAATGTACCTTTTTGAGGGGTCATTTAAGCCCTTATTTGATCACTTTGTATCCGTTATTACTTAATATCGTTCCTTTTCACTTTTTAGGTCTCTTGAAGGCAAATTCTTTGTAATGGCACTTATTTGGGCCGAAAAGCGCGGATATCTGAAGAAAATGGCCAAAGTCAAGAATCGAGACACTGCCGCTAAAGTACAAGGTGGCGGCGTCCAGCTGCTAAAGCTATGACGCCGTCGGAGCATTTTGTGACGGACGAAGCCAAATTTCATATTTTCAAGTGGCGGTGTCAAGTTTTAAAAGAGTAGGCCGTCAGCAACTTCGACGGCCTAGATTTGATCGAGGCACGGCGTCATAATGAAGGGACGGCGTCACAAGCATAAGGTGACGCCGTCGCAAGACTAACGTGGCCAAAGACGAAACCCTAATCTTTGGCGACCGAGCGTCACAACCCGAGTCACAAAACATAAGGTGACGCCGTCGCATATGTAATCTTATATATAGAATCCGAATTTTTAGTATTAGAGAGTAGTCTTTTGGAGTTAAAACCTAAACCGAACCAAGGCTGTCTTGTACAGTATTTTAGGTTCCAAACCCTATCTTACATCAAGATAAGTGTTTTACTTCATTAATACAATTATGTCTTTGATTATTTGTGTGTATGCTTGCATGTTCTCCATGTCCCGCTAATTTACTTGTGTGTTTGCTTAGGGAATATGAAACTTAATTATTGAATATTGATTGGTTGTCTCTTATCTTGATTGTTAATGATCTAGTAATGCGATAGGTCATTCGTTGTGTACTTAATGCTTGATTAATCTTTGTGAACCTTAGGTTATAGCACCTAGAGCGATTGTAAGCTAAACCATCCAAAGAGGCCTTAGAGTTAGAGTTTATATTCCTTAGTGGGTTTTGTAGACGAGACCCTTTGGTAAGTTCAAAGAGTTAGGGATAAACGCATACCCTACGACTTTAGACACACAACGCGATTAAGAAATAAGGACGTGACAATTCAACCACCAATAGGAGATAATTAAGGAGTAGTAAAACCTAAGTAAACACATTTTTAAACTATCATACGAGCACACAATAATTAGACATAGACTACCATCACCTTAGATTAGATAATTAGATAAGTAGAGTAATCGGTAGAAATACCAACCCTCCAAATTCAAACCTCGAGATTCGTACCTTTCCATTTCCTAAAAAAACATAAAAAAGATAAAAAAATAATCTTCCTCAACCCCAACCTTAGTGTAGTAACTTCTCACTAGCATTCCTATCCCCCTAGAGAACGATATCAATACCCGTGGCTTACCCTAATACTTCACTACAACGATTAGGTTCACTGCCTAGGGTGTTATAAAACTTGCTTGAAGAAAAGGAAGTTCCTTTGACCCCGAACGACGCGTGTAGCGTTATCAAGTTTTTTGCGCCGCTGCCGGGGAATAGAATAGCTAGTTAGTAGTCCACCTCGTTTAGGTTTCTTTGCTAGATTCCTATCAAGTAAAATTTTTTCTCATTTTTAGCCTTCTCGTAGTCTATCCCCCTTCTTCGTGACCTTTGTTAGTAACCCATCACTTTTCATCATGGAAGGTGATAACCACCCACCATTCATCAACCCACCACCAATTGACCCGCCAAGAGCCCGTACTCTTGGTGAATACTCGAGACCAAGCCACCTAGGCTATAGGAACATCATTGAGCTTCCCGACCAAGCCCAAACTAAGGCCCTGCGATCCGACACCATCCGGTTGGTGCAAAACGGATGTGCATTCCATGGACTCCGCTCTGAAGATCCAAATCAGCATCTAAGGGATTTCCTTAAAATTGTCGATTCCATCGACCTTGATGCTACTACTGGGAGACCACGCTGCGTCTCTTCCAATTCTCTACGGGACCAAGCTAGTAATTGGCTTGAGCGACTTCCCGCCGGCTTCATCTCAAGTTGGGATGATCTCACCTCTCACTTCCTTGCTCAATTTTTCCCACCGGGAGAACCACTAAACTTAGGAATGACATCTTGATGTTCCAACAACGTCAAGGTGAATCTCTTTACGAAGCATGGACCCGATTCAAGGACTTACTTCATAAAGTCCTCATCACGCATTGATCGTTGGCTTCAAGTCCAAATCTTTTATGATCATGTCAATTTCCCCACAAAGCGAACCATTGACCAAGCGGTTGGAAAACTTAGTGACCTCACCGCAGAAGAATCATGGGGTATAATAGAGGACCTTGCTCTCTATGACAACGAAAGTTGGAATGACCCCGTGAGTTGCCCAAAACCGTTAAGGCAATCTCCTTGCCTCCCATTGACTCACAATCTTCCGACCATAGGATGATCGAACTTGAAGATCAAGTTAAATTCCTAATGAGTTCCTACTGAAAATCCTAAGTCTTCTCATCAGTGAATAAAATCACTCTACCTTGTGAGTTATGTAGTGGTCCCCATGACACTCGTGATTGCACAAGACTCCTCGAACAAGCTTTTGCGGACTAAGCCTCGCATCTGGGCGGGGGAGAAAGTGGTACACTTTCAAGCTCGAACAAAACAACTTAGGAAACTCTTACAATCCCTCGTGGAGAAATCATCCTAACCTTAAGTGGAACCAAAACTCAAGCACATCCCAAAGCTCATCTAGTCCACCTAATAGGTTCAATTCTCTAAACACCGGGAACCCCACTAATCTTGAGGCAATTGCATCTAGATTCATATCATCTCAAGAGGCTCGATTGACTAAGCTTGAAGCCGATTTTAGCGAACAAAGCGAGATGACAAATAAGCTTGATGCCCTCTTAAAAGCCTTTAATGACCGGAAAATTGGAGCACTCCCAAGTGATACTATAAAGAACCCAAAAGTGAATTCGATTTCGTAGACCTCATATTCTTGTTCACCATGGGAGAGTGCACATCCATGTCCCTCACACCCAACGGTTCACTCGGTAAATGCTATCAAAAAGGGTTCCAAGCCATCCAAAATGAGGTACCAAGGCCCTGCACCATTGGTAGAACCTACTCTTGAGAAACCCGTCAACCAAGAACCCAAACCTAGTCTAGAGGAGGAGTACAAGGAACTCCATCAAGAAAAACCGGTTCTTGAAGTCTTAGCTCATGCACCTTATTATAATGCTTTAAAAGAAAAATATGAGTTAGAACTTAAACTTGGAAAACATGGGTCCGCTTTTGTGCAAAATAATTTACCTAAGAAGTTAGACGATCCCGGGCTATTTACTCTTCCGTGTAGGCTTGGAACTTCAAACCCTCTCGATGCTCTAGCCGACTTAGGATCATGCATCAATCTTGTTCCGTTGTCCCTCCATAGAAGCCTTAACTTAGGTAAGATAGAACCAACGGAAACCATCTTAGGTCTAGCGGACGGTAGTGTTGCACATCCGATGGGGATAATTAAAGACATGGTAGTACACGTAGGAGAGTTGACTCTTTTGGCCTACTTTCATGTGCTAGACATGAATAAGGACCCGACATGCCCATTACTAGTAGGAAGAGGATTCTTAGCTACAGCTAGTGCCATCATCGATTGTAAGATGTCCAAGATAGTGGTAGGAGAGGGAGTGCTAGGTCAATCTACGATGTCAAAAAGCATACATACTACAAAGAAGAGGAAATCCCACATGAGATTAGGTTGGATAGAACGCCCTCTAGATATGGACCTTGGATAGATAACAACCTCATAGGTCCCCAACGACCTTTCTACTTAGATGAAGCCTTTGCTAGTAAAGCAACTTTCCATGAAAAAGAGATGGCTAGGGACATGGAAGTGAACCCGTTCGAGGACGCCTTAGTATTTAGAAAGATGACCGAGTTCCTAGCAAGTTTGCCCGTTAACCTTGTCATGAATAGGTGGAAAATTGAAAAGCCTAAACATAAATGGGATTGGAATAGACCACCTAGTGATGGTAATGGAGAGTGGAACATTAGGATAACAATCTATGATCCCGATGGAGAGAAGTTTGAAAAGGCATATCGAACCGAGCGTACTACTAGGAACTTAAATGATAAGTTTGATCCTTATGACATTGTTAAGGATAAGCTTACTTATATCGATGCGTGAGGCATTCTGAGTCTAGCTACAAGACTCTTAAATAAAGAAAAGCGCCGGGGGGCAACCCATGCTTAATTGTTTGCTTGTTAGTGTCATATATATTTTATTGATTGTTTATTCTCATGTTTAAATTTGTAAAAATGCTTTATTTTGTTTTTAACCTCGTCTTAATGGCATATAAAGGTATTTTACATAAAGGATAAGTGTAGGGAGGATTACACAAGTTTTCAAAAGAAACGTAAACATGAGAATAGCAATTCATTAAAAGATATATATGTGTGTTTGTTCGAGTCAAATGCTTGTATCGAGTCATAATGGATGTTTTGCGTAAATTTTTCAGATTCTAAAGATGTAAATTTTCCGTAATTTTTCCGGAAAATCTGCAGACGAGTTTTGTCGGGATAACTCGACGGCCAGATTGCAACTGGCGGCCGTCGAAGGAAAAACAACAGATTACTTTTTTCTCGTTTCTCGAGCTACTTATAAAATTTTAGAATTTTCCAGGTCTTAATTTTCCAGAAATTCTGTAAACATTCATTCCACAAGCATTATATCCTAGTTTAGTAGAGTCTTATATATATTATTACCGCCGATTTTACGCGAAGGTTTCATTTGTTTTCTTTAAATGTGCAGGTTTTATTTATCAAGAAGAAGAAACAAAAGATTGGAAGGAGCTTTTCACGCATACATTCTTCTTGGAAAGGATTTAACCACTACTTCACACACGGATCCTACCGAGCTAATCAGGGGAGTATTAGTTTCTTTCGTTTTTCATTACCTTCTATTATCATAACTTTGATACTTTCGGGGAACATTGGGGACAATGTTCAGTTTAAGTGTAGGGATGGAAAACAAAACGGGAACTTTGAAACTATGCTTATCCTTGATTATTTGTTTTGTCCAATTGTATTTGTGTAATAAACCATGAGAAAATGTCGGTTAGGGTAATTTTGGCACCAAATTTTTAATTTTTCATGACATATAGGAGTGGGCCATTAGTCTTAACAAAAGCGTCTCACGGATAGGAAGTTGCATGACTAGCACAAAAACCCTTTACCACCTAAATTCCACCAAAAAATGTGAGGATCGCCCTTAGATTAGTAGGAATTAAAGCATTCATCTTTAATGCTTAGAGTGTGAACCGATAGTATAATAGATTCTATAACTTGTTTTGTGATGCATTCCGAGATCGCTAGTAAGACTACACTTGTGTAGTTAGGAATAACTAAATGATAAGAGGCATTAGGATAACCCTTGTTTGATACCCGTAATATAATTACTTCTTCCACCTCGGTTGAGTAATTCCCCACACCCTTGCGTTGTACTCATTTTTAGTACACGATACCCCTAGTTAACCCCTCAGAGCCTATCCTTTTCGCGGTTCTCGTGATGTTTCGGTTTTTCCGGAATATCAATGAAGAGCATTGTTTACACCCCACCCCCAAATATACACCCAAATCGCCTTAGCCTACCCTGTATGCACTCACTTTTAGTGCATTATTGTTATCACCCTAAACTCTTAGTTCAATTATCTAGTTGCTTGCATGAGTTGCTAAGTCGAGTCATATCCTTTGTACACAGTTTTGGGATGATTGGGACTCATGGGAAAAAGTTAAAGTTTATAAAATGATTGGAAGGGAACGTTAAATTCCCTTATTTGCGTAATAACATACCCCAAGTGTTTTGATCTTTTCAATTCGGGTCAAATTAGTGTTAGAGTAATAAAAACTCAAGTGTAGGGATGTGCCTATAAATCCCTATCATTTTGATGTTACCGTAGAGGATGGTAGAGTAAAAGTGTATAATAAAAAAATAAAAAAAAATAGAAAAAGAGAAGAGAAAAAAAATAGAGTGAAAAAAAAAAAAAAAAAAAAAACGGGCTACCATCCTACATCTATCCTTTAAATTTATGTTTGTTTGTTTCAGTTAGCTAGAGTCTAGAGTGTCGAGTCTTGGCTTAGCAACGCCATTCTTCGTATGCTTGTAACATAAAGATTTTTGACATGCCACCACTAAATAGCCTATCCCACCAAACCCTTTGTTTCCCTACCGTAAGCCTAACATTACAACCCTTTAAAGACCTCTTTGATAGTCTTTCCTAGGTGCTTACGCCAAAGCAATGGAGGTTTGATCTATTCTCAAGCCTATGGTAATCTATGTACTAGGACCGGTTAATGAGTGTTTATCTTCCATTTCCAACTTGTTATATTTTATATACACCCGAGAGAGATGTGAGTATCCAAACACCCCTTGTGAGGTGCTAGTATGTAATTTCCGTGCTTGTTATGACTTTCGCGGGGCTTATATGTGTTGTGGACTGTTTTAAACCAATGCTTCATGACCCCTAACTTATAAATTAATTGGCTAAAAGCACATTTGCTTGAGGACAAGCAAATACCAAGTGTAAGGATATTTGATAAGGTTTTAAAATGTACCTTTTTAAGGGGTCATTTAAGCCCTTATTTGATCACTTTTGTATTCGTTATTACTTAATATCGTTCCTTTTCACTTTTTAGGTCTCTTGAAGGCAAATTGCTGTAATGGCACTTATTTGGACGAAAAGGCGCGGATATACGAAGAAAATGGCCAAAGTCAAGAAATCGAGACACTCAAGCTGCTGAAGTACAAGGTGAAGGCGTCGCTGCTAAACTGCGACGCCGTCGGAGCATTTTGTGACGGGACATAAGCCAAATTTCATATTTTCAAGTGACGGTGTCAAGTTTTAAAAGAGTAGGCCGTCGCAACTCAGACGGCCTAGATTTGATCCAGACGGCGTCATAAGCTGAAGAGGACGGCGTCACAAGCATAAGGTGACGCCGTCGCAAGACTAACGTGGCCAAGACGAAACCCTAATGACAGCGACCCGACGACGTCACAAAACATAAGGTGACGCCGTCGCATATGTAATCTTATATATAGAATCCGAATTTTTGAGTATTAGAGAGTAGTCTTTTGGAGTAAAAACCTAAACCGAACCAAGGCTGTCTTGTACAGTATTTTAGGGTTCCAAACCCTATCTTACATCAAGATAAGTGTTTTACTTCATTAATACGATTATGTCTTTGATTATTTGTGTGTATGCTTGCATGTTCTCTATGTCCGGCTAATTTACCGTGTGTTTGCTTAGGGAATATGAAACTTAATTATTAAATATTGATTGGTTGTCTCTTATCTTGATTGTTAATGATCTAGTAATGCGATAGGTCATTCGTTGTGTACTTAATGCTTGATTAATCTTTGTGAACCTTAGGTTATAGCACCTAGAGCGGTTGTAAGCTAAACCATCCAAAGAGGCCTTAGAGTTAGAGTTTATATTCCCTAGTGGGTTTTGTAGACGAGACCCTTTGGTAAGTTCAAAGAGTTAGGGATAAACGCATACCCTACGACTTTAGACACACAACGCGATTAAGAATAAGGACGTGACAATTCAACCACCAATAGGAGATAATTAAGGAGTAGTAAAACCTAAGTAAACACATTTTTAAACTATCATACGAGCACACAATAATTAGACATAGACTACCATCACCTTAGATTAGATAATTAGATAAGTAGAGTAATCGGTAGAAATACCAACCCCCCAAATTCAAACCCCGAGATTCGTACCTTTTCATTTCCTAAAAAAACATAAAAAAGATAAAAAAAAAATAATCTTCCTCAACCCCAACCTTAGCGTAGTAACTTCTCACTAGCATTCCTATTCCCCTAGAGAACGATATCAATACCTATGGCTTACCCTAATACTACACTACAACGATTAGGTTCACTGCCTAGCGTGTTATAAAACTTGCTCGAAGAAAAGGAAGTTCCTTTGACCCCGAACGACGCGTGTAGCGTTATCAGCTGGACTGTGTGGAGCCCAAGTATAACTTCAACAGCGCGTGTTGACTCTCAACTCTACATGTTGTTGTCTGGCCGAAGCTGCGATATTGATCGGTAATGTACAATACAAACATGTTGTCATAATGTCGCAGCCAGTTACGAAAATACCGCAAAATATCTGAGAAAAAAAAAAGAATTAATAAAGTGAGAAAACAATTCGAGTAGTTATTTATTAAATAATAATAAAAGAATGTATTAATGGGTAAGTACCCTGTTTTTGGACTAATAAATCCTGTAGGTGCTGATAATAATGCGTGAACACATCTTCGGTCAGAGCTGTAACCATCAAATCCCATGTCCATCTAACGGACTCATACTCCTTTACCGTATCGAATTTGTGTCTGCAATGCTTGAGCACATTTTGATTGATATGCCATCGACATAGTAATCTGTTAGCGTTTGGGAATTCTTCTCTGCATGCCCCAAGCAACGCTAAATCTCTGTCGGTGACGATAACCCGCGGGTAATATTGTTCTTGTATCACCAACTTAACACATTCCAACACCCATTTGAAATTTGGCTCTTTTTCCTTGTCCAAAAAGCTAAACGCCATTGAGAATGTTTTGTTTGTTGAAGTAACTCCAACAACTGTAAAGAATGGCAGTTTAAACAACGTGGTGTTGTATGTGGAGTCCAACAACATGATTCCGGGAATGTTGTCCACAGGGCATATGACGTCGGGTGAACAAAAAATATTTCCTCGAGCTCATCAGTGTGCTCATTTACCCTTTCGTAATAAGTATAACCTTTACGCCTCAAATGTACTAAAAGGAGTTGTATCGCTGTCAAATCACCACGATCTTCTCTGCATATCTTGTTTTGTGCATTATATACCGTTCTAATGCTAGACACGTTATTCGGATCACTCTCTTTTAGTGAAGAAAGTATAATTCGTGGTGCTACTTGATGTTTTGTCAACTGCTTCACCAAAACTAACTCACTTTCTTTTAATCGCATGGATTGTGAAAAACCATGGAACGAGTCTACAAAGTCATGATTATGCCTCGGACACTTGACCCTCAAGATCCAACCACTAGTTTTAGTGTTACCAGTTCTACCAGTGCGACCTTTTATAAATTTCGCCAGTAACCTGAATGGGCAATTAATTTTAGCGGTACTAGTCTGCCGTTCAAGTTCATCTTCTAAACCTTTCACGTCACGTCCCATGTCTAGAACACAAAATTCGATAGAGTACTTACGACCCCTATCTGTTTTACTTTTTCCTTTAACAATAAGAAAACCAATCGATTCAGCAGTAGATCGCACCCAATCAGTTAAAGCAACTTCAGTACCGAACACCTAAAATTTTTAAAAAATACAACTTTTAATAAAACTTATAAAATACAACTTTTAATACAACCTTTTTAAAAATTTTAATGCTACTTTTAAAAAACTTGTTATAAAACTTTTAAAAAATTACTACTTTTAATATTACTTTTTAAAAACTTGTTATCAAACTTTTAAAAAAATACTACTTTTAATATTACTTTTATTTTTAATACTACTTTTAAAACTACTTTTATTTTTAAAAATTAATACTTTTAAAACTTACTTTTATTTATACTTAAAAAAAAATTACTTTTATTTATACTTTTAAAACTTATAAAACGTTTTATTTTGTAAAAACGTGTGTGTGTTACGTGTGTGGTTGTAAACACATTTATGTGCTCTCTTTTTGTGGTGTGTACGTCTACGCGTTTTCTGGTGATATTCCTGACTTGATAAGCCTGTCTCATCTCTCTTTTGGTACTAATCTCCCTCTATCTCACCTGTTTCTCTCTCTCTCTCTAAAAATTTTAGATCTAAAAAGATTTTAGATCTAAAATCTTGATCTAACAAGTTTAAAACTTGTTAGATCGTTATATCTGGTGATGTTTCTGATGTTGTGGTGATGTTTCTGAGTAACCGTGGGTTAGTTTGGTTGATTATTTTTTAGATCTAACAAGTTTAAAACTTGTTAGATCGTTGGTTCTGGTGATGTTTCTGAGGTTGTGGTGATGTTTCTGAGGTTGTGGGTTAGTTTGGTTGATTATTTTTAAGATCTAACAAACTTTTGTAAATCTAAAAACTGTTTTTTTTTTATAGATCTTGAAAAGAATGAAAGATTTGGCATGGTTAAAGTGGTAAAGACTGTTTTTTTTTTTTTTTTTTTTCTTTTTTTTAAATCTAAAAACTTGTTAGCTCTGGAAAAAAAAGAGGTTATGATGTTGTGGTGATGTTTCTGAGTAACCGTGGGTTGGTTTGGTTGATTATTTTTCTGATCTAACAAGTTTAAAACTTGTTAGATCGTTGGTTCTGGTGATATGTCTGAGGTTATGGTGATGTTTCTGAGGTTGTGGGTTGGTTTGGTTGATTATTTTTAAGATCTAACAAACTTTTGTAAATCTAAAAACTGATTTTTTTTTAGATCTTGAAAAAAATGAAAGATTTGGCCATGTAAATCTAAAAGACCGATTTTTTTTTAAATCTAAAAACTTTTTAGATCTGAAAAAAAAAATCTGTTGTGGTGATGTTTCTGATGTTGTGGTGTTGTTGCTTACTAGACTTTGTTGTTATGTTTTGCAGATTTTGGGTGCCTCAATAGCATGACCCATCACAGGCCAAGCACCCCATTTGGTCTTGTTTGGTAATGCCGTTTTATTACTGGATGGTAAAGTAATCATTTTTAGCTTACTTTGCAACTTTAATGAAAAAAACTTGAGTGATTTTCATTACTGGATGGTAAAGTGATCATTTTTAGATCACTTTGCAACTTTAATGAAAAAAACTTGAGCTAAAAAAAGGCAATGATGATTTTTTTTTTAAACTTAAAGAGTTTTGGCATGACAAAACTGAATTTGCAGCCAACATGAGCTAAAAAGCTTGTAATCTGAGCCTATTTGATAAATTTACCTCTTGTGTGTCGAATGATGAACTAGACATGGTTGTTGCTTGTTGCTAGTTGCTTCTGTTGCTAGTTGCTTGTTGTGGTGGACTGTGACACTTGTTTGTTGTGATTTTTGGAGATATTGCTAGTTGTGTTGTTGCTTTCTTGGTGGACTGTGACACTTGTTTGTTGTGGTTTTTGGAGATATTGCTAGTTGTGTTGTTGCTTTCTTGCTACTTGCTGGGTACTGCTATTGCTTATAAAGTTCAATGCATGCACATTTTCTACTTTCTTGTGATGTTTTGCAGAAGGGAATCGTATCTCTTGCACAATGAAAACGTGTTTGTGCTTGGTTAGACTTGTGCAGTTTTGTGACTTGTGCAGTTTTGAGACATGTTGTGCAGTTTTGAGACATGGGGTGCTATGCAGGCACCCCAAAGGGCTATGGGGTGCTTGGCAAGTGAAAATATAGGGTATTTCGCTCGCGGGCATCCTCTACACAGGCACCCAATATATCACTTGCCTGTTGTGACATGGTTAGACTTGTGCAGTTTTTAGACCTTTTGTGACTTGTGCAATTTTGAGACATGTGGTGCAGTTTTGAGACATGGGGTGACTTGTGCAGTTTGGCTAGACTGCTGTAGTGAACTTGTGCACTTGTGCAGTTTGGCTAGACTGATGTTGTGAACTTGTGCACTTGTGCAGTTTTGAGACCTGTTGTGACTTGAGCCTTTTTCAAAAAATTTCTGAGGCGATGATGATTTTTAAGCCTTAAATTTTTTTCGGAGGCGATGATGATTTTTTAGCCTTAAATTTTTTTCCGAGGCGATGATGATAATCGAATGGACGGTAAAGTGAGATAAAATCTCACTTTGCAACCTTCAAACCTGAGTCTCAAAAATTTTCCGACTAAGTTTTTTTTTAAAAAGTTATAAAACAAAAAAAAACTTGTAAAAAACTAAATAACCGCTGTAAAAAACTAAAAAGTTGTAAAACAAAAAATAAAAACTTGTACAAAACTTAAAAAACTTGTAAAACAAAAAATAAAAACCTGTAAAAACTTGTACAAAACTAAAAACTTGTATTACTTTTATTTTGGCAAACCAAAGCACCCTAACCTCAATTTTTTTATATTTTGGCACGGAAATCGAAAAAAAATATTCCCTCAATGATTGCAAATGATTAGCAAATACCATATATTTTCATTTGCCAAGCACCCCATAGCCCTTTGGGGTGCCTGGATAACATGACGCCTCTAAAAAATAGAAATTATACACACGATCGCAAACAACCAAACACTAATCGGAATATTAATGTGAAAACAAAACAGAAGAACACAACAAACACAAACATATGTTTTGATTTTTCGTTTGAGATCTTGTGGTAATTTGTTTGATTAAACACCATTCTTTCTTTCTTTCTTGATACCACAACAAATAATCTATTCCAAACATCCATATATTAAATCACACAAAACTCACGATGTAGGATCTCGTGGTGGATAATGGCGACATGGGTGGCGAGTGACGGTGGATCTGGTGGATGGTGGATGGACATAACCACGGTATTTGTGGTGGATGGTAGATTGTGATGGTGGTTCAGATTGTGAGGAAAAAGGTTTTTTTGATATATTTGATTTGATATGGGGTCCGATAGAAAATTAAAAAGTTGTTTATTACTAGTAAAGTATAATTTTAAGAAAAAAAAATCTGGATACGAATTTGTTTATATTGAGGAAGTATGGTGATGTTTATACTAGTAAAGTATAATTTTAAATAAAAAAATCTGGTAGATTTGATTTGATATGGGGTATGGTGATGTTTGTGTTTTTTTTCTTTTGAAGAAGTTGGTGAATGTGAAAACGGAAGATGAAATTAAAGGCAACGTACGGTGGCAGAAGGTGAATAGGCAGGGGCGACGATGGTATGGTGAACATGCAGTGGTTGTAGTACGGTGAGGATGGAGGTGGTGATAAAAAGTCTAAGTGTCGATCTTTCAGCACTCAATTTTTTATTTACTTGATTACTTTACTCATTTTCCTTGAAATATTTTAGAGTTGATTTGTGGTGGGTTAGTTTTGTAAAAAAAATGTACTAAATTTAATAATGAAGAAGAAAGAAGATAGTAAAACAAGACTAGTGTGTGGTGGGGGTAATTTTATTTTATTTATTTGTGTTTACTTAGTGATGAGAAAGACTATTTTGCCCTTTTGTGTATATCATGAGTGGTGACTTAACGAGAGTTAGTGTGGTCCGTTAAAGTGAAGGACCAACGATACATAACGTTTCACATTTCGGGACGGATGATACATTTTTTCAGTCAAAGGACGAAACTCGTCGGTCAACGCAAACCACAAGGACGAATGGTGTAGTTTACTCTATATAAAATATGATATAAATCTATAATTATTTTCATATTTTGTGCAACTTTAAGTCGCACATTAAAAAATGTTACGACTTTATCATAACTCTCAACACATGAAGCTTAATCATGCCGTCACGTCACACCCAACGGCTAGTTGTAACCTTGTATACAATTAACTGAGAAGGACATAAGGAATAAACTACACTCACTAGGTGCACAAAGTCAAAGTCATGTATACTTCTGCGCGTGTTTCCACTAGTAAGTTTAAATAAAGAGTAAATTACACCGTTCGTCCATGTGGTTTGCTCCAAATCACTACCGTAGTCCCTGTTTTTTTTTTTTTTTGCTCCCTATGGTTTACATATTGCACGCTGTCAGTCCTTATCGCTAACTGCCGTTATCTTTTTCGTTATCTCAATGGCACCGTTAGTCCTAACCAAACGATCACTCGCAGCGTTAGTCCTTTATACTAACGACCGTTAATAACTCAAAAATTTTATTAAAAAAAATCTTTTCTACGAGGTTTTTATCGTTTTCGCCCGTTTTCTTACGTTTTCATGCGTTTTCGTCCGATTTTATACGTTTTCATACGCTTTTGTCCGTTTTTCTTACGTTTTTGTCCGTTTTTATACGGTGTAATTTAAAAAAAAATGACGTTTTTTTTAATCTGATTTTTAATTTTTTTCGATTTAAAAAATACGTTTTTTTCGATTTTTAAAAAGTTTTTAATCGATTACGTTTTAAAATCGGAAAAACTTTTTAAAAATAAACTTTTTAAAAATTACGTTTTTAAAATCGGAAAAATCTTTTTATAAATCGGATAAAAGAAAACGTAATTTTTAAATCGAAAAAACTTTTTAAAAATCAAATTAAAAACGTATTTTTTAAATCGGAAAAACTCTTTTTAAAATCGATAAAAACGCAATTTTTTTTTTAATCGAATTTTTAAAAATCAGATTAAAAACGTATTTTTTAAATCGGAAAAACTTTTAAAATCGATAAAAAAAAAACGTATTTTTTTTTAAATCGGAAAAAAAAAATTAAAAATCAGATTAAAAAAAACGTCATTTTTTTTTTAAATTACACCGTATAAAAACGGACAAAAACGTACGAAAACCGGACAAAAGCGTAAAAAACGAAGGAAACGTATAAAAACGGAAAAAAACGTAAGAAAAACGGAAAAAAGCGTATGAAAACGTATAAAATCGGACGAAAATGCATGAAATTGTAAGAAAACGGGCGAAAACGATAAAAACCGCGTAGAAAAGATTTTTTTTTAATAAATTTTTTGAGTTATTAACGGTCGTTAGTATAAAGGACTAACGCTGCAAGTGATCGTTTGGTTAGGACTAACGGTGCCATTGAGATAACGAAAAAGGTAACGGCAGTTAGCGATAAGGACTGACAGCGTGCAATATGTAAACCATAGGGAGCAAAAAAGCAAAAAAAAAAGAAAGAACAGGGACTACGGTAGTGATTTGGAGCAAACCACAGGGACGAACGGTGTAATTTACTCTTAAATAAATTAATCTTCATTCATTAAGTTTAAGTACAAGTAATATTTTTTTATAAAAAAACTAGTTATAATACCCGTGCACAAACGGGGTTTTGACAAAAGAAATTATTATGTATTAATACTGAATATTATGTCTTTAATGGTAATTGCATATAATTATATAGTTATAAGTTTCGTGCACGCACGAAGTTTACATATAAATCAAATTTATTTTAACATTTTAGTTCAGTATATTCACATATAAGAATTTTCCCATGAAAATTGTGATATAAGTACAACTAATATTTATGCACGAGTTTTTCATTATGCATTAATATCCATTATAATTTGATAAAATATTTGTAAAAATTTCTGTTAAGTAACTCAAGATTTAATTTTATTTAGCTGATAAAGATGTTGATTTTGTTATTTAAATTTCACTACTGATATTATGTTGTACACATGATGCAAGTTTAATAGCACATAATGAGCGTTGATAAAGTTAAAGTATACTCGTTAGAGTTTTTTAAAAATGTTTTTCTAGATATCCTTATATAAATAAATAAGAATTACATGAGTCATTGTTATAAGTACAATCGTGTATATTTATTTTTATATTTAAGTAACCCGTGCTTACAAATTGATAATTATATTCCCGTTTTCAGTAATTTAGCCGTATTTAAAATGCAAACTCGTTTCCACATAGGTTAAACTTTTTAAAATGAAATAAATGAGCCCTTAATGAATGTGTATAGTATAAAAATTGATACTTATAATCTTATGCAAATTTATATATTGTTATTTTAAAGCAACATATACATTGTATTTTTTAAGATATAAAGTATAAAAAGTAAAAGTATAAGGGGGTATTTATTTATAATTCAAAGTTATTAAAAAACATGAAAGTTTATAATATTACAATTAACTCTAGATAATATTTAAAAATTCAACCACTAAAGTTTAATTAATTACCTCCTCATTTTTAAAGTTTTTGTTTTCACAAATTTGACACTTATATTTTTATGTGTTTTTTTTATCAATCAATTTTCTCCACCAAATTTATTAAAGTTTGACCAAAATCAATTTAATTTTGACTTTTATTAACCAATCACATCACACGATTTTGCTTATGTGGCGAAATCGAGTTCTCCTATTGGCCCAATTGTTTTTTCAATAAGAATGAATTGACAAAATCACTCCGAAATATTATAATTCCTTTATTATATAAAAGATTACATTTAAAAGTAGGACTATTATTTTGACAAAAGTTGTATATAAAAGCAGGTTTTTAAAAGGCGTGTCATGCCGCTAAGCCGCGAGGCGTGACTTTCACAATACGAAATAAACCAATGCGTCAACTTTAGGTGTAACATGAGATGAAGCGTGAAAATGCGCGAGGCATGATGACTTTTTTGAATTCAACCTTGAAAATAAACGTTTTTTTGAAAAAAAAAATGAAAAAGATTACATGCAAGGATAGTTGGTTTTTTTGGTTTTTTTTTTTTTTTTTACTTATAACATTTTTTGTAAACTCGATATATATAAAAAATATGATATAGATCTATAACTATTTTCATATTTTGTGCAACTTTAAGTCACACATTAAAAAACACTGTGACTTCATCCTGACTCTCAAGACATGAGGCTTGATCATGCCTTCACGCCAAATCTGAACGGCTCCTTGTAACCTTCTATTAAGTTATTGAGAAGGGACAAGTTATAAAGACCTTTTTTTATACAAAGGGGACCTTCTCCGTTTTTGTATTTTTTTATTTTTATAATATTTTTTATGTTAAAAAACCTATAAACCTGAAAGTACGAAACATAAAATATAAAGTTCAATAAATCAAACATAAAACTGTTAAAAATACACAACAAAAACTAATGTTTTAAAAACTGGGTTTTTTATCGACCCGGTCGAGTCACCGGTTCGACCGCCGGGTCAACCCGATTTTTCATTTTTTATTATTTTATTTTTTTCGACCGGGTCAACCAGTTCGACCGCCGGGTCTAACCGGGTCAACCTGGTTTTCACAAAAAAATTTTGAAAAAAACCAAACCCGTGTTGACCCGGGTCACTCAAAACCCGACGGGTCTAACCGGTTGACCCGATTTTAAAAACCCGAGTTTTTTTGACTCGTTTTAATGACCGGGTACCGGTCGGGTCGAACCGGGTTTGAAAACATTGGTCTTACTCACTAGGTGCACAAAGTCAAAGTCATGTATACTTCTTCAGCGCGTTTCCACTAGTAAAGTACGGCTATTCCCACAACAGTTTCTCATGTTTATTTACTTTACTTTAAACTCATCAATCAATCAAACAAACAAGCACCTACCTCTTCATTTCACCCAGTCAACTCAAAGTAACACACCCTATATTTTTATTTTTATATAAAGCTAGTTAGTTATAGTTAACTCATGAAAAATTGGAACAAGCTGCTTTTGTAGTCACGATTGCTAGCTGCTCATGTCAGGTTCGATTTATTTTTTTATTTTTTTTTGTCGTTTTATAATTATGTTACCAAACACTTTTTATTAAAACAAACAGCTACTGCTAACTGCTACTGCCGCGCCTAGAGTTACTACTAAATAATGCTAGTTTGGCATAGAGCATTAAATTAAATTTGGTATTTCTAGATGATTGAATGGAAATCCTACCAGTGCCAACATCAAGCCAAAGCCAACACTATAAGTAACTTAGTTGATTCAAGCTTTAATAGCTTTGCCAGAACTAGTGTAAACAAGCGTGATCCACGTGTTCGTGACTAGCAAGCTTTTGGGGGTGTTTGTTTAAGCTTATACATGGTTTATGAGCAGTGGCGGAACTTGACCAATTATTTGGGGGGGGGGAATTTATTTTGGGGCAAATCGGGGATTTGTTTGTAACCTCAACTAAATTACCCTTAAAACCTATAATATTTACACTAGGTGCCGAAAATTTTGGGGGGGCCGGGACTCTCCCCTGCCCTTAAAGAGGTCCGCCATTGTTTATGAGCTTATTTGTGTTTCGGCTTATATTTTTTAGAAGCCCAAATGTTCCGGCTTATTTTGAGATTTGTGGGCTTATATAAGTTTATTTATATAGGGTGTTTGGATTAGCTTATTTAGCCGGCTTATGGGCTTATTTGATTTTGGAAAAGCCGATAAGCTCACTTTTTAGAGCTTATTAACTTTAGCTTATTGGCTTAAGCCAATAAGGTGAAGTTGATAAGGTCATAAGCTTCAGTAAGTGAGCTTATCGGCTTTTCCAAAGTCAAATAAGCCCATAAGCCGGCTAAATAAGCTGATCCAAACACCCTTTGATAAACTTATATAGGCCAAAAAGTCTGAAAATAAGTCGGGAAATAGAGGCTTATAAAATATAAGATGAAATCAAATAAGTTCATAAGCTCACATATAAGCTTAAACAAATACCCCCGCATAGCTTTGACGGAACTGATGTAGTGAGATCTAATATTGATGAGTGCCTTACCACTAGGCAAGGCAGAGACTGGCGTGCCCCCCTAGCGAAAAAAATTGTAGTGTAATTTTTTAATATATCTGGCAATTTTTGTAATTTGCCCGGTAGACGATTTGTAGTGTAGTTTCTGAAGATTATTAAAGCTTGCCCTCTCGACCATAACTTTCTGACTCTGCCTCTGCCCTGCCACTAGGTTGCCTAGGAGGTGGTTGTTATTGTAAAACAAATAACTAATGCTAAATACTAGTTTTGCCGAACATAGAGATATGTCTTCTTAGTATATCAGGTGTTGGCGTTGAACTAAAAGAAGTATGTATAAATGCTTGACTAAAGGAATGGATATAATGTAACGCATAAGGATTAAGACATGGGATACAGGTTATTAGTTAAGGCGCTCTTGTTTAGAAAACTGTAATGGAGTAGTTTTATTTAGTTTCCGAGTAAAGGGGATAGGATATGAATTTGTTTATCATATCAGCTCATGGCTGATACTCTATGTGTTGGTCTATACAAGTAGAATACGCGGTTTCTTCTCCTCATTTAGAGGGTGTTTTCCTAAGCTTATGCGGCTTATGATAAGCTAATGTTGAGTGTTTTGATTAGGTTATGATGAAAAGGTAAAAAAATAGGCTTATAAGCCACAACAAAAGGGCTTCTAAAATCCCCCTTATATAAGCTCAAAAACCTCTAATAAGCTTATCCTGACACTTAGGTGGGCTTGTTTCAGCTATACACGCTAACAAGCCCCATAAAAAAGCTAAAACAAACACCCCCGTAGATAGTAGCTTCCTGGACGGGTATCTGTAAGAATTTAAGTGTCGTAAGGAAGTTGACATATTGATTTTATGCGTTAATCTGACACTTTTTCATGTGAACAATATGAATAGTCAATGCCATGGCCTTCACGTTGCTATCAACATTTTTCGTCCTAGTTAGAGTTTATGGGAGCCCTGATACACTTACTTCGATTCTCAGGGTATAATATTAAGGAGCTAGTTCAAGAAGCACAGTTTCGCTGGCTAAGGCCTGCAGAGGTGCTGTTTATACTGCAGAACTATGAGGAAACTCAGCTAAACCACGAGCCGCCTCAAAAGCCACCAAGTAATTCCTTGTTTTGTATTCGTTATTGAATTATTGTCTAAGTGAGTTTGCTGATATGTGTGTTACCTTTTCGATTTAATTTTCTCACAGGTGGCTCGTTGTTCCTTTTTAACAAAAGGGTCCTTCGTTTTTTCCGCAAAGATGGTCACAATTGGCGGAGAAAGAAGGATGGGAAGAATGTTGGTGAAGCGCATGAACGTCTAAAGGTTCTTTCTATTCATCGTTTTGAGTTGCAATTTTATGTTTAACAGTAGATCAGTTGAATTATGTTGACTAGTATTTACCAATGTCGCAACCCTTTTTTGTGTAGGTGGGAAACGATGAAACTTTAAATTGCTACTATGCACATAATGAGGATAATCCACATTTTCGGAGGCGTTGTTATTGGATGTTAGATCAGTAAGTATAACTAGTCTCTTGATTCTTTACATATGTTTTTTTGCTATATATTACAAACGGTAAACTGACTTGTGTTTCTTAAATTTTTGATGGCAGGGCAATGGAGCATATCGTTCTCGTTCATTACAGAGATACAACCATAGTAAGTCTAGTTCTCCTGTTATATATGCCTATTCACATCAGCGTCCAATAAAGTTTGTTATTTTATGTCGGCTTGCATGTTGGTACCTCCGTTTAGATTATATGTTTATCCGATACAGCTTGAACATGGTAGCATGTTAGTATGATTGACGTAAGGAGTTACTTAAGCCTGGCCAAATTTGTGTAGCTTTAAGGGTAATTTGAGTCTACTTTTTGCTTCGAGCTTCTATAAGATGTCATTAGCGTTTATATTTTGCAGGGTAAGCATAGTGCTGGACCCATTACAGCATCGACTTTGGGATCATCTAACATCATTCAGAGTTCCAACAACTACGACACTCAGCCTGCTGCATGTGAATTTGATGAAACTTACAACAGCACACCTGGTCCCAGTTTTCTGGATGATAGTCCAGGTCTTTTAACCAATTCCAATGGGGCAAGTCGCTCGAGTCTAACTGAAAGACTTGACGAAATCGATAGTTCACCCGAACTTCAGATTGATGAGGCGTTGAAGAAAATTCAGAAGCAGTTGAGTCTGGAACAGGTGAAAGATAATCGCACATTCTACAACGAGAATGAGTATCTGGACGACTTCGGATTCACTTACAATGAGCAAAATTATAGTGCATTTGAGGAGTTCCAGTATGGTTCAGACAATTCCGTGTCTCTACAATATCCAGGTTTGCCTCTTTTTCTGTGTTGCTCGTAATCATGTATACAACATAGTCTTATTATTTCATCATTGTCTTTACTGGATGTCAATCATAATGGTGCTAGATATAGCTCAAGATCAAATAAACATATCGTGCAATGGTGCAACCGACTTCGGGAGACTAAGTCAACAAAACTATAGTTGGAAGGACGTGCTAACATATGACGGGGTTGCAGCATATGATGGTTCGCTAGAAAATTATATGTACCCGTCAGATACAAATGTAAGCTTCTATTCTTTTCGTGCGATATGATGCAGTAATTGAAAAATTAATTCTTTAATATCCCGGCTTGTTGTTCTTCAAACAGGAAGTGCTTTTATCTCAACAACAAAGCGATCCAGTGGAAGAACTGCTGAAGCACCATTCTGGAGATACTGGTACAAGTTACGACTGTAAGTCTAATGCTCTTTTTGCAATCAAAGGGGTTTCGAATGTTAACCGGACCTTGCAAACCATAGAAATAAAGGTGGCTAAATGGGCGGATCGGGTTGGTCTGACCCACATACACCTTTTTATTCTTTAGGTAGAATAGCAACCATCATGTGTAACTCAGATAGTCAGATGGATCTTTGATCCTTTTCATTTTAATAATTTTTTGCCAAAGAAAAGTAGGAAGAATAGCAGTCTAATGCGCTAGAACATATAATGCTTCTGAATTCTTTGTCATCGACTTTTTATCCGTTTGACCTGCAAGATACATTTGGCCCGTTTCCGTTTTAGTTAAATCTTTTAGCTAAACCTATTCAGTCCGTTAGCGAGATAAAGATAACGAAAATCGACCCATTTGTATATAAAAGGGTCAAAATAGCCACCTGAAACAATACATTCTCTGACAGCTATATTGTATATCCAGCATCCATATTGCCATCTCAAGAACTTGAAGATTCAACATTTCCGTCATATATCCCTACAAGAACTATGTATCAAAGTGATGCGGACATATACTCAACACTGTTTGACCAAGGACAGATTGGAACTCCACTCGCTTCAGATTCAAGTTTAACCATTGCACAGGAGCAGAAGTTTAAAATTCGTGAGATATCCCCTGAGTGGGTTTATGCGACTGAGCCATCAAAGGTGAGTTCATTAAAGTTGAATAAGAAAATCCTTGTTATCGTGGCTTGTTGGGTATTTACACATTCCTTGATGCAGGTGCTCATAGTTGGGACTTTTACATGCGATCCACAAAATACTGAATGGATATGTATGTTTGGCGACACTGAAGTTCCCGTTGAGATTATTCAGGAGGGAGTCATTAGTTGCCATGCTCCACCTCATACGCCTGGAAAAGTTACTATTTGTATTACCTCTGGCAATCGGGAGGCTTGTAGTGAGGTCAGGGAGTTCGAGTATCGTGATAAACCACACATGCACTTGCATAATACTTCAACGGAGAATGAAATAAGTAGGAGTGCTGAGGAATTGCGGTTACTTGTCAAGTTTGTGCAAACACTATTATCTGATAAAATTGGCCAAAAGGGTAGTGAAGAGTCATGGAATCAGATTATCGAGGCTCTTACAGACGACAGCCCGGCATCATCTAGAACAACTGATTGGCTTTTGGAAGAACTTTTAAAAGACAAGTTGGAAACGTGGCTTTCATCGAAATCGCAGGATGATAACACCCTTCCCGCCTTGTCCAAAGGAGAGCAAGGGATCATACACATGGTTTCTGGGTTGGGATTTGTGTGGGCCTTGGCACCTATACTTAAATCTGGAGTCGGTATAAATTTTCGTGACGCTAATGGCTGGACTGCTCTTCATTGGGCTTCACGTTTTGGAAGGTAACCTGTACTTCCCTAGCCCACCCGACCTGCCTGTTTGCCACCTTAATTTTGTGCGCATGCATATCTGTTAGACCTTAAAACCTGAATTGATCACTTTTACTAACAGGGAAAAAATGGTAGCTGAACTCGTAGCTTCTGGTGCATATCCTGGAGCAGTGACGGATCCCTGTCAGCAAGATCCGGCCGGAAAAACAGCAGCATCTATAGCTGCCACATATGGACACAAGGGTCTTGCAGGTTATCTCTCAGAGGTGGAACTAACTAGCCATCTTTCATCCCTCACATTAAAAGAAAGTGAATTATCTAAATGTTCTGCTGACGTGGAAGCTGAAAGAACAGTAAATAGCATCTCAGACCAAAATCTTGTAGTTGAAGATCACCTATCTCTCAAGGACGCTATAGCTGCTGTGAGGAACTCAGCTCAAGCTGCTTCGCGTATACAAGCTGCTTTCAGGGCACATTCTTTTAAGAAGAGGAAACAAAAAGAAGCTGCTGAACGGGCTGGTGCAGATGAGTATGGTCTCCTTCCAAGTGACATTGAGGAACTTTCAGCAGTATCAAAGTTGACTTTTGGAAATGCACGTCATCATAATGCCGCCTTAGCTATCCAGAAGAAGTATCGAGGTTGGAAAAGTCGTAAAGATTACCTTACACTTCGCAAGAAAGTAGTGAAGATACAGGTTCTCATTCCTTTCACTCATCAAAAACTCGTACGTTTATTGCACGTAGTTCATTTCGTTCATGGTTTTATCGTTATCATTGACAGGCTCATGTAAGAGGTCACCAGGCAAGGAAAAACTACGAAGCCATCTGTTGGGCTGTTGGTGTAGTGGAGAAAATCATATTGAGGTGGCACAGGAAACGAGTTGGTTTACGAGGATTCCATTTGGATTCCATCGATGAAAGTGCAGATGAAGACATTGCAAAGATATTTCGGAAGCAAAGAGTAGATGTAGCTCTGGCTGAAGCGGTTGCCAGGGTGCTCTCTATGGTGAACTCAACGCCTGCAAGGCAGCAATACCGTCGCATGCTTCAAAAATATCAGCAAGCCAAGGTTAGTTCCCTTTATTTGATTCACAGCAATCTATGTTTCTCATTTGTGGTAAAATGGGTAGGTTGTGTAAACGGGTTAAGGTCAATAGACTAATTTTTGTACAGGTCAATTTAGGCTAGGCGTAGTTTGAAATTTTTTTTAAGAGCAAGGTCAAGGGTTCGATCCTCACCCCTTGCAAGGCCGGAGGTTCTTTTCTACCTTTGGTAGAACCGGAAGCAGCTCTCTACCTTAGGTAGGGCCGTGTGCACGGTTCGGTTTGGGTCGGTTTTAAACCACAATATTCGGTTTTTGTAGAAACCAAAACCGAACCGGTTCGGTTTTTTCGATTTGTTATCGGTTTTTTCGGTTTCTAACCGTTAATATTTGGGTATGGCCAAATTATACCAACAAACTTGTTTTACGTACAAAATTAGTTATTCTTTAATTTTTTTCAATTTAAGCATAATAATGTTTATCGCATATTCTACAATTACAAACATATAAATGAGACATACACATACAAATGAACATACCCGTAGTATAATCATTATCGAATACTTATTGATATATTCATACAAAACACGCGACACTACAAACACACATATAAATATAAACGTTAAGATAAATATATTATAAATCCACTCACATATAAATATAAACGTTAAGATAAATATATTAATTAGATATTATATAATAAAACCGGTACCGACCCGCAATTTTCGGTTTCTGAAAAAGTAAAAACCGAACCATCGGTTTTTAGTTTCGGTCGGTTTTTCGGTTCGGTTTCGGTTTTTTCGGTTTTTTTTTTCTCACCCCTAGGTAGGGGTATGGCTGTCTACGTCTTAACCTCCCCGTACACCGTGCAAGACGGTATTGGGACCCATAACCCGTGGAAGACGGTATTGGGAGTTATTATTATTATTATTATTATTATTATTATTATTATTATTTTATTATTATTATTATTTTTTTGTAGTTTGAAATTTTTTGTACCGCGCCTACTAGCTCTTTGATGTTTACTTGGCATTTACAATACTCGAATTTGAAAATTTTGGAACTTTTGCAGGCCGAGCAAGGAGGTCAGGAAAATGAAGGAGGCACAACGTCTCAACTTGACGTAGCAGCTGGTATGGAGACTGAAGAGTTTTTCGACTTTGTATAAAGAAAGAAGGAAAAAAAGTTAATTAGCTGATGATGATGATAGAATTCTCATAAACCAAAAGATGGCCTATTGATTGCGTTTGTATATATATGATTATAACTTATAACATGTGGAAATGTGATCGGGTTTGGTTGTAAGTAACGTAGCGTAAATGGGTTTCTTATGTTTGTTATGCGACGGCTCACGTAACCAGCTGTGCTTCTCTTTTTCTGTTTCTTGTTCACTCTTTGTTTTTCGAAGGGTCGAGACGTCATCATATATATGAAGTAATATTTTGTAGGGATATGAGAGCTTTGCAACGAGTTAAAATATGTTATTAAAGTTAAGATAAAAGATCATTTGAGGACAAAAGATTATTTACATACCAAGGGATCAATCTCCACCCTCCATTTTTATTTGATCTAATGGATGAGATTAATCCCAACAATTTAAAAAACCCACTTTCATCATTTTTTTCAAATATTAATATCTTTCAAACTGTTAATCGTTAAGCGAAAAAAATATATCATTCGGACGAGCATTTAATTATCTTTCTAGATAAAAGACTTTGATATACTTTCGACAAAAATTTTTTTCGTATTTTTCACGTTTTTTTAAGTTTTTCGTTTTTTACGCTTCTGAAATTTGCATTAAAAAATCATATATGATAAAACACTAATTTGAATATCATATGTGATATTAGTGTAATATCATATATGATATGTAATATCACATGTGATATTAGTGTAATATCATATATGATATTACATATAATAAGCAATGTGATATTCAATTTATTGTTTTATCATATATGATTTTTTTATGTAAATTTTAATAACGTAAAAAAACGAAAAAAATAACGAAAAAACGTGAAAAAACGCAGTTTTTTCTTTCGAAAGTATATCAAAGTGCCGTCCCTATAGAAAGATAATTAAATGCTCGTCGCGATGTGAAATATTTTCACTTAAAGATTAACGGTTTAAGAGATATTTAAATTATAAAAAATAGGTGAAATAATAAAATGCTTTTAATCTTAGCCATTGATTTCTTTTTAAATGGATGGTGGAGATGAGTCCCTTGGTATGTGAAAAAAGTTTGGTATGTAAAATAACTCTCCTCTAAAGTTAATAAGTATCTCTCATAAAAATAAAAATTTTGAAAAGATATTAAGAAAAATTGAAATTGGAATTTTTCCTACATCGGTGGGAGTACAAACATTTGAGGTAAGTAAAAACAATGGATGACTAATGTGGTTGCTTGTGGTGTAGGATACAAAAGCAATTTAAAAATTCTAGACCATCAGCTATCCACCTTTTGCTCTAAATTTAATTTTGTTTCGATAACGGCTCTGGTAAAATAGCTGTATAGTTATAACAAAAGTTAGTTGCTTGTAAATGCTATTAGAATTAACATTTTGATTTGGAATAGTTATAACAAAAGTTAGTTGCTTGTAAATGCTATTAGAATTAACATTTTGATTTGGAGCGTTTAAAGAAACGCAGGGATGCTAGTTGCTTATTTTCAAACAAGCATCTTGTGCAAAATGCTAACCACTAATTGCTTCAAAACGCTCTTAAATGCTTGCTACAAAAAATACCCAAAAAGAAAAGACATTTACTTAAAATTTATAAAAAATGAGTAATGTTGTTAAACTAAAATACACTTATAAGACAATGCAGTCTCTTATATACTTAACTACAATTTAAGCCTTCAACTTTCTTCCCTCTCACTTACTCAAAACTAAAAGTGGCAAAACAGGCAGGCTGAGCGGGCACGGGTCACGGTTCAAATGGGCTAGGGTCCAAACGGGCACAGGCTAAACATCCGTATGTTATACGAATCACTTTAAAAAAGACCCAAAATGACGAAATAAATTCTTCAAATGTAATACATCATTTATATTTAAAAAATAATATATTATATCTTTAAGTTTTTCTTTAAAAACAATTGTAATATTCTTCAATTGAGAGAAAATATGTGCTCGTTTGTGCCCATTGAACTTTTAAATGGGTAATATATACCCATTTCAAAAAAAAAAACCCTAAATGTGCCATATCTTTTACAAATTAGACCATTTTTTGATTTCAGGCACAAATTGTCATCTCCACTCAAAACCCATATATACATAAAAAAAAATATTTGCATATACAAATAAACGATGTTATACAACGTTGCTGCTATACGCGGATAATCGTCTAGCAGGGCCGACTTTAAGGGAGTGCAAGAGGTACGATTGCACAAGGCCATCGCTTGACGAGGGCCACCAAATTTCATGCACTTCTATTATATATATGAACACAATATGAGACTCGAGTTTAATTAATTCATGCACTACTTATACATATGTATATTATGTTTGTGTTTAAGGGCTTCTTTGGGGTAATGGCACGGGGCCACTGAAATCCACGAGACTGCCCTGTCGTCTAGTCATATTAGATCAGTAATTTCTTCTTATCAAACAGTAGGGACCAACTTTGTCGTAGTTATCTCATAACAGGGACTAAACACGAAACCGAAAAAAACCACAAGGACCAACCGCCTATTGTTTCTTCTTCTATATAATTAAACTCCAAAACATAATTTTCTCATATCATAATTTCTCCAAAACAAAGAAAGAAAGAAACCCTTCTGTTCTTAGTTTTACAGGTTACCGTATATCTATAGTTATATAAACTTATTACGATTACGATTATGATTATGATTTAACGGAGCGAAATAATAATAATAACGGTTAATTAATAAGGCTAGACTATATATTACTAGTAACTTTTTATTTGTACACCATTGATTAGACTAGTGGGGGTGTTTGTTTAAGCTTTTACTTATGGGCTTACGAGCTTATTTGTTTTCGGCTTATGTTTCACAACGCAAGCCTCGTTTTCTTGGCTTGTTTTGGGACTTGTATAAGTTTATTATGACATAATAAACTTATATAAGCTCGTAAATCCCAAAATAAGCCAAGAAAATGAGGCTTGTGAAACGTAAGCAGAAAACAGATAAGATCGTAAGCCCATAAATAAGCTTAATCAAACACCCCTGTAGTAATGCCACCTCAGTGACAACTCGGTTTTTCTCTCTTTAAGATCAAATGCCCGTAATAAGGTGACCGCGGTCACAACAGAAACATGCCCCACAAATATGCAAACCATTCGGTCGTAACAAGATGGGGGGACGCGTCCTATGTTGAGCCTGTGCGGTTTTTTTTTTTTTTTTTTTTGGATTGGGGCGGGGGGATGCGTTCGAGCACACGACCGACCATGGAGTCGACCCTCCATTATGGCTAGTCTTAGCGTATTGCGAATATTTTATCTAGAATGTTTTCCGTGCAATGTACTAAATAGCTTCCCTATTATAGTAGTAGGAAATCTGTTAGGGGACCTTCTCGTGAGTGATTCGAGGTAGAAAGTTAGGATGCTTGATGTGAACAAGATGCAAACGGTTGTTACATTTAGCCACACTATAGAGATATGGCTACCCGTAGGATCTGTAGTTTGCTGATGCACTTATGTTCTCGACTTGAGTAATATTTTATCTGAAGTTGAATCATCCCAACATGCTTTCTTAGATCCTAGTATAATGGTCCTTTAGTCGTGCAAGCTGTAGCATAATTATGCTATGTTGATTGAGCTTTTGGTGTTTCAGCTCTTACTGGATCAACATATCGCCAAATCTTTCTGTTGGACTTGAAGGTGACTCAATACGTATGGATACGTTGAATTATCGTGAGTATGCTGGACGAGAGATCAGAATGGACCAAAAACAAGGGTATGGGGGATCAAAAAGAAGTAGATATGACCCGGTGCATATGCCTCAGCCGCCATCTAAACGTTTACATGGATCTCAGAATGGATCATATGACCGGAACAGCCTTCCCTCGGGTTGGCTGGACTGCCCTCCATATGGGGACGCACTCAATTTCATTATACCTTCCAAAGTCCCTCTCGGAGAGTCTTTTAATGACAAGATCGTTACTGATAAAAGATATTCCCCTCAACAAGCGATTCTTCAGCAAAGGCGTTTAGGGAGAGAGCTAGGTTTAGTAATAGATCTAACAAACACTGATCGCTACTATCGAGAGTCAGATTGGACTAAAGAAGGTATTAAATATGTTAAGATCAGGTGTGCAGGAAGGGACTCGGTGCCTGATCACGAGTCTGTAGAAAAGTTTATTCAGGAGGTGACCCGATTCAGGTCCCAACACGCTCACTCAAATAAGTACGTCCTTGTCCATTGTACACATGGCCACAATCGGACAGGATATATGATCGTTCAGTTTCTTATAAGGTCAGAATCGATCTCCCTCACAGAAGCGATAAATAGATTTTGTGAAGCCCGTCCTCCAGGGATATACAAACAAGATTACGTTGATCATCTATGCAATTTTTTCGGTGAACAATTGCCTAGAACCTTTGTTTGTCCACAAACGCCAGAATGGAAGAGGTCACCTGATCGGGACGATGATGTAGCTTCTGGTTTGCAGGTATGTACCACAGATGCTTTCGTGCTGGAACATAATAGTTATGACTTTGGATGTCTGGTAATCATTATATGTGTTTGCAGCACAATGATCTTCAAGCAAGCCAAATGACAAATGATGAGGGAAAAGGTGATACGATAAATGTCGTGGGAGCAGGAGAGATGGCAAATGCCGTGGGAGAAGACGAGGTTGGAAATATTACGGTACCTAGGGAGATGACTAATGATGATAAATTGGGAGAAATAGTGCCTTTGAATAAGATGGAGTCGTTGAGGCAGTTCTGCAATGATGTTCTGAAGTTGAATTCACGGGGACAACGATTTCCAGGATCACACCCTGTATCTCTTAGCAGGTACATTTAATGTTAATTTGTCGTGTTTTTTTTCCTTTCTTCTTCCTACGATGCATGATTAATTAAGCTATATGGCATGTATGTATTTGTCTTAAATTACCGCAGTTACGTGCTATAAGTACTTGTTTAGTAGAATTTCATATAGATACATGATTTGGTGTCCTATGGACAATCGTCTTATATAGGATATGCTAATGTTCTTATGCTGTTGAGTTTCCTAATGTAGCGGAAACTTGCAACTCTTGAGGGAGCAGTACTATTATAGCACGTGGAAAGCGGATGGAACACGATATATGATGTTAATAACATGGGATGGATGCTATTTGATTGATAGAAACTTTACGTTTAGAAGTGTTCCCTTGCGATTTCCATGTGGAAACGCTAATAATGAGGGTGCAGCTGGAAACACTCATAACTACACCTTGCTTGATGGGGAAATGGTAATTGATACTGACCCGACAACACACAAGCAGGAAAGGAGATATCTCATTTACGATTTGATAGCACTCGACGGAAAATCACTTGTAGATGTAAGACCCGTTTCCTCTAATCCTTTTTTTTTGGTAACCCGTCACTTTCTTTAGATTAGTTGTCTGACCCATATGCATGTTCCGCTTTTAACTGTTTTTTTTTTATTTGACCCATTTGAGATGAAAATAACCCAAACTGACCCATTTATAAATAAATGGGTCGAAATTGGCAATTTTCTTTCAGCAACCTTTTAGCAGCAGGTGTAAGTTGATTGAAAGTGAAGTTATCAAACCTCGGAACACGGAGCGAGACATTTTGTTCAAGAGTGAAAATCCATACTACAGATATGACTTGGAACCATTTCGGGTTAGAAGGAAAGATTTTTACCCACTTACTGCTGTACCTAAGCTTCTAAAAGAGTTCATTCCACGCCTTTCACATCCATCGGATGGTCTCATTTTCCAGCCTTGGGACGATCCATATGTGGCTCACACACATTTTGGTCTTTTGAAGTGGAAGTATCCAGAAATGAACTCCGTTGATTTTCTGCTTGAGGTGGGAAGCAATAATCGCCCTATGCTTTATTTGTATAATTGTGGGAGGAAAGACTTAATGGATGGAATGCGCGTCGCTTTTAGAGATCCATCAGTAGACATATTGTCGTTATCCGGGAAGATAATAGAATGTTCATGGGCTTTCGTGGAAAATGAGGATGCGACCCGACAAATCAACACCAAATGAGTTTTCAACCTACAAAAAGGTCCACTTTCTCTTATTAATAAACACATTACAATGTTCTTGTTGAGCATCTACCAATTCTTTTTGTTTTACTAATTTAGGTTATGAGGAGCATCAAGGATAACATCACAGAAGAAGATGTAATAAATAAGATCCAGGATATCATTCGTCTCCCTATGTATGTTGACAGAATAAAGGCTGATCACAAAACCTTCGAGAAAAATGGTAGACGCAAATAGTATGCTAGACGCAAAACCCGTGAAGATATGATATTTACTACATATATCCCTACAAGAAATTTGTACCAAAGTGATGCGGACAATTAGGGATGTGGGCTAGAACAGGAATGCACATGGTTATATTTTTTTTACTTTCTAAAAGTGAGAACATTAGTACGGTTTTTATAGTAAGTTTGTTGGGTATTCATACGTTCCTTGCTGCAGGTGCTCATACTTAGAACCCACAACCATTTGGTTGGGGAGCATCTAACGGATACCGCTAGGCTACTAGTTTTGGAACTTTTGCAGGCGGAACAAGGTGGTTAAAATGAAGGAGGCACAACGTCTCAACTTGATGCAGCAGCTGGTATGCAGACTGAAGAGCTTTTCGACTTTGTATAGAAAAAAAGTCTCGTAAATCAAAAGATGGCCTGTTGGTTGCGTTTTATATACATGGTTATAGCATTTGCAGTGTGATCTGACTGTAAGTAACGTAGCGTAAATAGGTTTCTGATGTTTGTTGTGCACCTTACTGACCCGACTTTGGGGAAGCAGAGGACCGTGTAAGATCTTGTGCTAAGCATCGAGACGTTATCATCTAACACGCTATCTGAATCATATTCACAAAGCAAATACAAGAATTTATAAGACATGTCAGTTAGATGTATTTGTTTCTTAAGTGCATCCACTATAGTAGTTTATGAAAAGGTTTATAAAATGATGAATAGGTCTAGAATATTATTAAACCTCTTCGTAATTTAATGCATTTGAATTTTGTATCATTTTATAACGCTTTACGATGTTAATACATAGTGAAGATAAGTTCAAGGTTTGTTAATTAACATCATAATAAAACTATAAACCTTTATAAAGGTTTAACATAGTGGATGCTCTAACAAGACTGTTTTGGTCTTTTCGATGACTTAAGCTCTTAGGACTCTAGTGAGATGAACACAAAAAGAAGTTACGTTTTTGTGGAGAGTGAACCATCACCTCTATCATTTTCATCACGCGCCACCCTCCATAAAAGAAATGCCCATTACTTTTAAAAATTGCACATGCATACTGATGACAACCATCCTCTTTATTTTATTTTATTTATTTATTTGTGAGTGCGTGCGAGTAATTTGTGTAATATGTTTGTATAAAATAAATATTTTTAATAGAGTTGATTGGCACACTTCTATATCTTATTTGCACACTCTAGGGCTGAGCAAATCGACTGAACCGACCAGACCGATCGAGAAAACCGACCGAACTGAAGGACCAGCTGTCCGGTCTCGGTCCCAACTTTTTTCTTATTTCGGTCTCGGTCCGATCCGACGTACAAACAGACCATTTTGCCTTCTTTGGACCGGATCGACCAAAGGACCGGACCAAACACACTCGGTCCAATCCTCGGTCTAGGTTTTTGGGCTATTTCGGTCTCGGTCTTGGCCGATCCGGTGTTAGACCGATGCTTACCCCCTAATCTAATGTTCAATCCGTAAAAACAACATAAAATAAATGTACAAGTACTTATTGCACAGGATAATGTGTGTAAATCAAAAGTGAGAATATGCAATTCACATCATCTTTTACCATAAAAGGTAAAATGTGATTGAGTTTGATGATATGTTGAATGATAATGTGACGGTGACGTGAAGTTGACATTAGTATTATCAGTAATATATTTAGTTTTTTAACTTTTAGGGACCATGGCCTCTCGTTTTACTTTTGTAGGACCCTTTACAAGTAGCTTACATGACAAAATTATTAATTAGGGATATAATTAGAAAAAAAATTATTTAACTTGTCTATTTTTTTGTTTTGTTTATCCTTTTATATAATATAAAAATATAAATTTTTTAAATTTTGTCTTTTGTGTATATTTTGCGATTATTTTATCTTTTAAACACCCTGTTAACATCGAAAGGTGAAATGATCATTATACATGAACAAACTACGCACAAAGATGAAAATTTAAAGGTTTGCGTTTTAATATCAACAGAAAAATCAAAAAATAAATAAATAAATAAAATAATGTAGAAGCAAATACATTTATCTATTGTTATCCATATTAATTATACTTTTTTAACTTGTGTATACTAACCAAACAAAATGAACTATAAAAGCATGTCAGCCTAATTTTATGGTTGGCTAATATTTGATCTCCAAAATAGATGAAATAGTAATACTAATAATTCACATGCCACGTGTCAGAACAGGAGTAGATATCGGATGATTATTTAAGATACCCACATGCCCATTGACCTAGCTAGTAGTACTAAAAACCAGGCAATAATACTAGGATTCATTCATAGACATGGTGAAGATAGATGTGATAAAACATGCCATAAAACAAGCTATGGAAGATGTGGGACCCAGTGGTTCATCCCATGATGACATAAAACAGGACCATCATCTACTTTCTAAGTTGATGTCTCAGGTATTTTATAGTAACTCTTTATCTAATGAAAAAAAATACATATACAATGTTTAAAACCGTTCGGAAGCAGTCTCTTTACTTTCGGGTTTACTGGGTAGGATCTGTCTGGATTCTACTTTCCCTATATCCAGCCAGGTGAGATTGGGTATGTTGTTGTTGTTAATGTTTTGAAAACCGGGTTGATGGACCCTCACGGGTCATCGGGTCGGCAGTTCAACCGGTTCGACCGCCCTCAACCCGGTTTTATGAAGGAAAAAAAAAACAGCTTATACATATGTCCAAACACTATTTTTTTCCTGTAAAAATCAGCATAATACCTTGTGTCTAAACACTAGTTTTGACCCGTTTTTGTTCCGGAACCGGTTCAAGCAATTGACCCAGCCGGGTCAAACCGGGTTTCAAAACATTGGTTTTATAGCCATTTCGGGTTTGTTTGCACCAAGGACTGATGGAGTTACGGTTGCGTGTGAACCACATGAATTTTAGTAAAATTTTGTAAATGCCGATAATTGAGAAATTTAGCTTGTCCTAAAACTTTAGCTTGTTTCAGGTCCCATATATTAGGGGGTTTGTTTCGGCTTATATAGTCGGCTTATGCCTTATTTGGTTTTGGGCTTACGTTTCATAAGCTAACTTTTTCCAGGCTTATTTTGAAACTTTTCTGCTGATGTAAGCTTTATATGACATAATAAACTTATATAAGCCGAAAAGTTTCAAATTAAGCCACAAAAAGTGAGCTTATGAAACATACGCCCAAAACCAAATAAGCCATAAACCGACTATATAAGCAGAAACAAACACCCCCTTAGTCACCCAAAATATTATGAAACCGTGGTCGATTGGTCACCAAGTAGAGACAAAAGGATGTTGGATTGCTTATTTAAGTGCTTTTGTTCTAGAGTAAATAAGCTTATTTGATTGCTCATAGTCATCCGAGAGGACGAAAAAAAGGATGTTATGATTGCTTATTTGATTGCTTTTAGTTTAGAGTAAATAAGCTTATGGAAATAAGATGGTCGATATGTGTTTATTTTCATGCCAATTACTAGCACATTAACCCCGAACACCCTTGAGACTAGACTAGTAGTGACTTTGTGACATCTTAAAGGGTGTTTGGAATTGCGTTTCTTAAGCGATTATACAAAATAAAATGATCTTAACTAGTAGCGAAATCGTGTGTTGTCTTTAGATGTGATATTCTTAAAGGGTGTTCGAATTTGATACTTTTCATTTTTTCTTTTTTTTTTGCATCACTTAAATGCTTGGTCAAACAAAACGAATGAGAAGGATTTACCACGAATGAGAAGGATTTACCTGGTTTGAGTTTTGGAGCGGACATGAATTTTACTTAATAGTCTATTTTTTTGTTAAAAATGCCGATATTTAGATATGAACTATGCATTCCCCAAATGTTTGTGTTACAAATATTCCTTATAATAAGTAAATGAAATGCACCTTGTAATGGTTAGCCCGGGGTTCGGTACTACTTAAGTTGTGTAGCTATAGGCTAAAGCGCGCCTTGTATATTAGTTGGTCAAAAGATTAGAAATAACGGTCACTCGGGAGGAAAAAAAGGATGTTGGGATTGCTTATTTGATTGCTTTTAGTTTAGAGTAAATAAGCTTATGGAAATAAGAAGCTAGGTTGATATGTGTTTATTTTCATTGCCAATTACTAGCACATTACGATGAACCCCGAACACCCTTGAGACTAGACTAGTGACTTCAAAAATTCTCTTGTGACATCTTAAAGGGTGTTTGGAATTGCGTTTCTTAAGTGATTATACAAAATAAAACGATCAGAACTAGTAGCAAAATGGTGTGTCTTTAGATGTGATATTGTATGTCAGAATAGAATAGTTTATGGTTGTGGCCACATATGATTATCGACATATGACTTATTATAGCAATTTAGTTTCTATCGGCGGTTATAATCACATAACTATCTTCTAACAGTTAGAGAAGTTGGAAAGTGAACCAGAGGATCTACCTTCCCCTAACGGTGACTTAACAGATACAAACAACAACGATATTTCAAATTTGAATGACGACGAAGACGAGGATGATAAGATAGTGAAAGAGCTTAAGAAACTGAATAGACAGAATTTCATAACAAACTGTCTTCTTTCAGCCATATTAGTCTTGACCGTCACTTGGCAGATATCCCAAGTCTCCATCATTTTGAGTCTAAAAAACGGAGTGACTCAACCGTTTCGCTCCGTTGGTAGCTTGTTTAAGAGTATAGTTAAACGTCATAAACCAAATGGTAACAATGAAGATACTGATTCGTTGACTACAGGTGACCTCATTGAATCTTTGCCGGTTCATATTCACAAATTACCCGAGTTCCAACATATTGAGCTGCCCAAAATCAACTTTGGTTTTATTTAGAAGCCTGAGTCGTATAATGGATTGCATCAAGGACGAGAAGGATTTAGCTTGTTTTCGTTTGTGATGTTCTGGATATTGTAGATTAAGGTGATCTATAAATATGTTATCAATTTGATTTGCTTTTGTTACATGAAAGGTTATTGCTCGTGTTTGATAATGTTTACAACCTGCTGGTTTTGTTACAACACGGACATGTGTTTTTTAGTGTGTGCAAAACAAAACTCGATCCAATGTTCCATACGAGTAACTGTGTTGAGATCGTGTAGGACCAAAAGTTGTTATGCAGGCTTGCTTCTCAGTCCATGGTACGGAAAAAGTTGTGTTTACGGTTTTGTTCAGGTGGGACTCAAAATGGGACTTGTAACCTTAAGTGTTAACAAAACTTCATTGAGCAAGGACTTATGCTTGAATCAGTAGCCAAAACGGTTAAATAGTCAACCCGGATCTAAACAGGTACCATATTATCCGGTTCTCGTTTCAAACATTCCTTGGTCCCAGTCGGATATTGGACAAGTGTTTCTGTTTTTCAGATATCGTTCATGGTGAATCAACCATTAGGAAATCGTAGACATTAACAGTAAAGGTAATGGTTGCACAGTTGCTTGCGCTTCTTGACATAGTGAACTGAGACAAATCGAGATACAAAGTCTAGCAAGCCTGCGCAAAGGCAGTTTCATACCCTTGCTTAATTACATGTCCAAAGCCCTTGTTTTATCCTTAACTAATCACATAGTTACGTTAAGATAATTTAGAAATAAAATGGATTTACTAAAAAGTTTTACGAGCTAACAGTAAAAATATGTGAATTTGTGTACTATGTAATAAGTAAATGATTACAGGTTAAAAGGATGCAAGCAAGATTGTTCACATTTATAGGTGGATTTAGGCGTTTCGGTCACAAAATAGCAACGAACTTTTTTCAAAGTTTCGTCTTGATATGTGAACTTTAAAAGGTATCAATAAATGCAACGAACTTTTGTAAAGTGTTTCAGTATGCATATTTTGATGGGTTGTCACGTTAAAAATATACGTGCTGGTTTTTTTGTTACGACAATACATTAAAATATACATATTGTAACACTTTATGAAAGTTCGTTGCATTAAATGATAGTACTTTTTATTGTTCAAAACGGGGCTTGGTAAGATATCTGTTTGTAATTTTATGACTTTTTTTTTTAGTCAATTTTTTTTTTTAATTTTCATTATAAACTTTTATAACGGATTACAATAAGATGGCGGGCAAACGGGCAACAAGCTGTGCCACAACCCCCTTTTGAATGGCAAACCAATTCTACTAAAAATGAAATTTTGTGACTTAGGGGTCGCAAAATTACTTTGCACAACCCGTTGAACCCTAGTCAAAAACTCCACAACTGCCGAAGCTAGGAACCCAAATGTATCAAAAGCAAAAGGGGTAAATACATGTTGATTCTCTAAACAAGATTTCTCGTTTAGCAACTTTGCTTCGATTCCGCCACCGCCGCTTGTCCAAAGAACAAACCCATTGTCCCTTAGCCCAACAAGAGGGGACACTCCAGTAAAATCCACACAAGCATGTTTCCCCCCGGCCCATCCAAACACAAGTATATCACCTGGCCGTAAAGTAGACCTCCTTTCAGCGGATCAGTCGAAAGTTTACGGGCCTCTTTTTTAGAAGAAATTCCCGCCGTTTAAGAACATCATATAGAACATCCCTAACCAAATCATGCCTGTATTTGAAACCCGGTAACTCCTTGCAATGGACCGCATGCTCGTCAAATGAATCTAAACAAACCTTGCAGCAGACTGGGCAAGGCTCATCAACCGGAAACAGAATGATCATTAGCCGGTACTTAAACCTTTTATAGGTTTGACTTTGAATTAGAATGTTATGGGCCAAGAATAATGTGTGGCCGAGTAGGGTTGGCTGTTTTTTAGACTTTAGAGTTGCGTATCTTCTTTCATTGGTACATCTATATCGTGATATTAACGTATTAGACATTTTAAACTCGTGTTTCAAACATTATATACAACTATACAAGACGACAAACCAGAAGCAAACTTTTAGGTTCGAACCGTAACCTTTCTATTTCTGTCTATGTAGTTTGAAGTCCTTATAATTTACCTCCTCATGTTAGCTACGATTCTAAGGCTGTTTGTAACGGACTCGATTCTCGCGCGTAAGAGACCAAGGTCACGCACGACAATATTGCACAGTTTACTACTTTACTGTTGGATTTTGGGTGTGGCGTAAGTAGTAATAATCAAACAATTCAAATATATGTCTTAAATTGTGTAAAGATCACTTTCCTCAAACTGAAGTATCTTAACATGTATGACTCGGCTGTCACAAAATCCTTAATTTGAACATTAAAAAGAATCTCACTTTGCTCCTAAAGCACGAGAGAACAAAACAACATATAAAAATTTGTTACTTAAGTTATGTACGTTGGAAGATATCAAGTTATGCTATCTATGACCCAATCAAAAGTTAATTTCTTCGGGTTGTAAATTCCGCACCCCTTAACTTGATTGTAAATTAAGCTTGAATAAGCCTTTTAATCGCAATTAAATTACAATTGCTTAAAATAAACGACGACACTAAAATCACAAAAACTTAATGGTTAATGTCATGCGCGAAATTGCTCAAAATTGATGCCTAGTTACGTTAACAGGAGTAACAAGCTACTACGTAGTAAATAACGCAAAAAATATGATGTGACGTTAAAGCATCGGTTAGTTTGTGTTGCTATCAATGAAGATATATGGTTGGCTAATAAAAGAAAGAGGATCCTCTCAAGTTGGTGAGACAACTTGACTCAAGTTAAAGGATCTTCAACCTTTGGATTACAATCAAAGGTTAAGATTAAAAGTGTCTATTACAATCAAAGGTTAAGATTAAAAGTTACACTTTTAATCTTAACCTTTGATTGTAATCAAAAGGTTCAAGGTTGGGGATCCTCTAACTTGAGTCAAGTTACTTGAGAGGATCCTCTCCACTAATAAAATGGGGTAGAGATCCTTTCAAGTTATTTATAACTTGATTAATCAAGTTGCAATTATCAACCATTTGTTTAAATTCAATTACTCAAATCATCGTTTGCTCTTTTGATTTGAGCAATTGGATTTGATCCAATGATTGATAATTGTCTAACATGATCAATCGCTTATAAATAAATTGAGATGATATATTCCAAATAAAATGGGCATATAATAATAAGTCACATGCCACGCACTACAACAAAATAGGGCTATTGGGACCTTTCCGTGGGACCTTTTTTACTTGATGGTCCTAATAACAAACTTATTAGGACGCATTAGTTTTTTAGTCCTTTTACAATCAAATTAATGATACACTTAATAAATTGGTTCTATTAGACAACACTTTTAGGACCCTTATTTGCTAAGGTCTTATATAATAGACCTTAATAGGACACTTTACTTGTATGTCCTATTACATCGAGTATTATAGGACGTTTGTTCGTCAGGGTCCTATTAGAATAAAACCTAATATGACACTCGATATGTAGGTCCTGTAACATTTAGTTTAATAGGACTTTTATCCATTAAGGTCCTATTTTGAGAAAAACTAATAAGTCACTTGATACGTATGTTCTAATAAATTAAGCTTTATAGGACTCTTGGTACACATGTGGTCCTATTACCCGCTACATTGTCATGCTTTCAAATGTTACACTAAACAAATACCAAAAATTAAATAGTTAGCGTAACGTGCGGAGGACATTCCTGCGTGTTATTTTTTGATACGAAAATACATTCGACTTTCTCATTACACAAAAAGTGTTAATTAAGAGACTTGCATACACTTTTAACCAAAATGTGGACAACATAATGAATTTTGGCCTATCAATATGTAGGGGTGTCAAAAATATATTAACCCGAATTAGGGCTGAGCATCAAAGGTCGAAAACCGAACCGGACAGACAAAACCGACCGAGCCGACAAAAACCGAGCCGACCCGACAGCCCGACGGTTCGGTTTTGGTTTCATGTTTTACATGTTTTCGGTTTCGGGTCGGTTCGGTTCGGCCCAAACCGATAAAAACATATCTAAATACACCTAAACCAGACCGAACCGACAGCCTGACACAAAACCGAACCGACCAGACGGCCGGTCTGTTCGGTTTCGGTTTAGGTTTTTCATGAATTTTGGTTTTCAGTTTTGCCGGTTCGGTTCGGTTTTGGCCCGATGCTCAACCCTAACTCGAATAACCTGACATGACCCTAAAAAACTGTTCAATAAGGCTTGCCTTGTTCATAACCGTGTATGCATAAACATGCACACATATGGATCATAAATATATGTCGGATACATACATCATCCTTATACAAACACATCATTATGTAATTATAACTAGGTTAGCTTGTGAGCTTTGAACCATTAGATTGGGCCAACCAACCTAGTCATCTAACAGTTTATACAAATAAATTACTTTAATCGACTGATACCGGTAGATATCAAGAGTAGTTTTTGAAACCAGACAATACCATTTTGATTGGTTGAATCGGGAAACCGTTGGTTGGAACCGGTCGACTAAAATGGAAAAAACCGACAACCGTTTGAAAACCCGGTCCTATTTCTGATTTGGTTTCTACACCACAATCAAGAATGGTGTATCAGACAATGTCAATTAGAGCATCAAGTACCGTGGCTCAGTTTGCCACATCAGCACCACATTAGCAACTCACTAAACTCACTCCCACACCAAAATACCCCCTCCCTAGCTCATAGCTTGGGTCATAAGGCCCCCACCCACCATTTTTTTTTCTTCTTTGTTTTTTGAAACAAACTAAATTTCATTAATTCATCAAATAAAAATACAAATTACAATACGATTTGTTCTTGCATTTTTTCACCATTTTACATGCATCCAAATAATTTCAGTACTGATTAGCCATTTTAAACAAAAGATTATAAATCTCTCAATCTTTTCAATATTCTCTTTTAAAAAAGTGTCAATCAAAACTAATTTATCTTGCGGATTGTCAAACTGCACAACTAAGTCGATAATCGTTTGTTGAAGAATGCTATCCTCATCAATTTGTTTCTGAACACTAGCTTTGATTTTCTCAATTGTATGTGGAAGAGAACAAAGAGAAGTTGTGTTTTTGGTAGAGAGAGTTTGTGAAAATTAGTTAAAATAGAGTTTATAGTGTAAAAAAAGTTAATTTGAAATAAATAAAAAGAAGTTTCAAAACTAGCCGTTGGCAATATCCTTTTTTTTTTGGTTTCCATCCACTCACGCAAGTCAGACCACTCGTTCAAGGACTGACACAACCTCTACTCGGTGCCGTGGCTTGGTACTAGCGGCACCAAAATAATCCGCTCCGGACTGAAGAGGACCTCACGCCACCATACCCATCACTCTTATTATATCACCAAATTTTACGAGAAAACCTTTTATACACATATAAACTTATACATCTATATATTTTTTATTTATTTTTCTTCATATATACTTTAATTTTTTTAAGACTCAATTATTTCTACTTTCTAGATTTTTATTCTTATTTTTAAAGGAATTTTTTTTAAAGTATCATACTTGACACCATTTGCTATTGTGGGTAGCGAACAAATTTTTTACTTTTGTGAGTAGTTTTCTTTCAAATTCATCATTGTTAGGGTACTTTGTAACATTTTTGCCCTTCGGGAAAAAAATTTCGATTAGATAAGAGGGACAAAAATGTCTAAAAATTTCGCGACCCAAAAAAGATAAATTTGAAAGAAAAATACCCACAAAACCAAATTATGACAAATATAATACCTTTTAAAAACATTTGCCCTATTTTTAATTCTCTATTAATGAAATATCCATTATCTTTTGTGAATTGTGACTTGTGAGAGAGAGTGGTTTGAATTTTTTTAATCATTTCCCTCCTGCCTAAAATTTTATTTCCCGCTAGTTCCCTCCCATTTTTTTAACTCCCTTAAAAAATGAGATCTAATCTTTTAATGCCATCTTCTCACGCATATGTTGCAAAAATATATTAACAATTAAGAGACTTACCATTCATAAAGGTAATGAATCTTCGTCTATTACAATGAAATCTTTTAATTATTGATATGGGCTACACTTAATTGACAATTAATTGTATTTCGTGTTTTGTATCCCAGGTCATATGAAAGGGGCAATTTTTTATGTATTAACCTACATCAAAAAGGTATTGAATCTTCGTCTAATTACACATGAAGAGCGATTATGTGGGTGGTTAAAACAAAAATATAAGAGCCCCTTGTGAATAACAATTGAGATTGTATAAAACTTTTAATTTTTTTTTCTGGTGACTATAGATATGCATATACATTGGCTATTGTGGTTTTGCTTTTACAATAGTTTGGCTTTGGATTTGGGTTTTCCGGTTGTTGCCTGTTCAAGCCACTTTTACTCCTATTTTTACAATCGAAAATCCACATCTTCTGTATATTGTTGATATATTTCTGTTACCTTATACATCTTTGGTGTTGGGATCTACTTTGGTAAGGCATGTTTCACAAGAACTGATTGATATGGTAAAATAATTTATGTTGTTTGGCTATATCTTTAACAAAAGAACATCTAGGCTGTGTTTGGAGTTATGAGAATTGGCAAGGTCACATTAGCTTTTGCAGTTGGATCCACTAAACGTAGTGTTTCATCTTATGATGAAGCAACGGATGCTTTATCATCTCTCATTACTCAAAAGTATCGTGCTGATGCTAATAACGGCAATCGATTTGAACTCATGTTTGACTACGTTAAGGTACTCAATACTCTACTATTTAACATTATGTTTCCTGTTGAATTTAAATTCACTACACCTTTTATATAAACCAACTTTATATTCACATATACTAACATAAATTGGATCATTTTTCCCCGTTTAGGTACTTTGCTAGTAATTTACATGTAATGGACGACACTAAACTTAGGGTCGCGTTAAATGTGTCACTTAAATGATCAATAGTAACGAAACCCGTCTGAACAAGTGACTTGTTTAACTAGTCACCCTACGTTTAGTGGTGTTCATTACTTGCATATTACCAAACTACCTAATCCGGCACAGAAAACGTGAAAGTAGAGAACCATACTAGTCAATTACCATATGACATTCTATGTAGAATTTTTACTTTGTTTGATTATGTTACTCTTGTTTTTCCAATTACTATGGTGCTTTTTGTGGGTGGATCATAATTATCGACTTTCCAGTTAATCTTAATGCAAGGTCTACATTTTCCATCAAAGTGCCACTTAAGTTATCATTTTATTGGATATATTTCTAAAAGACATCCTGGTATTGATTTACCTCACTTCTGATGTTAATGTTATGTTAACATTTGTTTTGGTGTAATATTTGTGTTTGAACCTCGTAAATTTGCATCTTTAAGTTGTTAGTCTAATTCATTATTTTTCTTTACTAACAATTTTTTTGTGTTATACCATTATATGCTTTTATTTGTAGCTTTGGTGGAAGATGGTGGAAATGGATCAGCTGGTCAACATTTGTTTCTAATATCTTGGCACAAAAAGTATGGGACTGTATGCATGTTTTGTGTAATGAGTATGGTCACCCCTACTTTACTATTTAGATTCCTTTGCAAAAGGTAAGTATCTTGTAGGCCTAAAATGGCATAATTTTGATCAGGTATTAGAAAGAAAAAATGATGTTGGCTTGTGTAATGGAATTCTTAAAGCATATGTGTAAGTTTTTGTTTTTCTTCGTGTTTAAGTGATATTTGTATCTTCAGGATTGACATCTTTAGGTGAGAGTGTGAGACTATACAATTTGGCAGATAATATTTGCGCGCCTAGCTACAAGAGTAATCCATGGTAATGTCCTATCATTTTGGTAAGGTAATTATTCTGGTAAACATGATATTTCCTATGAAACCATGATTTTACGAGACTCTTTACTTATACTAGTATATATATTTTTTATCATAGGTGGATTCGAATCATAAGGCAAGGATATCTTCAAAGACGTTCACTTGGCAAACAATGATAATTTTCTTATTTCATAGGAATTTTTGTACAATGACTTAGCTTATTATTCTTCCTAAATTCATGTACAAATTGTTAGATCATTTCTTATGAATGATAATATATGTTGTATAGATATGTTGCAACTTTTGTATAGTAAGTGATTAATTTGAATGATAATGATTTCTTGAGTTATTTGTAGTGATCATAGCTTTTGTGAGCAAAATGACATTGATCAATAATACATTTGGTACATGAATTAACTAAACATGGGACAGATGGTCTTTTATAACATCAAATTTGGTTCTAAAAAAGCACCTATGTATTCTCGGCACTAAAATAAGACTGTATCCATTATGTTTTCATTTAAAAAAATGTATGTTAGGACCCCGTGAAAGTGTCCCAAACCAAAAAAAATGGGTAAGCATATATTAGAACACCGGAAAGCATTCTATAATGTGGTCTATTAGGACGCCATTTTGGTCGCATAAACATTTTTATGGGACCAAATAATTAGTTTTAAAATATTCGAGTTTATTAGGACGCCAATAAGTGTCCTACATATCTATTACAACCCCTTCCTATGGGACACTTTTACTTTGGTCCTATTAGGTTAAAGGTCCTATAAACTATATTTACAGGACACTAGCAGGCGTCTTATAAGCCCCCTTTTCTTGTAGTGACGTATGAAAATAACTACAACCACGTGTCAGGACAGGAGCAGATCATGCATGATTCGATACTACTAGTACTACTTAATTATTTGACTGTCTCTTTTCTAGAAAACTAGAACACTCTAGGCTTCCCCAACAAACATATAAGATTCATTCATTCATTCTAGACAGTGCATGTTTTTTAAGACAGAGATATGGTGTCATCGTCTAAGGTAGAGGTGATAAAACATGCAGTAAAACAAGTTATGCAAGAGGTGGGCCCCAGTCATGATGATGATGAGAAACACGACCATCGTTTGCTTTCCAAATTAATGTCTCAGGTAGTTTTTCTGTGGATTTCCTTAAGTGATTTAACATGAATTGTTTCATATATGTATAGTGTGTTGAGGTGTGTACAAAATTTTGTTAAAATGTTTATATGTTTTTTTTTTAACGGCAATTGTGCCTACATGCCTCCTAGCCGTAAGGCTTAGCGAACCCGCACAACCAGGTTGGGTCCAGCCTTGGGCAATTGTGCCTACATGCCTCCTATCGCCCTAGACAAGACTCGAACTTTCCTAGGAGGGGAAAACCTCCATACCGCTAAACCAGAGATAAAACATTCGATGCATAGTTGTAAGCTTCGAGGGTAGGTACTAGTAGGGGTGAGCATAACGGACCGCGGACCGAACCGGACCGAACCTCCTCGGTCCACACTTTACCTCATGTTCGGTCCTCGGTCTGGTCCTGTTTTACGTACAACCGACCATTTTGCGTTCTCGGACCGACCCGGACCGCGGTCCTCGGTCTGTGGTTTTGGGCTGGTCTGGTCCGTTCTGGTCCGGGTTTGACCTGATGCTCACCCCTAGATACTAGGCTATACTAGTATTTTTTATATCATGGTTTTAAGTTGAACCCAAAGGATATTTATATAGCTCATTGCCATAGGAGTTTCGGAAGGGTGTGCAATAAGTATCCTCGCACGGGGCCACCTTCACTTAAGAGGTGTCGAATTTTCATTAGTTTTGCATACACATACATATAATATTATACATATACGAGTCATCTAATTCAAGTTTGTATTCAGTTTCTTTTTAGTTTACAAGTGTCATAAGGCCTTTTTGTTGTTATTGCCTAGGGCCACCGAAAACCACAAGACGCCCTGCTCGTTGCTTTTGCCTTTAGGGCGCATTACATTTTTGGTAAAAGGAAACATGTCATATTTGTAGCTAAGATATACACTTTAAGATAAGCATCTAGACTAGTGAAATTGATCATTTCTTTTAGTGACATTTATGAGTTTACACATTTTTATGTGATTATATGAGATGAAATAATCAAATAGTAACAAAATCTTAAGTTGCCTAAAGGTGTGTGTGATACACATTTTGTTGATTGATTAATTTGACAAAAATCAGAATGCTAGTTACCATTTTGCACAAGTATATAACTTGCACCTACTAATGCGTATTATAGAAAGCTCGTTATTATAGTGTTACTAGTTATGTTTGGGCATAGCCCGTTTATTATGTGTTTGTGTACGTATTTATTTGGATTGTAAACACTTAACGAGTTAACGCGGTTTATTGGAAATATACAATTCTACATGACTTAAAGATGTCACTAGTTTAATCGCGAAACACTTGGTCTCTTGAAAACGTAATTATCCGATATATGTTTCCTCGAGTTGATTTTTGTTTTACATAATTTAAATAACAGTTGGATAAGTTGGAAAGTGAACCAGAGGAGCTGCTTCCCCTTGCAGTCTCCAAATCGGAGTCCACAATCGACGGCAACTTAACCAAAATGAACAACGTGAACGTTGCAAAATCAAAAGAAGAAGACGACGAGGAAAAAGCTAAGATAGTAAAAGAGCTTAAGGAACTAAAGAGACAGAATTTTATAACACAGTGTCTTCTTTCAGCCATGATAGTCCTGACCGTCACTTGGCAGATATCCGAAGTGTCCATCATTTTGAAACTCAAAGACGGAGTGGTTTGTTTATGAGTATGATAAGACCTTCTAAAGCAATTGGTAATGATGAAGATACGGACTCGTTGATTTCTAGCAACCTCACAAGTAACCTCATTGAATCTTCGCCAGTTCATGATCTCAAAATTCCTGAGCTTCCGCGTATTGAGCTGCCCAGTATCGACTTTCGTCTCAATTTAGAAGACTAGAGTTGAAAAATGGATTGCAACAAAGGATAAGAAGAATTTTGCTTGTTTGTTTTGTGATGTTTTGGATATTGTAGATAATTGATTATGGTGCATTATAAAGATGTTCTCGATTTTATTTGGTTTTGTTTACAGTGTTTAGTAAAGATTGCATTTGTTACAGGAAAGGTTATAGCTCGTGTTTGATTTTTTTGCAACACGGACAGGTCTTATCACGGGCGTGCAAAACTTGATCCAATATATGTTTTGAAATCGTGCAGGATCCGAAGTGGTTATGTAGTACTTGCTTCTCGGTCCATGGTACGAAAAAAGTTGTGTTTACGGTTTTGTTCTGGGCGCATGAAAAAAGTTGTTTTTACAGCGCGCGTTTAGTACAGATTGCACTTGCTGCTACAAAGGTTGTCGCTCGTGTTTGATTTTGTTGCAACACGGGCATGTCTTTTCACTGGCGTGCAAAACTTGATCTAGTGTTTCAAATGAGTAACCGTATGTTTTGAAATCGTGCAGGATCGGAAGTGGTTATGTACGGCTTGTTTCTTGGTCCATGACTCCATGGTACGAAAAAAGTTGTGTTTACGGTTTTGTTCCGGTTCGACTCAAAATTGGACTTATGGGACATGAATGTTACTAGAACATCATTTGAGCAAGGAAACATATGCTAATTTGAGAAAGAAAGTATAGTCTAGATTTGAAAATGAAAATTTGCACATGCCTCCTTTAAAGTTTATTGTTTGACAGTTCAAGCCCTTGCTTTCTCCTTAACTAATCATATTGGCTTTTAACTAATCACATTAGTACGTTAAGATAACTTAGAGAGTAATAATAAATGGGTTTGTTGAAAAACGAGTTAAAAGTAGTAAAAAGAAAAAAGAAAATGAATTTATGTACCGTGTAAAAAAGTACAAGATTTTGTACAAAATCTTTTGGTTGAAAGATGCAAACGCATTTATAGGTTTGACTTTGAATTAAAATGTTCTGGTCCAAGATTAAAGTTGGAGCAAGTGACTTTGTACTTTGCATGTTATTGACGGATAGGATCATAGGAATGAGAAACAAATCAACTACATCCACTAGTTCTATATGTTATAAGCGACAAAATGGGGTTTGATTGTTTCAATGGTTCATATTAGGGGTGTTCATCGGTTCGGTTATCGGTTTATTTGGTTCTGTTCGTTCGGTTAATTTTTTTTTCTGGGTATAATCAAGAACCGAACCAAACCGAATTCAAATTTGATTAAACCGAACCGAAAACAAAAAACCGAACCCTCAATAACCGAAAACCGAACCGAATAACCCGAATTACTTAAATTTAATAATTTATTCATTTCTTTATATATGTTTTTTGAAAAAAACATATTTTTCAAGCTTAAAAAATAGTATATATATATATATATATATATATTATAAAAGAGTTTTAATATATTTTTTTTATATAAATATATAAAAATATATATATATATTTATTTAAATTCGGTTTTTGGTTCGGTTTTCGGTTTAGATTGCTAAAACTATAACCGAACCGAAAACCGAACTTTTATTACGGTTCGGTTCGGTTTTGGCAAATTCGGTTCGGTTATGAGTTCGGTTCGATTATTTTCGGTTCGGTTCGGTTTCGGTTTTTGGTTTATTCGGATATTACCCAACCCATGAACACCCATAGTTCATATGGTTTACATATGAGAAATATTATCACCATATTTTACTTTTTATGTTCATTACTAAACAAAAAATATAAAACTATATTACTTTATACAAACATACTTCGTAATATCACGCACATACTCACAAACAGAAGAAAAAAAAGTTCACATACACATAACCGTGATGCAAACCAACACTGTGTGCAAAATCTTAAGCATGGCGCGTGGTGTTTGAATGACTTTTATATGGATCATTCGTAAGAGGTGGGATAGTGATGATTCACAATATTAGAGAGCCTGGTGAAGTCATGCAACAATAACTGTTATTGGGTTGACATCACAATACACACATCATAGCACTACAATAACTAAACACCATCCCAACTATAATTGTTATAGGTGCATGTGAGTCCATACCACTTCACTAAAAATAAAATAAAAAAAAGATACGGATGGCACTCGTTAGTTGCCCAGCGAGGGCAGTAGGGGACCAATGGCGTGGGACGATGTCCAGAACAACAACGACGTTGGGGAAAAAACGCTAATAGTGTGTGATTCGTCCTTGCAGCATGCCCTCTTAGCGATAATGTTTTAAATAAACATAAGAGAATCTTAGGGTCCGTTTGGTTTGTTGACGGGTTTAGGATTTGGATTCGGATTCGGATTTAGATTTAAATTTAGTTTAGGATTTGGATTTAGATTTGATATAAGAAAAGGAAAATATATTTTATATAAATTAATATTTTATATTAAAATATATTATTTTATAAGATTTATAAAGACACAAAATAAAAATGGTCTTGCCTCTGTTGTTGAGAAAATTGTGGAGTTTGAAAAGATTCTTATTGATAGGAAAGCTACTCTTATTGATGATGATGGTAATCTTAATAAAAAGGTTGATTATCCAAGTAATATAAAGGATTTTTCGTCTACTTCTTCTACTAAGAGTGTTAACCCATTCTCTAAGGTGGGAGAGATTGTTGATTCTGATAGTGATGAAGAGGAGGTTGTGAACACTTTTGATAAGTCAATGAACCTCTTTGGTGGTGGTCATGATCGTGAAGATGATTATGATGACTATGCGTATGATGACTACGCGGATCAGGTCTACGATCTTTCAGGAAATTTGGACGCTTATTATGACACGTATGGTATCAAGCTCCAAGGCCTTGGTAGGAAGTAATTATGCTTTCATAGGAGTCTAATGTTATCTTTTGAGTAGTGGTTTATTTTTTTGTTTAGAGAATAGTAAGTTTCTTATTATGTAAGCTTTCCGCCCATGTAACGGGCTAAGATATGTGATTCACCCATATCCTTTATACTTAAACGTTTTTTGGAGTAATATATTTACCGGGTCTTTGATCTTTTACAAAAAAAAACAACGTAAGGATTCAATTTGAGCACTCTTGTGAAATTTAACGGTGAAATCCAAGTCCAATGGTGAAATCCTCCATCAAACATTTTTGTTTTTATCTGTGAGTCCTTTAAACCCAATCCAACCCTTTAAAATAAACGGACCCTTAATATTTACTAAAAGTTTATAGAAGATGAAAGTGTATATTCATTTTGAGTTAAATTAAACTACATGAGTACCTACGTATAGCAACGCGATTTTATAGAGGCAGATGATTTTAATAATAAAAAAAATTTATGAGTTATAAACAAAAAATAATAAAAGTTTGAAGATTTGGTGTTTAAACATAATGTTTTGAACCCGGTTCTACCCGGATGGTTCAAGCAATTGAACCGTTCCAGTTAAAAAATGGGTAAATTTAAACAGGGTCAACAAGACATGTTGGGTCGAAAAACCGGGTTAAAATTAAACCAGATCAACCCGTCGGCTTTGAAACGTCCTGAGTCAACCCGCTTTTCAATTTGTATTAATAGTTTCTTTTAAAAATATATATATATATATATATATATATATATATATATATATATATTAATTATTTCAACATTTTAACTTTTAAGTTTTTCAACATTTCATTTATTGACTTTTTATTTTTCATTTTAATATTTTTTGTTTTATATAAGTACAACTAATCACAAAAGTAGTACGTAGTATAAATAAATGGTTGAGTTATTAGGACGGTGCCTAGTATTTTATTAGGACCCCCCCTAGTTTTTTTATTTTTTATTTTTATTTTTTTTATTTTTTTTTTATAATTTTGTTTATATCAAAAGTATAAACTCGAAAATGCGAACATAAATATAAAGTTTAATAAGCGAAACGTTAAATGTCAGAATCGACAAAATGTGTTATCTTGAAAAGTTTGGGGACAAAGGAATATTCCTTATGATTTGACATCATAGGGAGGGTTCCAATAGGGTATCCCTAAATAAAAGGGATACACTATTCATACGGGGCTATCCCCTAGACCTGCCCCTATTTTTCAGGGAATATTCTCTTTGTCCCCATTTTTTCAACAACACGCTTTTTGTCAGTTTCATTTTCGATTTTAAGCGTTTGGCTTATTAAACTTTATATTTACAGTTCGCATTTTCGGTTTATAGCTTTTGATATAAACAAAATTATAAAAAAAAAATAAAAATAAAAAAAATAAAAAAAAAAACAAAAAATTAGCCACCGTATGAATAAAATACTAGCCACCGTATGAATAACTTAGGCCAAATAAAACTCCACCATCACCATCAAACATTTATATGGTCTCCTGTGAAAGACAAAAGGAGCCCATCTTTTTATGGATTTCACTGGTGTACATGTACTTTGCATAGTTTAAGTCACATCATTCTACTTTTTGTATTCTTTGTCACTTTAATCTCAAATTATATGTTTTTTATAAAAGAAATTACACATAAACTTAAAACTTGGCTTAAAAATAAACTTAAAAACATTTGGCAAAATCCTAACGAATTGTAAAATAAACTAGTCTTTGCTTGCAGTCATCAAAATTTTACCAAATATTTTTAGATTTATGTATCATTTCTCTTTTTATAATGCTAGTAAACTAAAGCAGTTTGAAACCACAACAATTCGACACACATCTTAACCTCAACAACTCTAAACTATGTGTAATAAAGAATTCATCCACATGTTGCTAATTACCAACAACGTGTCTTCATTGATTAACACTCAACTTTAAAGGTGTTTTGGTTTGTCAAAAGAATCACTATGGGGCAATGGCTATAAGTTTTGTAAACCCTTGTCGGGTTGAGTATATATCTAACGCCTGTTTGGTAGGAGTTTTTTTTGAAGCCGTTAGTTTTTTGTTATAAAAATAATATCATCTAATAAATAGCTTCGTTTAAATACATTTATTTCAAGCTTTTATTCAAGCAAATAGCTCATAAATGAAAAGCTGATTCATTAAACTTTTTAAATATTTTAGAGCTGTTAAAACTTTAAATTACTGATATACCCTCTAAACATTTGTTTACAATTCTAAAGTTTTTACAGCTCTAAAATGTTTAAAAAGCTTCAAAAATCAGCTTTAAATTACTGTTAAAAAATTAAATTCCTTTTATATCATTTTATATTTTATAATTATATTTAACAACTAACTTACCAAACACTTTTAATGAAAAAAAGTTACATCTTGTAGCTCATGTTAACAACTTTATATTTTACATCTTACAGTTAGTTTTGACAAACATAACATTAGTATTATTGGTTTCATACTCATATTTCAAAATGAACTCACCAACCAAATAATTTATTTGGTAATAAAATCCATTCATTCATTCCCATACCAATAAACCAAACACTTCATAAACTATATTTAGTAAGAATTTTAAGATTTTTATATACTTCGAAGTGTGAAAACTAATTATAGCACTCAATTTCTCCTTAGTTGAGAAAATGTAAAGAAAATGGGCGTTACAAATAACCTCCGCATCTATAATGTGAACATTTTTTAAGATAATTTTTTTTCACATTTATAAGTATAAACTTTTTTTGATACAATTAAATTGTGAAAAATCTAAATTTTTATATCCTTTTCACATTTATTAATGTAACTAATTTTTTTACATTATTAAATGTTAATAAATTGATAAAATTTTACACACTTGTTAAAAATATAGAGAAAAAAATGCGTAAACTAACTACTTTTTTATAAGTTAACCTAATAAAAAAAAAACCCTATTGACTTGGATGGTAAATCTAATGCCATACCCTATAACTTGAAGGCTGATATCATCTCGTGTCATAAGATCACGTTATAAGGCTATAACGCACAAGTAGATTTGTACATGATAAATGTTTTTTTAAAAAACTATGTAAATAATTATTTTTAGACACAAATTACGCAGTTAGAAAAACACAATCGTTACTAATTTATCTTTTTCACCGTTTAGAAAAAGTTTTTTCACTTCAAAATAATAAATGCTTTTTTAAATTTGTAATAATATTTCAATTAAAAGTGATATAAAAAAGTCAATCAAAATTTAATGTCTATTTTTAGCAGTAAACAACTAATTTAAAATAACACCAAAAAATTGTGAACAAATAATTCAAGATAGATGGAGTAGGGCTGAGCATAATAGATCAAGAACCATACCGAATCAAAAAACCGACTCAAACCGGACCGATCAGACCAACCTACAAATTAGTCCACTATTTTCATCGATTTTGTTCCTTGGTTTAATCCAATTTTATAATATGCTTTATTGGACTGGCCTGACCGACTGAGCCAGACCAAACACGTTTCGGTCCGGTCTTCGATCTGGTATTTTGGGCAAAATCGATTTTCGATTAAAACCGTGCAAAGCCCTGAGCGACTGAGTCCTTAGAGGGAGTAGATTAGGGGTGTTCATCGGTTCGGTTATTGGGTTGTTCGGTTAGTTCGGTTAAATTTTTTTTGGATATAACCGAGAACCGAATTAAAATTGACTAAACCGAACCGAATAACCGAAAACCGAACTTCCACAACCGAAAATCAAACCGAATAACCCGAATTATATAATTTTAATTATTTATTCATTTATTTATATAGATGTTTAGGAATTTTTTTTAAGCTTAAAAAATGTTATATTTATAATATGAAAGATTTTTAATATCTTTTTATATGCATAAATATATAAAAAAAAATATTATATTTATTTATATAGTTGTTCGGTTTAAATTGCTAGAACCAAAACCGAAACCGAGAACACAATATTTAATTCGTTTCAGTTCGGTTTTGACAAATTTATTTCGGCTGGTTTATTTTCGGTTCAGTTCAGTTTCAGTTTTTGATTTTCGGTTTATTGAGTATTACCCAAACCATGAACACCCATAAAGTAGATAAACATGACACCCTTCACAACAGGGAAATGATTTGTCCACTCAAAACTGTGCATTAAAAAGTTGTACTGTATATATATTGTGCTTTAACAGGTTGCACATTAGAGTGTACGTGCAAATCAAAACACAATGTGTACAAATCATCTCTCTTGACAACAAAATACCAAAAAGACCCTTTCACACCATTAATTAACCACACCTCTAAGTTAAAAACCAACCATAGTCTAGTTAAGTCAAACTCAAAACCTAGGGTTTAAAAATTGAACAACAAAATGTTTTTTTGAGATGTGTGTAACAAAAGAAAAGAGGGACTTTAACATGTTGTTGTTGTTTTTTTAATGTGCAACAGGAAAATAATTTGTACACTCCAAAAATTGATTGAGACACCCAAAACTGTGCATTAAAAAGTTGTACTGTATATATATTGTGCTTTAACTGGTTGCACATTAGAGTGTACGTGCAAATCAAAACACAATGTGTACAAATCATCTCTCTTCACAACAAAATACCAAAAAGACCCTTTCACACCATTAACTAACCACACCTCTAGTAAAAAACCTCAACCATAGTTAAAAACCAACCAAAGTCAAGTCAAACTCAAAACTAGGGTTTATATAAAATTGAACAAGAAAAGAGGGACTAAAACACAAAATAAAATTTATATAAATTCAAACAAAACAAAAACACAAATTCTCATTCTCATTTGTTGTCTTTGTTTGCTGTACTTTTTAACTTCAAATTCAACCGCCCTTCCTTCTTTCCTTCCTGTTGGTACGTTTGTTTCCTTAACCTTAAACTTTTGTATTTTTGTTTGTTTTTTTTTTTTTTTTAACGTTGTTGTTTATGGTTTTTGTAAGATCTGTATGGTTTTTTATGAGTTGGGTTTTGTTTATTTTGTGTTTTGATTGATTTTTTATAAAGAGAAATGATACATGGACCTAAACTTAGACCTAAAACCACTTGTCATCATCCTGATGGGTTGTGAAATAAGTGGGTCCTGTCTGCGGCTATGAGGATGCTGACACTTGGTTTTAGGTCTAAGTTTAGGTCCATGTATCATTTCTCTTTTTATAATGTAATTATAGTTGGATTTGATCATTTTATTAGATTTTGTGTATATGAGTTGTAAATGATGTTTAGATAATGTTGAGCTTAGATTTTGAACCTGATTTAGCTTTAATTGTTAATTGATTGCTTTTTCGGGTTTCGGGTTTTCGAGATTTTGCTGTAAATGATGTTTAGCAAATGGTGAAATTTGTAGATGTTATTTTAAGCTTAGATTTTGGAAGTGGTTTGGCTTGGTTTGTTAACTGATTGATTTTTCGGGTTTCGGGTTTCAGAGATTTTGTTTTAAGGTTGGAAGTATCTAGGGTTTAGGATGCTTTTTAGAATTTGTGTACAACAACAACAACAACAACAACAACGATCCCAATCCCACCTGGGCTGGGCACGGCAGGGTATGGGGGAGGTAGAATGTAGACAGATCCTACCTCTACCCTAGGATAAACCCGGGAGTAGAGAGACTGCTTCTAATGAGTTTTTTAGAATTTGTGTGATGATTTTTATTTTGCTGTAAATGATGTTTGAGATTTGTATATGTTATTATGAGCTTATCTGTTTTCGGCTTATATTTCATAAGTTCAATTTTTTCGGCTTATTTTGAAACTTGTGGGTTTATAAAAGCCGACTAGTCCAAAAATAAGCCAAAAAAGTAGGGCTTATGAAACATAAGCTGAAAACAGATAAGCTTATATGCCCGTTAATAAGCTTAAACAAACACCCCTATAATAGATTTTGAAGCTGATTTAGCTTTAATTTGTTAATTGATTGATTTTTCGGGTTTCGAGATTTTGCTAAGGTTGGAAGTATCTAGTGTTTGGATGTTTTCTGTATGTTGTGAAGTTATTAGATTTGGATTTAAGATTGCTTTTGATGTTTACCGCTCGTTGGTACCCTCTTTGGATAATCGTGTTGTGTGCGTAAATGGGGTGAATTTTAATGTTTTGAAAAAAATGTGACATAGATTTAGGATATGAACCCGCGTGGATTGTTGAGTTATGATGTTATTGTGAGCTTAGATTTTGAAGCTTTTATTGTTAACTGATTGATTTTTTGGGTTTCGGGTTTCGAGATTTTGCTTAAGGTTTGATAAATTAGTGTTTAAATGTTTGATATATCGTAATTTTAGTTGGATTAGCAAATGGTGAAATTTGTAGATGTTATTCTAAGCTTAGATTTTGGAAGTGGTTTGGCTTGGATTGTTAACTGATTGATTTTTCGGGTTTCGGGTTTAGAGATTTTGTTTTAAGGTTGGAAGTATCTAGGGTATGGATTTAAGATTGCTTTTGATGATTGTGGATTGTTGGTATATGGCGATAAGTGACGGTGCAGGCTGTGTAGGTACCCCGGTTATGTGCGTAAATGGGGTGAATTTTGGTGTTTTGAAAAAGCGTGACATGAAAATAGGATATGAACCGGGTTTAGCTTGGATTGTTGAGTTATGATGTTTTTAGCTTTTCGGGTTCTAGATTTGGGGTTTGGAGGGTTTTTTGATTGGATTTGAATTTAGGTTTCTGAAACTTTACGTTTTTGGATATGGTTTTAATATAGTTTATGGCTTGTAGTGTTTGAAAATAAGTGACGGTGTAGCTACCCGCGTTAAATACCCCTATGTTGTGTGGTGAAATGGGTCAAATTTGGGTGTTATAAAATAACATGACGTAATTATGGATTTAGATGTGACTGCTAAAACTTTAAGCATTAATTATGTCGCTAGGAGAGAATGATATATACGTGCGTGCGTGTGTGTTTGTAATAGTACGAGTGTTTGTATGTATGTATGAGCATGTATGTGTTAACGTCTCTCCCACTGGTATCACTTTTGATTTATAAAAAATGTTCTGCGTTATTTAAGTTATGGATGGTTTCAAATTGCTGCGTGTTTACAGCTGATGCTAGTGTTGAGGTATCTGAAAATTCTTGGTCAGGGATACAAGGGGCTAATCTTAGTCTTTTAGAAGCATAAGAGCCGAGAATCCATAATTTTCAAATTTAGAAGCTAGGGCTAAAAGTATAAGCATAACTTCTATAGCAGAGAATAATGGATATTTACAGTGTGTGTGTATTAGTACGTTTTTTTTAGACCCCTTCCCCTCGGCTATCCTGTAACACTAAAAGCCGCCTCATTTTTGAAGTTAGGGTTTAAAAGTAGTCTTATAAATGCTAGAAAAATAAAAGGATTGTGGATTCATTGCTAAAAATATATTGCTATACAAATAAGTGAATATCGATAGATACAAGTTCTGTAGATCCCTGTGAAAACTTAGACTACTTGTAAAGCGAGAACAGAATTGCTTCTTTAAGTTTTCAAAATGAATGTTACCGCTAAAAATGTTAAAGTATCTGTCATGAAGGAAACTTAACTCGTAAGTATCTTACCTCTCAAGGATACTCAGATATCTAGTATTCTTAACTATGAAGAAACGTACTTGGTAATAATACTTGGAAGCAAAGAATAGAAGTTAAAAGTTGAGCTCGAATTAGAACAATCTAGACTTTTCATTTTACCAAATTTGTTTTCGCTTTACATTTGTGTTTTCTATCGCAATTATAATCAGCAACACACTTTTGCTACTTAAATTATTCCAAAGTGCAGAATCCTTAAATATTTACAGAAAACAAGTCGAGATCTTTGACTTTAATGCACTGATTTTGTATTGAATTGTATCTTTAATGGACGCAAACTGATATTCTTGAGGATCATTAGGTTATTATTTTTGGGATAAGTATCTGTATTAACGTTATCCAACCGTCACTTTCTTTTGTATGTGTCCCACTTTAATTATAGGTGACGTGGATCAGTGTATGAATATAGATAATAGCTTTTACTTCTGCTATAAATACATGTGCATCGTGCTTAATCTTCAACTACCTATTCTGAATCAGGTTTTCTATTCACGGTCAAAAGTAGAAGCTTGGTTAAGCATTAGCTCGAGCCAGAATATTGCCTAATCTTCACCTCTACTCCAAGTGATTAATGTAGCAGCATTATTAAGGAAGTGAAGTAGATTAGCTGCTTACGTGAACAAGTGAAGGATGGAATGCAATAAGGATGAAGCCACAAGGGCGAAAGAAATTGCTGAGAGTAAGTTCTCTTCAAAGGATGTAAAGGGCGCAAAGAAATTTGCTTTAAAGGCGCAAAATTTGTTTCCTGGTCTCGAGGGTATTTCCCAACTATTAGCAGTTCTGGATGTGCATGTTGCTGCCGAAAACAAAGTAAGCGGTGAATCAGATTATTATGGGATACTTGGTGTGAATCCATTAGCCGATGATGATACTGTGAAGAAACATTATAGAAAACTAGCTTTATCACTTCATCCCGATAAGAACAAGTCTGTAGGTGCAGAAGGGGCATTTCAGCTCGTTTCTCAAGCATGGAATCTGTTATCCGATAAAGATAAAAGATCGGCGTATGATCATAAAAGGCATGCTCAGTTTTTGAAGCAGCGGGTTCCTCAGAACGTGTTTTCACGAGTGAATATACCTCCAACTCAGAACGGTTCTCACAATGTCACGAAGAGTGCAGCTGCCCGGACAGCTGGTTCTGATGCGCAGACAAAGGTTACAACTTCTCAAAAGAAGGATAAAACTACTACTCAGACGAAGAAAAAACCAAGAGTCAAAAGGATGAGATTAATGGGAGTACCAAGACGGTTCCCACTTCTGTTCCTTCATCCTCCAATGAACAGATATCTCCTGAGACGTCAAAGGTCAAAGGTTCTCGAAAAAAGAATAAAATTAACGGGACTACCAAGACGGGTCCCACTTCTGCTCCTGCATCGTCCAGTGAACAGTTAGCGCCTGAGACGATGCCCGGGCCTTGTTTAACAGAGGTTAAAACTTCTCAAGTAAAGGATAAAGTTAATGGGACGACCAAGACAGGTCCCACTTCTATTCCTTTACCGGTTACTAAACAGATGAAGATTAAAACGTTTTGGACCGTATGCATGAAATGCAAATTGCAGTATGAATTCTTGAGTAAGTACTTAAACCGAAATATGTTATGCCCCACTTGTTATGGACCGTTTCACGCAACTGAGATTCCACCACCAAATATCAATGCTTCTTCAGAAGTTGCAGGAATTTCACAAGGAACGGGAAATAACATTTCAGCCCCAGAAACGTGTAAGATAACGGGTATTGAGGCTGGCAATGGTACAAGCTCCAAGCAGGGTCCACTAAAAAGGGATCGAGAAGAAGCTGGACTAGACACTAATATAGAGGAAGCTTTGAGAAATAAGATCGCTAAAAAGGAAGCTAAATCCGCATCTAAGAAAGTCAAATCTGTTGAAACAAAGCAAGACAGTAATGTCTTTGATGCAAAAAAGGAAACGGGCCGGCCAATCAAGAATCAACTTATAAAGAAGGCGACTACGGAAATAAAGAAGAAACTGGACGAATGGAGCTCAGAAGCCGAAAAGGTTGCTGAAATGGCAAACGGCTACTCAAAGAGTGACGAGGCTGACATCCCAGATCCAGATTTTTATGATTTTGATATAGAAAGAAGTGAAAAGTGTTTCAAAGAAGGTCAGCTCTGGGCTGCATATGATGATCGTGACGGGATGCCTCGGAACTATGCCATAGTCCACAAAGTAATTTCTTTAAACCCGTTTAAGATGAAAGTATGTTGGCTTAGCTCAAAACCTAACAAGAAACCACTTCCATTTCCCGGGTTCCTGGAAGCATTCGGCGAGTTTCAACCAGGAAAACATGAAACGGTTACCTCCCCAAACTATTTTTCTCACAAAGCTAGCTTTACAAAGCAGAGAAACGGTAACATTCGTGTTTTCCCTAAAAAGGGAAGTGTTTGTGCTCTGTACAAATACGATTACACACCGGATACGATCAAACATACTTATGAACTTGTAGAAGTTGACGAGTCCAGTGAAGAAACAGGCATTACCGTCACGCCACTAGTCAAAGTTGCAGGATTTAAAACAGTGTTTCACCTACATCTTGACAGCAAAGAAACAAAAGTTATCCCGGAAAAAGACTTTCTTAAAATATCGCATCAAATACCTTCATACCTGCTCACGGGTCAAGAATCTGCAAATGCTCCAAAGGGTTGTCTAGACCTCGACCCTGCAGCTATTCCTCCCGAGTTTCTTCATGTTTTAGCAGATAATAATGAAGCAGATACAATGGATGTCGACAATGGTCCAAGTGCTGATGGTGTTTGTTCCATTTAGGTACAAATTTCCTGAACTTGGGAGTTTGGTTTGGTTTTTTGGGTTGGATGGGAAAATAGGTAACATGTAGTGTGCATTATGCAGTTGTAACTTGTGCTTAAAAGGGTTGTACAACTCAGTTTTTGTTAGATGCTGCTGTTATATCTTGACTTTATTTAGAAATGTTTCTTTTGTACTTTTGGAATCCAAACATTGACTGTTACTAAGGAATGAAAATGGAGGAATGTTTTGGTACTTAATGTTGTTTTTTGGCTTTATTTTTTTATCTTTTGTTAGGTTTTGAAGTCTAATAGTTTTAAACTTTTGTTACATGTACTTTATATTATAAAGTAGCCGTGCGCAAATCGGGTTTTTTGGGCTAACCGGTTCGGTTAGTAACCGACCCAGTTTTTGGTCAAACCGGTTATTAAAAAAAAACGGTTCGGGTCGGTTAGACTTTTCGGTAGAAAAAACCAAACCCGGTACTAACCGGTTATTATAGGAAAAACCGGTTATAAACGTTTTTTTTTTTTATGTTTTTGCTACTGTTAAGGACTAAATGGTGCTCGGGTTTTCGGTTTTTTTTTGCATTCGCATTTTATACACAATAACTCAATAAACTTCGACTTTTATTAAATAAACTCATAATACGTCAAACATAAACTACTTGAAACATAAGCTAATACATTGAGCGATTTATTAATCGAAAAGCTAATACATTGAGCGATAGTGAGGTCTTATTCGGAGTCTCCGGATCCGGACCTAGCTTGGTCATCTTGAACGATTTCTTCATCGGAAAGTGAGATTCTATAACCCTCTTACATCTCGATCTCAAGTATTTGTGGTTCGATCTCTAAATAATTGGCTTCAATATTAGAAATGTGTTGTATACGTTCTTGTGCGTCTAAGTGATCCTTTAAGCAAATACACATCTCCAAAGATGCCGGCGTGAGTCTTGTTCTTCGAATCGTTAATACCCTTCCACTAAGAGAAAAACATGATTCCGAAGCTACCGTAGAAGTTTGTACGCTTAGTAAATCTCGAACCATCTTGGATAGAACGGGAAATTGAGATTGCCTTCCTTTCCACCAAGACAAAACATCAAAGTTTTCAAATTCTTCTTGTCCCATAGAGCTTATCCAATTTATTCTGATATATCTCCCAAATTCGTTAGTACCGATTTGGTCACTCCTAGCCCGTTTAACACTTTCTTGTCTTAAAGTTTGAAATAAGTTAAACCTCGAACTCGAAGAGGATGATGAAGCACCACAACTCATTGAAACATTAGTTGAACCATATTTACTAACATAGATATCAAATAAATCTTTAAAACATTTGTTAAAATAAGCTTTTGCATTCATTGCATAGTTAAGGTTTTCTAATTGCAAATCCAAATCAATTGAAATCTTCTCGATAAGTAGTTCCACCCCACTAATGTTAAAGCATGGGTCTAATGCGGCGGCACAAGTAATTACCAGTGGAATTTCTTTGAAATATTTTCTAAGTTTTCTTTCATAGGTTCAACCATATGACTATTTTTATCATATGGTGGACCACTTGATTCGAATTCGCCTATTTTTGAACATATTGCAAAAATTTGTTGGAGTACCCTATGACTCGTGGGATAATATACACCCGATAATAAAGTAGTTTCATCTTTAAAAACTTCGAGTAATTCGGTTAATTTTTCAATAATTTCCTAATTTTAGACGGAAAATGGTTCAACTAGGTTATCACCGGCAAGATCATTATGAAAAGTACTTAAAGCAATTTTTTGGCGTAAAACACTTTTAAACATATAATAAGTCAAGTTCCATCTTGTAGGAACTTCCCAATTAGGTGTTAAAAATTCGGTTTCCGTTTCCACACAAAATCTCATATAACTCTTATATCTTGCTTTAGGCCTACAAAATATATCTTGCAACATTGTTTTAAAAGCGTTTTTTATTGACATTATTTCAGGTACCCCTAATCCGTCTTGCACAACCAAGTTTATGATGTGTGCAACACATCGACTATGAAAAAAAAATGCCGTTCAAAGGTGGTTGGTATCTTGCTATTAGTCTAGTGGCGTCATTTGTATTGTTAGAAGCATTATCAAATGAGACTGAAAAAATCTTATGTTCCAATTTAAACTTTTTTAACACATTTCGTAACTTAAGAAATAAATTCATACCCGTGTGAGGATAATCAAAGTTTTGAAAATCAATCGTACGCTTCATCATTTTCCAACTTACGGGATCAATCCAATGCGCGGTAACACAAACGTATGAATGCGGCAAATGATGAGGCGCCGACCAAACATCGGTTGTTAAGATGACATTTGTATTTAAATTTTCAAAACCTTTTATGATTTCGAGTTTAGCCTTTTTCCACATTTTAAGTGCATCACGTTTAAGAGTAGAACGACTTACGTAACTATATCGCGGTTGAAGATAATTTTGAAGCACCTTGGTTAATCTCGGGTTGTCGAAATGGTTGAATGGCAAAGCTTCTTGAATCACAAAGCTTGCAAATTGTTGTCGAGTCCGTTCCGACTCATATGCAAATATACCCCTATCTTGTGACATAGATGCTTGACCCGCATCCGGAACGCCTTTGAGTGCTTGGCAATACTTTTTTTCGATATGTTGCTTAAACGTCGTGTTGGATCCGCTACTTAAAAACTTCTTGCAAAATTTACAATGAGCCTTCATGGTATTATCCGAAAACTCCAAGAGCTCAAAATTACACCAAATTTCCTTGTTTCGGTCCGTTTCTAAAACCGCAACAATTGTGGGTTCATTTGAAGAACCAACACCGGTGGAAGTTGAAGAAATTTGAGTTTGCCATTTTGTGAGTGATTTTGATTGTTTTCAAGAGTGTTTGATTGTTGTAAGTTGTAAGTAACTAAACCATTTTCAAGATTAGCATTTATACTAAAGTTTATAACCATAAATGGTGATTAAATGCCAAAAATAACGGCTACAAACAAAAAAAAAGTTCATATTGTGTTTGTCTGCTCCATGTCCCTCGTTAACAGCTTGTTCCCAACGTTCATAAAAAATAACCGGTTACTAACCGGTTTTTCTCTAACCGGTTTCCCAACCGGTTCAGTTAGTAACCGGTTCCTAACCGGCCCAACGTCTAGAACTAAAAACCGGTTCCTAACCGCCAGTTATTATCCTAACCGAACCGGTTATGGTCAAAAACCGGTGTTGACCAGTTCCGGTTTTGGTTTTTTTGGTCACGACTATTATAAAGTGAATCAACTTAACTTAAATCATACTATTAGGCTGGGTGTAATGGTCACTTTGTTAGCACCTCAGCGTCACATCAATTTTTCAGCACACTATTTAACTCAACATAAATCATACTTGTAAAAAGAAGTTAGTGCACCACGTTAGGTGGTCTGTATCACCGAACCAACCCCAAAAGGCAACTTGACGAGCAATGGATGGCAGGTCGTAGTGGTAGATGGTGCGTGGTAGAGGCTCACCACAGGTGGTGAGGGCCTCTATTACACCCGGTCTAAATAATTGGGGTATTTAATTATTTATTCTGGTTCTTGGTTAGTTGAAATGTCATCCTTTTTTAAGAGAAACACGGATTTAGGATTTTTGTAGTCGATGTAATGAGTTGTTGAAATGTCTTGCATGTACGAGGTGTTTGCTTAAGCTTATTTTTTGAGCTACCGAGCTTAAATGAATACGGTTTACGTTTAATAAGCTTACTTTTTCCGGCTTATTTTACAATTTATACTACATGTTATAAAATAAGTTAGAAAAGTATTATAAGCTCAAACCGCGTTAAAAATAAGCTTAAACAAAACCCCTTAGTATGAATTATGAAGAACTTTGTTAATGGACGATAGATGACTTTAAGAAAAATAGAAAATGGATGAATAATGAATTTTTTATGGATAGCGTTTTGTATTTTTCGAAAAAAATAATACATTGCTTATTTGCACAATTATCCTAAACAAAAACACTAACAAAACTGATTTTCATCTACGTTCCTTAATCAAAAGCCATTACCAATTGCGTTTCTTTGCTCAACATCAACTAAATATTGGAAATAAGTGGAGGCATGGCTTAGCTCCTAACTGGAATGAACGAATATGTAGCCGCGAGCACTCTTTGGTTTTAACTAGAGTGGTAGCAATCTTGCCATCTTACGGTAAATTCATTTACTTACTTAGTTCTGGTTGATCACAAACTTTAGTTTTGTATGGGTACGGTAATTAGTGCTCTTTGAGTATAATGTCTCATGTACTTTAGCGTATATGAATAGTGTTGGTGTAAATCGGATCATGTGTTGGCTTCACCAGTATCATTTTCTTATGGTCTATATGATTATCTCTCACATGATACAGTATCCAGGTGATGTAGCTAATTGTTTGCGTCACGGTTGGTGTTTACAGCACAATACTACATACATCTTTTCATTTTTCCTTCTACAAGATTACGAGTGTCATTTGATCAACAAATGATAGCTAACTACTTTAACTATGTTACAAGAAAAAAAACATAGATGTTTCGTATCAAATGATACCCATCATGACTTTAAATAAAAATGTTTGTTTTCAGCAAAAAAGTGAACTTTGATAGTATTTTTTTGGGTAAAATATTGGGTAAATGATACGATGATTAAATTTAAGTATAAGTTATACTTTGGGTAAATATTCTCTTACTCTTTGCATTTAGATACCGAAAAATGTAAAGCATTGTTCATATGTTATGGCGAACACGGTCGTGCCGTCGTCATCACACCCATAAGTATTTTTTTTTAAATAATTTTTCTCCTTAACCTTTTAAAATATATATAATAAAATTAAGCAGCAAATGTCATTTATACTTTCTTAAAAAATATGAGAAATTTTCATATTCTTCAATTATATATATTAATTCTTCTTCATAAAATGTTTAGAATTTTGAGTGTCATTTGATGATGTTGTACGATTTATTTCACTTACAATTACGTAAAAGAACATAAGAAGTACGCAATGAAATGCAGCAATAAACGAACCTCGTTAGTAGACAAGTTACTTGTCTACGATATATGCAATATAGTTATTATCAGTCAAATTTTCTTGGTCAATATGAGAAGGAATGTGTGGATGATACACCATATGTTGCATAGAGTCTTCCTTATCCCATGTCTTTTTTAAAGTCTTGTCCATAAGATGATAAGGAAGGTGTGGAAGCCATTCGTTTCACCAGTTGCATGTCTATCACAAACTGTTAACATGCAAAACTAAGGATAAGCCAATACTTTTACTTATCCCTATGATTTTAAGTAAGTTTTCAAAAATGAAGTCACCACAAGCATTAAGTTACTTATCATCTTCTTATCATATTTCAATTCAAATCAAAAACTTGAGTTTTGAATGGGTACAGTAATTAGTGCTCTTTGAGTATAACTTTTCATGTTCTTTTATGGATTTGCATAATGTTGGGTTAAATATGATATTGTGTTAATATTGTTGTCTTATAATCTATATGATTATCGCAAATTTGATACAATATCGTTTAGTATAACAAATTGTTTGCGTCGCGGTTGGTGTTTACAATATAGCACCACATCTCTGCATTCTTTATATATAAGATTACAAGAGTCATTTGTTGGTGATGTTTGTATCATCACTTATATTTCGTGTAAGGGAGAATTGCATATATCTCTCCAAAGGCACATAATTGCATATATATCTAACTAAAACTTATAATTGCATATATGTTTTTCTAAAGCCTTAAAATTGTCAAACATATTCAAATGATTATTTTACATATATTTAATAGCTAAAACATGTTTGATAATCCTAATTGATATATAAAATAACGATTATACCCTTATTTTTTTATAATGACATATGCATGTATCCTTTAACCATTTTCAACAGCACCATCCATCTATACTTCGACTCCTGTATATATTCATAGATCAAATAATACTAAGAGTGTCAGTCAACGCAAACCACATGGACCATCTTTGTAATTTACTCTATTTTTTTTAATAAATATTTTCTCCTTAACCTTCTAAAATATATATAATAAAATTAAACAAATTAAGCAATTTTCATTTATACTTTCTTACAAAATATGAAAATTTTCCATATTCTTCATTTAAATTATATTAAATCTTTCTTCATAAAGTTTAGTTTTTTAGTGTTATTTGATGGTGTTTTACGATCTATTTCACTTACAATTACGTAAACGAACATTAAAAGTACGCAACAAAGTGCGGCTACGAACGACATTCGTTAGTTACTTGTCTACGGTATATGCAATGTAAGTGTAGTCTTCCATATCCCCAGTCTTCCTAAAAGTCTTCTCTGAGTATACATAGAAAATAGATCAGGCCGATAAGAAATTTGTGGATGGCATTCTATTCACAGTTTACGTGTCACGAACAATATCTGAAAATGTCACAATCTCTTAAAAGTCTTGGTAAGATGATAAGGAATTTGTGGAATCATTCATTTCATCAATCGCATATCACGAACGTTAACATGCAAAACTATGGATAAAAAGCCAATGCATGTTCTTATAATTTTAAGTAAAGAGCAACAAATAGTTACTATCAAAAACACTTGTATACATATCATAGCAAAACAGTTTAAACTTTTTAACTGCTGTTGCTCAAGGTTTAACCTGGAAGTTAATCTTATTAGCTTTCTAAGATCAGATAATGTTGAAATCTAAGTTTCATTGTTATTTTGAATCTAATCAAGCTGTCAAATTTTTTTTTCAAATTCTTTTAATGGGTATACACTCAAATAAGTTCTCCTATCCTATAAGTTCGTATTCCTTCAAGTGTCACCAAGATTCTTAGAACCAACGGATTTACGCTAAAATGAGTTATCTTGTAAGTATTTCATTGACACATTTTATCAACTGACTTGTTTAAACGACTAAACACATGCAAATGAACTTGAATAAAGAAACGCAAACCCCAATCCAAAGCCCAGCAGCCACCAATTACTTTCATATGTTCTGGCGAACACAGTCCTGTCGTCGTCATCACACCATAAGTATTGTTTTAATAATTTTTCTCCTTAACCTTCTAAAATATATATACTAAAATTAAGCAAACTAACCAACTGTTATTTATACTTTCTTACAAAAGCCGAAAATTTTCCATACTCTTCATTTATATATATTAATTCTTCTTCATAAAATGTTTATGATGTTATACGTTGTATTTCCCAAGTCTTCTCTGTGTACAAGTAGAAAATATCAGTCAAATTGTCTTGGTCAAGCTGAGAAGGAATGTGTGGATGATAGACCATAGATGATGCTACTTGGGTTGCATGATTGATATGTTACAAAAAATCTTAATGTCGTCTTCTTTAAAGTCTTCTCTTACATAGAAAACAGATATTATCAATCAAATATTGTTTTGCTGATAAGATATTTGTGGATGCCATTCTCTTCACAATTTAAGTGTAGTGAACGTTAAACATAGATAATTGAAAATATTATAATCTCTTAAAAGTCTTGGTATTCTCAAGATGATAAGAAATTTGTGGAAGCCATTTATTTCACCATTTGCATGTCATGAACGTTAACATGCAAAACCAAGTATAAAAAGCCAATGCATGTTCTTATAATTTTAAGTAACTTTCCCAAAAATGAAGTCACCACAATCAATAATTCACTTATCATCTTCCTCTCTTATTTCTTTTCTCTTTTACGGTCTTGCGATAACATGTCTTACTTCCGCCACTGTCACTGCTTCCTATGGAGGTAATGAGACTGATTATCACGCATTGTTATCATTTAAATCAAAGATCACCCATGATCCATACAAAGTTCTTACCACGTGGAACCATTCCTTTCATTTCTGTGACTGGAGTGGTATTTCATGTGGAAAGCGACATAAACGAGTGACTGTTTTATGGCTGGATTCGCAAGGCTTAGAAGGCTCATTGTCTCCTCATCTAGGAAACCTTAGCTTCCTACGCGTGCTTTCTCTTTCTAACAATAGCTTTCAAGGAACCATTCCTCATGAACTTGGTCGTCTATCCAGGTTACATCTTCTTTATCTTGATGAAAACAACTTCAGTGGAGACATTCCAACAAACTTTTCTCATTGTTCTAAGCTCGAAAAGCTTCGGCTCGGTCAAAATAAGCTAGTTGGAAGTATACCCAAGGAGATGAGTTTGCTCTCGAAACTTGCTCGTCTTTCAATTCACGACAATAAGTTAACAGGTGGAATCCCACCTTTCTTGGGGAACATCTCGTCAATGGAACTGTTCTCTGCTACCAGGAACCCGTTGGGTGGGAGAATTCCAGATACATTGGGTCATTGGAAAAGCTTGACGGCATTTGTTTGTGGTTCGTGCAACTTATATGGAAGCATCCCTCATTCCATTTTCAACCTCTCACTCCTAGTTACTTTTTCCCTAGCTGAAAATCACCTCACTGGTAGTCTTCCTTCAGAAATTGGTAATCAGCTCCCAAATCTTGAGCTCCTTCAGTTAAGGGATAACAAACTGACCGGAATTCTTCCACCTTCTCTTTCTAATTGTTCTAAATTATGGTATCTTGAAATGTATGCCAACAATTTTAGTGGCAAGTTGACTATCGACTTTTCAAAACTAAGAGATATTAAAATAATTAGATTATATGATAACAACTTCCATGGACGCGGAGAAGCTGATGACATGAGGTTTGTTGATTCTTTGAAAAACTGCACCATATTATTAGAGTTGGTACTTTCTAATTGCAACCTTACAGGAGTGCTTCCAGTATCTATAGGTAATCTCTCTCATCAACTCAGCTCTCTATATTTAGGAGACAATCAATTATTTGGAAGCCTCCCTTCAAGTATAGGTAGTCTAGTTGGTTTGACCCTTTTAGATTTAGGATCTAATTTATTCAAAGGAAAAATCCCCACTACCATTGGTAAACTTCAAAAGCTACAAGCTCTTGGTCTATCTAACAATCAATTTTCAGGGCCTATCCCTGACGCCATTGGAAACTTATCACTGTTGAATAAACTTTTTTTATTTTCCAACGAATTAGAAGGCCATATTCCATCAAGCTTTGGGAATAGTAAAGAACTTAATCTGTTAGACCTTTCATACAATAGACTTAGTGGAAGCATACCCAAACAGCTTCTTCAACTTCCATCATTAACTATTTTTTTAAATCTTTCTCAAAACCGCATGTCTGGTTCAATTCCATCAGAGATTAAAGATTTCAAGATGTTGAGTGAGCTCGATTTATCTTATAATAATTTTTCAGGCACTATTACTAGTAGCCTTGGTGAGTGCAATAGCCTTACAACGTTAAACCTAAGAGGCAACAAATTTCAAGGCGTAATACCATCTTCATTCAGTTTCTTGGGAGGATTGGGGGTACTTGACATTTCTGAAAATAATTTATCAGGTAAAATTCCTCAATTCTTTGAAAAATGGAAATCCTTAGGATATTTGAACCTATCCTTTAATGATTTTGATGGTGAAGTACCGGTTCTAGGAGTGTTTGCCAATACAAGTGCATTTTCAGTTTTGGGGAATGATAGGCTTTGTGGTGGTTTGGTTACACTTAAGTTACCCAAATGCAAGGAGACGGGTAGTAAGAAAAAAAGGTTTCCTTTCTTCATATTAGCCATCGTGATTGCACCGACCTTGCTCATAATTTTATGTTGTGTATATCTTTTGTGTAAGAAGAAACGCAATAGTCAACCATCTGAGTCATCGGGTAGTGAACGGTTCATGAAAGTTTCTTACAGTCAACTTCTCAAGGCTACTGATGGCTTCTCTGCAGCAAATATGATTGGAGAAGGTGCATTCAGCTGTGTTTATAAAGGGATCCTCGATTCCGATGATGGCAAATTTGTTGCAATCAAAGTTCTACGTCTTGAAAATCCAGGAGCTCACAAAAGTTTTCTAGCAGAATGTGAAGCTTGGCGGAATATTCGGCACCGTAATTTGTTGAAGATAATAACTTCATGTTCAAGTGCTGATTTCCAAGGAAATGATTTTAAAGCTCTGGTTTATGAGTTTATGCCGAATGGAAGTGTACACGATTGGCTTCATTCAAGTGAAAACACATCGAAACTGAACCTTGTTCAAAGAATAAATATTCTTAGAGATGTTGCCACTGCGCTTGATTATCTTCACAATCGCTGCCAAACAACGATTGTTCACGGTGACTTGAAGCCAAGTAACATTCTACTTGATGATGATATGGTGGCTCATGTTGGAGACTTTGGTTTAGCTCGCCTTCTTGGTACAAACTTAAACCAAAATAGCTCAACCGGGGTTAAAGGAACAATTGGTTATGCACCTCCAGGTAATTGCACTTTTATTCCATGATGCCTATATTTATTTACAGGTTACCTTTGTAAATTAATTAATTGTTATTCATTTGTAGAGTATGGTATCGGGAGCGAGATGACAAGTTGTGGGGACGTCTATAGTTTTGGAATATTATTACTAGAGGTGATGACTGGGAAAAAGCCGACAGACGGCATGTTTATTGATGGTCTTAGCCTTCATAAATTTGCTTACATGGCATTACCAGATCAAGTAATCGATGTTATTGATGATGATGCAATTGTGTTGCAAAGTACGGAAGCGAATGCAAAGAAAGTGGAAGAATGTTTGGCTGCAACTATCAAGATTGGAGTATCATGCTCTGTGGATTCCCCACCCCAAAGACTAAAAATTGAAATTGTTGTCACTCAGTTGCAGCATATTCTCGATGTGCTTCAAAATATATAAGGTACTCTGTGCTCCCATTTTGTAAAATCTGATTTTACATGAGTTTGTTAAAAATCATCACAAAAATGGTTTTATTTTTCAACTCTTTCAGGTCTATCATTAAGCTTTTATGGTGAAGTTGTAGGAAACTGCAACAAGGAGCGGTGCATGTCGTAGTTAAAGATGTTCGTAATTGTGGTTTAATTTTCTTGCCACATAAGTGTACGAGACATAAGAGTACGTTTACATTCCTGGTAACGTATCATATGTATCAAGCATGTTTGTAAGTGTGGTTTCATTTCCTTGAATCCAAACTGAATTCTACTTAAGTTCTACTTGGTGTTCGAATCCTTAATGAACAGCCTAATATTATTCGTGTTCTTTGACTTTCAATTTCATAAATTTGACTTTTTCTTGAATATCTGAATGAGAAAGCTCGAGGCTTCCCCCTCTTCTGGTTTCGAGCAGTGTATGGTTCAATTTTAAAGAAAGTTAACCTCATGTTTGGTATACTGTATTATTATTGCAAGTATTATGTATTAAAAATGTGTCAATAATGACCAAAGTGGAATTCTGATACATAAATCAGCTCGAATATTTTGATATGCAGTTGGTCCAACACACGTACATTCACATTTGAGACTTGAAACTTGAGAGTTTAGAGTGTTGCCAAAGTTACTACTTAATGGAAGTTTAATTAACAAAAAAGGTGTAGTTATGGATTGTCCTAAAAATATAGATAAAACTGAACTGGGTCAAACAACTAAATTACAGTAATATGAAATGGGTTAAACATGAAACTCTACACCCACTCTTGTAAAACAAACCAAAGAACAGCGAAAACTAAAATGGGTCAAATGGGTAGACTCAAAAAATTTCTTTAACGAACGTGTCATTATTTTGTTCCATTCCATCAGAGATTGAAGACCTCAAGATGTTGAACCATCTCGATTTATCTTATTATCAGATACCATTACTAGTACCTTGTTCAGTGCATTAGCCTTACAATGTTAAACCTACAAGGCAACCACTACAGTTTCTGAGATAAATTTCAGCCATGAATGAATTTGTTGCTCTTCTTTTCCGAAATGAACATAGTATTGATTCAAATAAGGAAGATCCATTGACATTACAAATGAGTTGATACATTGAGCTTGCCTACTGTATGACTACTCTTGCAAACAACACATCTAAAAAGACACACGCCAACCTTATTAACTCCTAGAGCAGAAATGAAACTAAAACATACACCATAGACGTTCACTGTAAGTATTGTTATCGTCACTGCCTTTGAATAACTCAAGAAAAACAGATGTGGTGCCTTTAGAATTGAGACAGACCATATGACGAATACATAATAAATCTTGACTTTACCCATCCAAGTACAAGCTCCAAATAACTAGCAATACACCACATTGACGACCTGCAAAAACTAAAACAAACACATTTTATCATTCTTTCGAGCTTCAAACATATGAATGGCAGTAAATGTTAAGCCTTGGCATTGGTGATATCACTGAGCCCATTCCAGTAATTTGTTGCTCTTTCATTGGGAAGAAAATATTTACGTTGTTAAGAAACAAACTCTCGAATACAGAGGTCGCAATTTCAAGCATTTTACTTATAAATGAATCAATTTACGTTACGTTATATTTAATGGGTTCAACAGGCTGAAAACATTCATTAATCATAATTTTTAAACAAGTTTAAGAAAAGGACAGACCACGTTTGCAGGTCAACCTGATCCAGTCCAGACTAAAATTACCAGTTTGACTTGTTTGCCAACCTGACTAGCTGCCCGTTATGGAACACCTCTAGTTTAGATCATGTGTTACCTGTAAGGCTCCCAAGCTGCATTTCCAAGCTGCATGTGACTGATAAAGCATTAGCCAGTGCTTTTCTGCAATACAAAGAAATGTAAATACCAACGGGTTAGTGCTGAAGTGTCATATATATGGTTCACAATGTTAACGAGTCTATGTCAAAAACAACCATTTACAGTAGCAAAATTAGGGATCTTGCAACAAAAGTCAAACATATCAATAATGTTTTAAACACATAATTTTCTTGTGGAGCTGAAGTAATAACTTATGGAATGGGCTCAGAGCTATCACCAATGCCAAGGCTTTTCATTTACACAAAAAAATACAAGATAAGAAATAATCCTACCTTAATTAGCGATGGCTGAAGTAATACTAACTTCTGGAATGGGCTCAGTTATATCACCAATGCCAAGGCTTATCATTTGTTCACCAGGGTATTTTAGCTTATGTGCAGCCATTCTTCTACGAATCTGTAATTCCACCAACACATATCATGTATCTAAGTTTCTATATCCATGTCTTTATTTAGAAGAAACACGTGATAGTGATACCGATGTAAACCTGAATCTATAGTTACAAAAAAACATGTATAAGCTGAACCTAATAAGAACATAAGCCCAAAATAAGCTTAAAACACGACCCCCTAAGTTGAATGTTTCACCTAAGTAACCTCCAATTACACAAAAAGTTAAACTAAATCATGTCAACCTCTAAAACCTCTATCTAATCTACCATTTTCATATAATCAAATCACACAAAAAGAGGAAGTTTGACGGCAGGGCTCTATTTTGTGGCCGAATTAGACCCCGGTTATCTCATTTCATAACCGCGCTTTATGCCTTTGTTTTTGACGGACACCTTTATAGAGACCTTTTTTCCTATTAACAGGGCTCTATTAAGGGGGCTTTGTTTCAGATTTTGTAGTAGTGTGAGAAAAGAGTGTTTATGAGTCAAAGAATTTCAGTACCAACTACCAAGGCACATAGCCATCTGACCAATCTTCAAACCCAAACACTCCTTTAAAATAAGAGGGTTAGGGTTTTTAATTTTTATAAAATTTGGGGATTTTCTTTAAATTGGGGGAATTTAGGTGTTTGGTGGTGACTGCTGGAGATGGTTGTTAATAACCAGATATTTCCAAATCTAACCCGTTAATCACTCGAGGCAGATTATTCTAGCAAACAAGTTCATGACATGTCCAGTCTGCAAGCCTTTTATCCATAACCATCCAAATTAATGATCATTTCATTTCCAAATCTGTCAAAGAAAATTGCAAATAGAATGTATTAGAAAATGTCTGTATATACAACAAAACTGAATCGTATTAAAAAGTGCCATGTTAATTCCATACTTTTGACTACTACACTGACCTTCAAATAAAAAACCTAATAAGCCAATTTTTAAAGTGTTTCGATAAGCTATTTTGAATACAACATAAACTTGGCAATCTTGACCCAGCCCGAACCAGTTGACCCACGACCCGTTTGACCTGTGTTTCCATTTCACCAGTTTCGACCCATGACCCATTTGACCTATAACTAAACCATCACAGTTTCAACTAGGTCAACGTTTTGGCTATTAAACTAAACATGTTAAAAGAGGTCACAAATTCTAAAAGCAGATGTAGTTCATCTAGTCTGCATATAATTTTAAACTACTTTTAGTTTTATTTAATTGAACAGCTACAACTGATTTAGCGTTCTATTTATTTAGATTAATGACTATGTGTAATGTGGACCACAAAAAATACATATTAATGAACATAACTAGATCACATCCTGATGTAGTTCAACACTCGGCATATTTAAACTAACAACCTGGCACATATGGTTTAATGGAAGCAGCGCCTGCTTCACATTACCATATCTAAGTTAGGAAAATAGTTCCATTTTGTTTTGTGTACCAAAAATACAACTAGATAATCGAATGGTGTGCTGATAGCAATTAACAGTTTGGCTGATTTTTTAAGGACAATAGTCACAATATGCATATATTATAGCAGCAATAGCACATTTCATATTTATTACTTTTTGGGTTATATATTTCATACCTGAAGTTTCTTTGCCAGTTCCTCATGCCTACTATAGCCAGAAGCTCTACCAGCCACCTCATTTACATGACTCATCCTCTGAGTAACTTCTGCCTATAAAAAGAAACAGCATATAATGTGATTAATAAGTAGGAATCGAAAACCAGATTGTCATGCACCTGAGCGTTCAGGTCCTATTAGTTGGTTCATAGCAAAAGTTATGACAAAGTAATTCGGGCTGCATAAATGATATAATATTATCTTCATTGACAATCATAAACAATTAAATAGCAGTATTTATTTGTTGGTACACATTGCCATGATGCAAAAAAATTACAAGCCTTACTTCGGATACAAATAAGATACAACAGATAGACAGTCGCTCTGCATAAATAGACCAAGCAAGAAGTAGAGTTGACTACTTGACTTTGTCCATTTCATCCTTATAAGGGGATAGGTAAGCATAACTAACTGTAAATTTGTTTTAGTTGTAGGACATTGATGCAAGTTTTCAGTCAATAAATCCAGTGCTAAAATACATACAACAAGCAAGGACACACATGATGCATGGAAATGACACTATTCAGATATTACATGTCTGCGCCACATCATTAAGTAAAGGGAAAATGTTTCAAGCATATGCTACCAATGTCAGTCCAAGTATCAGTATCCTTCACTTTCAATACCCACTCCAAACTCATAAAAAATATATGACAAGTAAAACTAAACATGGAAAATTCTGGGAGAAACTGTGTTTCATGAACTAATCTCTCACTCAAATGGCTCTTTAGCACCTATTGTAGTACAGGCAGTACATATTGGCAAGCTGGATCGGTTTCACACATAATATCTACTCTAGTATCAAACAGAGTAGTACATAAAGCTCTGATGCTTGCTTTGTTTATGTAATAAAAAACATATAAACGGATGATTAGCTCACAAATATGAAAAATCTGAGGTAAATAAACATTATCCAGATGAACTATATATCCATTCTACACCCTAATGAAAATAGTAAAAAGTATGTAATGATTTGGTATGTATTGTGGTACTTCGACTAATCTCATTATCCAGAATCACATGAAAACTATAACATTCTTATCTCCATTAAGTTAGACTTACCTATATGCAAACTTAATACTAATTCATTTTGTGCTGTAAGATTCTTTTATATTGTCATTATCGAACAATATTTCTATTAATCTATATATTAGGTCTTTGGTTTTACACATATGAAAGTACTTATATGTTTATAGAGAAGTTTTCAAATAACATAAATGTGCCTACGCACACAAGATAATTTCATCTATTACCCAACCCAACCATTTTGCTAACTTTAAGCATCTATTAGCCAACATTGTGTTATGCGCCTGCCATGGTAAAGTTTTTTGTGACTGCAAATCACATGAAAACAAATGTAACACTGTTGCTAAATTTGCAGTTGCATTGGTAGATATGTATAGACATGTTAACAGTTACTCAAAGAACAGCACACAAAATGCCCTTTTGCTCCCGAATACATAGGGCAATTTAAAAACAATATCTGTCGATTCAAACAGGTAGTGATAAACTAGCCAGTAGATGCGAAAACGTAACAGCAAAACTTCCCATTTCTGCAATTGACCGGCAAAACTAAACCTAAAACTGTTTTATCCAATAACTAAAAATGTTTTCAGAGTTGATTATCATACTAATGACTAAAACTCATTATTTCATTCTAAATGACATGCCAAACAATATTTGCATGTCAAAATCTAACGATAAATATTACGCAAGTATCATTCTCTAATGGACATTTCATCAAACGCCTTTCGTGCACAACCTAAACCCGAGCTTGAAACCATAGCCGCACGTAACACACCTAATTCACCTCTATGGCACTATAATATCACAAATCTCCATAACTAACACCTAATTGAAACAAACACAAAAATCAATGAATTCAGATCAAAAGTATACCTGATAGCATCGCAAAATCAGCAACTTCAGCTCGCAGAACCGAATCTATTTGAATCGTTAAGGTTTGTCTTTATGGACCGATGTATGTAACACTAATATGAGTAAATATTAATAAATTACCATCATTTAGCAAAAATTAACGGCAATTGGTCAAAGGCTGTTTAATATGACGGAAAAAAGAAAGAATTTACGAACCAGGCCCCCAAAATATGTAACAAGTTGTGAGAACTATCCTAAACTTTTTGTTATTTACGATTTTTTTATATAACAAACTTTGTTTACCAAATATCTAACAAATATCTAGTTATTTCACCCATTTTTACTCGAAAACGCAAAACTAAGGTATTTTGTTCTTCATCAAACAAATCTTATTAAAACCAAGACAAGGATTTTACAGAAAATGATACGTAGTACTTTTAAGAAAATATCAATATCAGATGTTACAAAACATCCAAAAATCATCAATGTTACAGGTTGCAAAGGTCATCATTTTAACAAAGGCACATGTTCGTATTTTGTACAAAGAATGTATTAATGGATCCAAAATCCTTTTATTTTTCTAGCATTTATAAGCCTAGTTTCAGATCATATATCTGCTATAAAAGACTAACATTAGCCCCTTGTATCCCTGATCAAGAATTTGCAAGGTACCACAACACTAGCATCAACTGTGAACATGTAGCTAATTTGAAACAGTAAACCATAGCTTAAAAAATGCAGCGCAATTTCTTTAAATTAAAAGTGATACCCATGGGAGAGATGTTAACGACTTAACGCATACAAACATGTATCCTTATACAAACACACCGCACGTAGAGATCTTAAATTTGTAGCTGTAACATCTAAATTCATAATTACGTCATGTTAATTTAAAAAACCGAAATACACTTCATTTGAGCTCACAAAACGGGTATTAAACCAGGGTAGTTACACCGTCACTTATTGTCGAATACTAACTAGCCACAAACATCAAAAGCAATCTCAAATCAATATCCCAACAACTGACTCCTATATAGAAAAAAACATCCAAACTCAAAATCTCAAGACCGAAAAGCTAAACATCATAACTCAACAATAAAAGCTAAACCTGGTTCATATCCTAAATTCATACCACATTTTCTCAAAACACAACGATTCACCCCATTTACACACACAACATACAAATCCAACAAGAGTAGTTACATAGTTACACCGTCACTTATCGTCAAATACTAACAAGCAGTAAACATCAAAAGCAATCTTAAATCCATATAAAAACAGTTCAAATCTTAAAAAAAACGTTCATAGACTTAACAAAATCTCGAAATCCAAAACCCGAAAAGTCAATCAGTTATTATGCAATGTGATGAGTGACCCCTATCATTTTCGCATTCAACTAATTATGCAATGTGGAAATGTAGTGGTCCTTCAATGGGATGGCAACGGGGTAAGGTATGTCGGGGATTGCATTTCCCATCCCCGTCCCCTATCCCAAGTCCCATCCACATCCCCATCCCCATCGGGTATCGGGGATCCACATCGGATATTGGGGATTTTTAAAATCAACCGATATGTTATCTTTTACATGTCTACGTACATATAAGCTGAAATCAAATTAGCTCATAAGCATACATATAAGCCTACACAAACACCCCCTAAGATTAGCCCTGTGTATCCCTGACCAAGAATTTGCAGGTACCTCAACACTAGCATCAACTGTAAACACGCAGCTAATTTGAAACAGTAAACCATAACTTAAAAAAATTGCAGAGCAATTTCTATAAATTAAAAATGATACCCGTGGAAGAGATTTTAACAACTTAACGCATACAAACACACACATATACGTTAGCTTAATTGTAATAAATACGTATACAAACATGAATCTTTATACAACACGCGCCGTTGATATCATTCCCTTCTAGAGGCATAATTAATATTTAAAGTTGTAGCTGTAACATCTAAATCCAAAATTAATTCATGTTTTAAAGAAAAACTAAATTCACGTCATCTGAGCACATAAAACGGGTATTAAACCAGTGATAGTTGGCTATCTAGTTGCGTTCTTCTAAAACTACCCCAGAACAAATGGTTGACCCAATCCATCATCACTCCAAACAAAAATTCTGTTTCGTTCAAAAGTGATATATATATTTTTTTTTATTAATTTTTTGTTTAAAATAGTTGGTAGATGATATGATGATTAAATTTAAGTATAAGTTATACTTTGTGTAAATATGTTCTTACTATTTGCCTTTATTTTTAGATTATGTTTAGTTTAGGCTTAGCTTTGGTCCATGGATTTTAGGGCCCAAAAAATGCATTTAACTCGCTTTGTGTTTATATGATTTTATTTCACTTAATCTCATATAATTTATTTAAATTTCAACTACTAAAGTTTTTATTAAGAGAAAAGTACCTAAAAGGTACAAAATCTTTTTCTTGGTTCCCAACATAATCACTTTTGAAGTCTCTTCTCAAAATAGTCATACTCAACTGCTCAACTCCGCAATTTAATATTTTATCTTCCTCTTTATTATACCCATCTATCACACACATTTATAATACTCACCAACCCCACATACCCACACACATTTATTATACTCACTTACCTCACACATACACATGCTCAACTCCCCCACCACTGCTCGACTCCACCGTCCACTGCTCAAATCCTCCACTCGACTCACCTTTTTTTGCTTTATTACAAAATTTCAAATATACTTTCATTGGTAGAAGCATCAAACATTCGTAACTTATGCTTTATTATATGTACTTTTTTATTTCACGTGTAACTTCAATTTTATTACAAGTACTTTTTGCAATAAAATTTGCTAATACCTTACTCATACACATAACTCGATAATTAAAACAAGACACAAATGTATGATTTAAAACAAGACACAATAATTGGAATTAACCCCATAGTAAACATAACAATACTAGTGCAAACAAAAAATTGTTGCTTTCCAAGACCATAAGATCCTCTTCAAAAGTGGAAGTTGTGACTCGAGCTTAAAGTAAGTTGTGTATATTTCGCAAACACCACCTGTCTTTCTTTGCAAACTCTATTCACAAATAGTATTTTGGAATTTCCCGTTCAGTATATTATTTAAATTTGATATCTAGTGTTTGAGATTATGCTAAATAGTAGTTATAATTAGTGGGCCAGTGATTAGTGGGGCCGAGCAACGGTGGGTAGAGTTGAAGGCGGGTGGACTTGCGCATTGTGACGATGATGGATACGGTAGTTGGTGGTGGTGACGGAAGGACAAGGTGGTGGGATAGGGCGATGGTGACTGGTGATAGTGAGGGAGAGAGAGGAAAAAGATAAAAAAATGAGAGTGTGATGGTGAAAGTATATTTATGTGGTTATTTGTATTTGAATGAATGGACTTATACTCACCATTTAAGCCAAACCCCAAAATCAAAGTCATGCAATTACAAAGGACATGTATCGGGTGGAGTTGCGGAGTTAAGCATGACCATTTTGGGAAGAGGTTTTTGTTGAGTGAAATTCTGACCAAATTATCCCTCACAAGTATTTGAATCATTAAATCAGCCTAAGTTAAGATAGCTGATTACATAAGAGACTCAACTCTCCTCTCTTTGATATTGTCAAATCGTAAACCATGAGCAAAGTTTACGCCCGACTAAATGATCATCACAGCTGATCATTATCATCTATCCAAAAGACTTAAAGGTATACACCTTATGAGCGAACCTCAGAGAAGTCCTAGTCAAAAACCACTAAAAGGAAGACCAACGGTTCTAAAGGACTCACTGATTGTTCACATATCAGATGATAACACCTTTGTATGATTGTGTATCTTCTTTGCTGAAATAGTCAGATTTCGCAAATGTCGAAATCAAAGCTGAATGAAAAACTTTGTAACCTGATAACATAGTCAGCTAGCAAAGAGCAAAGAAGTGACAAAACCATCAGAGACCAAAAGGATTGACAAATGTCTTTAGGGCTATGAAATAGACTTATCATCTGAAGCCACGCAAGTGAACCAATTTTACATATCAGATACAATTAGTGTATTCTTCAACATACTTGAAAAGTATATCTTTGGATCTGACTGATGTTCTTAGACACACTTAGGAGAGAGTAATTTGAGATTAAGCATAGTGGGAAAACCTTTGGGAAGATAATGATTCATCAAGAGCAGGCAAAGCAACTTGCATGTACCAAAGTTGTTAGCACAGGCAAAGCAACTTACAGTAAAGTTGTTAGCTCAGATAAATTATACTTTGTGTAAATATGTTCTTACTATTTGTCTTTATTTTTGGATTATGTATAGGTGCATTTTGGTATTTGGGGTTAGGATTGGATTTAGAAAACCAAAGTAGAAAAAATTGTTTGTTTGTAGCTTTAGCTTTGAAAGTTGGGGATTAATCCTAAAAATAACATTATTAAAAAAGATATCATATTGGGTGGGGATGAGATTAAAATGTGGGCCACATTAGTTGTTGTCTCTAAGGGTCTGTTTGGTTTGTTGACGGGTTAATTTTGATTTAGATTTGGTTTATATTTGAATTTAGATTTGATGTGAGAGAGAGAAATTATATAATTTATATAATTTTATTTATAACAAAAGTTTATTTGAATATTAAAAACATGAATGGACCCACTCAAATCTTTAAAATTAGAAAAAGGACAAAAGCAAAAAGAAAATGACAAAAAAGTCAAGTATTCAATCAAAAATGACAACAAAAATTAGAGTATTCAAGTGAAACCATGGATACATGTAAGGAATGATGTGGCCCACATAAAAAGGTATCAAATACTGTTTTGAATCACATAGATGCAAACCAAACGATTAGTAACTATCAAATCAAATGCAAACCGATTTTAATACCCCATAACAAACAACCCATAACTCTTTCTTACCTAAATATTTCTTACTTTAAAAAAATAAATAATTTTAATAAAATATATTATTTTACACTAATTTAATATACTTTATGTTTATATAACAATATATTTTCTCTCTCCAAATTTAAATCCTAATACAAAAATAAATCCAAATCCTAATCATAAACCCAGCTACATACCAAACGAACCCTTAGCTTTGGTCCATGGATTTTAGGGCTCAAAAAATGTATTTACCTCTCTTTGTGTTATTTATGTTTTTGTTCTACACTTAACTTCATATAATTTATTTAAATTTCAGCCACTAAAGTTTTTATTAATTACCTATTTTTTTTAATTATTGTTTTCACAAATTTTGCACCTATATTTTTTATGTTTTTTTTTCTCCACCAAATTTATCAAAGTTTGACCTATTTCTTTTTAATTTTGTCTTTCATGTGACCAATAAGAATTCTCAATTTTGTCACGTGTTAAAATAGAGCAACTTGATTTACTCAATTTTTTTTCTTAATAAAGATTGTTTTAGCAAAAAAATTCAGAAATTATGTAATTCTTTTATTCTATAAAAGATAACACAAACCACAACACAATCTCACAAACCTACAACATTTAATTTCGCAGAGGGAATTTCCCAGAGGGGTTAACTGATATAGATAAAAGCACTCCATAGTTCTCTTTACTAACATAGAGCAGCACATTGATTCTCAAAGGGTGGGACTGCATTGGACGGTGGAGATTAATTGCAGTCAACTGTTTTTGTTTGGAAAGGTTGTGTGTGTGATGGGGATTGCCAATGTGGCAACCTCATTGTTTGTTGACACATTAATTTGTTGTAATAGTGAACATGCCTGCTCAAAGGATCTCTAATTTTGACAAAAACATGATTGGTTATGTTTAGTGAATTTACACCATTAGATCTAATCAATGGTTGAGATTAAATGCACAATTCTCTCTCTTATTTCTCTTTTATTAATCACTCTCTTTTTATCATTAATTTATCTCTCATTTTTATTTTTATCATTATTTGTGGGTCTTTTTTCTTTGTTTTTTTTCCCTCCAATTTTTTCCATGTTCTCTCCATTTTCTATCCCTATCAGTTTTTTCATTGAACCAAAAACAAAACAAGTATAAACTGAAAAGAGCCATAATATAATGAGAAAAAAAAAATGAATTGAATCCAAAAAGACATCAACATGCCACTAAGAGCATTAGGTATCGTTGAGCCATAGTTCTCATGCCATTCTCCAAAACCAATGCCACGTTAGCAAAACACTGAACGACACCAGAAAGCCTTTGCCTCCACATTTTGTGACATTGCCGTTGGCACAAGAAAATGTGGTGCCGTTCTCCATTTTTTTCATTTAGATAAAATAAAACATACATAATATTAACTAAAATAAACTTCATAAATTAAAAAAAAAACACACACACATTACATTAATTAAAAAAAGGTACATAAAAATAAAAAAATAGTACTTAAACAGGAAAAAAAAAATTACAAACTAGTGATTAAGGTTCCATAAATGCTCCACAAGGTCTTCTCGAAGATCGTCATGCAATTTTCTATCTTGAATTTCATTACTTTTTCTAACATGTAAATCACATCTTTCGACCAAAGTGTCTGGTATGTTTGGACTTGGATCAACGAACAAATCTCTAAAATTCACTTGAAATTCTTCGTCTTCCAATATCATGTTGTGTAACATTATACAACAATACATGATTCTTTTCAAGGCGTTGATTTCGAAAGCACGTGCGGGTTGTCGTATAATTCCCCAACGACCTTGTAGGACTCCGGAAGCTCGTTCAATATCTTTTCTAGAACTTTCTTGAACTCTTTTAAATTTTAATTTTTTTTTCAGACGTTGCAACACTAAACATTTTGACAAATATGGGACATGTTGGATAAATGTTGTCGGCTAAACAGTAACCTTTCATGTATGTATGTCCGTTTACTACAAATGGACATTCCGGAGATTTACCGACAAGTTCATCATCAAATAACGGGGATCCATGTAACACATTAAGATCATTATTTGCCCAAAAATATGCATGCCAAACCCATAATTTTTTATCCGCGGCCGCTTCTAACATAAGAGTTAGGTATTTATAATCACGCCTTTTGAATTAAGCATGTAAGGCCTTTGGACAATTTTTCCAATCCCAATTCATACAATCAATACTCCCGATCATTCCCGGGAGTCCATGTTCTTTTTCGTGCAATGCATATATTTTTTCAACATCCGTTGAAGTGGGCTTTCTTAAATACATTTCAATGTATAAAATATGTATGTATTTAGTAAAGTTCTCTAAACATTGTCGTGGACAACGTTCACCAATTTGCAAGTATTCATCAAACGCATCAGACGCAGTGCCATACGCCAATTGGTGGGTGACGGATGTACACTTCAAAAGAGGACCAATACTTAAACGACCGGTAGCATCGTAACGTTGTCTAAAAAAATTAAAGTACTCAAGAATAGGTCGGACATCATAGCTTAAGATATCGTTGACTATTTTATCAAAAAGTGTAGGACTCATACGATACCTTTGCCTAAACTTCTCTTCTGTATGCTTAGGTGGAGTGTCACCTTCACCAAAATAGTCGTTGATAAAACGTTGTTCCGCTTCTTCTCGATCACGCGATATGTATTGCCTCGTCCTCTTAATACCCGATCCTTATCCACCGGCTTCTTGATCTCACAAACCTAGATGTTGTTCATATGCCATATAACCCTGGATATATCGATCCGGGTCGTTTTGAGAATAAACACTATAATGGTCATAGGTGGAGAAGTTGTTGGGATTGTTTGGATTCATAGTTGAAAGAAAATCAAGTATTATTGAAGTAGAGATTAAATTGGCAGAGTTTATGATAATTGATAGAATAAAGGAGGAATTTATAGAATTTTTTGGGGTAAAACTTTTATAAATTTGTGCATTTTGGCTATATAGCCGTTACACACATTAAAAAAAAACAAACCGCCGTTGGTTTAAAAAAATAAAAATAAAGAATGGCATGGGCTAGCAAATACAACGCGATCTTCCTTGACTCGAGTCTCGTAGTGGTGCGTCATTCTTCATTTTGGGCTGGTGGGTTGGCGCCATGAATGGCACCACGATACCCCAGGCTTACAGCCTGTATTTTGTTTTTTGAACATAAATTTTATTAAAAAGACTAGCAAGAAGCTAGAAAATTACAAAGAAGTTAGGTAGGGATTTTTTAACCAATATACCCAACTAAAAGAAGCTTTACATCTATAACGACACCAATAAAAAGAATGTAACACAACATCATCAAAGATATTCGCCATTGAAGGAGAAGCCACACCGAAAATCGTCTTGTTCCGAAAAGCCCATAATGAACCACCATAAGCCATAACAAACCCCTTCTAATAAACTCTTGAGCTTAGAAGGAAGCTTTATGTTACAAAACCAATCCGCCCAACCATCAAACGAAGAAAACTCCATAACACTCACATTCCACCAATTACAAATCTTCACTTACCTTACATTTCAGCGCCACGTAGGCGCTCCTCTCACTTCCCTTCACCCCCATTCACCATTTTGTGGGCAAAGATACTACATATTCACCTTTCATTAAAATACCCACTTTATACAAATATACACCAATAAATACCCCACACACACTCATACACAAAATGAAAAATAATGAAACATGAGGGATACATGAGCCGTTCACTTTATTTGGCCTTGGGAACCTCCGTTCACGCATGAGTGGACTAGGTGGGCAAGGTGATGCTACGTGAGTTGGTTGCAAGGTGACAATTTTAAACAAAAAAAAATAGCCTAACAGTTAACACTTCTTAAGTGTCACAGAAAATTGTAAACAAAAAATTAATAAATAAATAAATAAATATATAAATGCAAATCAATTCACTATGTACTCTTCACTTTCCCGTCTTTAAATGTCAACTCACTAACAACTTACGTCACCATCACCAATGGCAGTCACAACCACCAGCGACAGCACCGCACCTCCGTCGCAATCATCTTCTCCGGCGCCGGTCACCGGTTCTACTCCGTTGGCCGGAAGTTTAGATCCGGTTGAGAGCTCGAGTTCGTCTCCTGCATAATCAGCTGGATATGCAGGTTGTGTAACTGAATTTGAAGATCCCCATTGACTATTTGACTATTTATTATTTTTATTTAATTTAAAAGACGCAAAATTTGTTTCCCGGTCTACAGGGTATTTCCCAACTATTAGCAGTTCTGGATGTGCATGTTGCTGCCGAAAACAAAGTAAGTGGTGAATCAGATTATTATGGGATACTTGGTGTGAACCCATTAGCAGATGATGATACTGTGAAGAAACATTATAGAAAACTAGCTTTATCACTTCATCCCGATAAGAACAAGTCTATAGGAGCAGAAGGGGCATTCCAGCTCGTTTCTCAAGCATGGAATCTGTTATCCGATAAAGATAAAAGATCGGCGTATGATCATAAAAGGCATGCTCAGTTTTTGAAGCAGAGGGTTCCTCAGAACGTGTTTTCACGAGTGCATATACCTCCAACTCAGAACGGTTTTCACAATGTCATGAAGAGTACAGCTGGTGCAGATGCGCAGACAAAGGTTACAACTTCTCAATAGAAGGATAAAACTACTACTCAGACAAAGAAAAAAACGAAGACTCAAAAGGATGAGACTAATGGGACTACCAAGACGGGTCCCACTTCTGCTCCTGCATCGTCAAATGAACAGATAGCGCCTCAGACGATGCCTGGGCCTTGTTTAACAGAGGTTAAAACTGCTCAAGAAAAGGATAAAGTTAATGGGACGAGCAAGATGGGTCACACTTCTATTCCTTTACCGGTTACTAAACAGATGAAGATTAAGACGTTTTGGACCGTATGCATGATATGCAAATTGCAGTATGAATTCTTGAGAAAGTATTTAAACCGAAATATGTTATGCCCCACTTGTTATGGACCGTTTTACGCGACTGAGATTCCGCCACCAAATATCAGTGCTTTTTCAGGAGTTGCGGGAATTTCACAAGGAACGGGGAATAACATTTCAGCCCCAGAAAGAAACGTGTAAGATAATGGGTATTGAGGCTGGCAATCGTAAATGTTCCAAGCGGGGTCCACTAAAAAGGGGTTGAGAAGAAGCTGGACTAGACACTAATATAGAGGAAGCTTTGAGAAATAAGATCGCTAAAAAAGAAGCTAAATCCGCATCTAAGAAAGTCAAATCTGTTAAAACAAAGCAAGACATTAAGGGGTTTGACCCAATTAAGGATAATGGGCCTATCAAGAATTAACTTATAAAGAAGGCGACTAAGGAAATAAAGAAGAAACTGGACGAATGGAGTTCAGAGGCCGTAAAGGTTGCTGACACGGCAAACGGCTTCTCAAAGAGTAACGAGGGTGACGTACCAGATCCAGATTTTCATGATTTCGATATAGAAAGAAGAGAAAAATGTTTCAAAGAAGGTCAACTTTGGGCTGCTTATAATGATCGTGATGGGATGCCTTGGAACTATGCCATAGTTCAAAAAGTAATTTTTTTGAACCCGTTTAAGATGAAAGTTTTTGGCTTAACTCAAAACCTAACAAGAAACCACATCCTTTTCCTCGGGTTCTTGGAAGCATTCGGAGAGTTTCAACCAGGAAAACATGAAACCGTTACCTCCCCAAACTATTTTTCTCACAAAGCTAGCTTTACAAAGCATATAAACGGTAACATTCGTGTTTTCCCTAAAAAAGGAAGTGTTTGTGCTCTGTACAAATACGATAAAACACTGGATACAATAAGACATACTTACGAACTTGTAGAAGTTGACGAGTCCAAAGTGAAGAAACAGCATTACCACGCCCTAGTCAAAGTTGCAGGATTTAAAACAGTGTTTCACCAACATCTCGACAGCAAAGAAACAAAAGTTATCCGGAAAAAGACTTTGTTAAAATAGCGCATCAAATACCTTCATACTTGCTTACGGGTCAAGAATCTGCAAACGCTCCAAAGGGTTATCTAGACCCTGCAGCTATTCTTCCTGAGTTTCTTCATGTTTTAGCAGATAATAAGGAAGCCGATACAATGGATGTCGACAATGGTCCAAGTAGTGATGGTGTTTGTTCCATTTAGGTACAAAATTCCTGAACTTGGGAGTTTGGTTTGGTTTTTTGGGTTGTTGGATGGGAAAATAGGTAACATGTAGTGTGCATTATGCAGTTGTAACTTGTGCTTAAAAGGGTTGTACAACTCAGTTTTTGTTAGATGCTGTTGTTATATCTTGATTTTATTTAGAAATGTTTCTTTTATACTTTTGGAATCCAAACATTGACAGTTAAATTGAGTGTAATTTCTTATTGCAATGTTTCATTTGAATGTGTAGTTTCTTACAGCAAGGTTCCAATTTAAGTGATGGATTTACCGCATGATTTCTTATTGAAAGGTTTCATTTTAATTTGCAACGGTTCTAAATTCCAAATTAAGTTATGGATTTACAAAGTTGTTTGCTTTCTTTTTCATAAACTATAACTTTGTATTTCAAAGTTATTCAACAACTTATATATTAGACTAAAATAAACGGTTGGTCCCTAAACTTGGCAAGACGCATCGTGTTGGGACAAAACCCAGGCCTTTTCATCGATGGGGGTCCTTTTTTTCACTGTTTATAGTCTAAAGTGGTCCCTTGACCAAGTCAATGTCTGGTTTTGTTTGTAGTCGAGGGTATTTTAGTCCATACACATTTATACTTTTATAACACATTTATATTTTAGCCCTTCATCTTTTATCCTCGTCATCATCTCCCCAAATCATCATCTCTCCAACATCATCATGGTCATCATCTCTCCAAATCATCATCTCCCCAACATCATCCTGCTGAAAACTTGATGTTTCTTAGTTTCGTGTGCAAAAAGGTGTTCACATTCCACCCCCTTTTTTTCTGCAGATCTCTAATGCTGTATAGGTAGCTGATTACTCTATTTTGTTAGATTCAAAACGTCTTAGTCACCACCAGATGACTGAACTTTGAACTTAGTTGTACTAGATATACTTTAGTGCAATACCGGAAAAAAATATATATATATATATATCTACTTTACAGGAGATTTTAGCCCAATGACAAATGCATGCTTTTAATCGGTCCCTCTGTCCTGGAAACTAAAGAACTATATGGGATGTCCCAACAAAATACAGCTTTGTTTTCTTTTATTTATTTATTTATTTATTATTTTTTTTTTCATTAGTTTGAGTCCAGATCTGTATCACTAAGTATGATATTGGTTCACGCGTTGCGTTTTATAACTATCTCTAAATATAACGAATTTATATCTGTTATAGGCATACAATAGCCTTGAATGTTTTTAGCTGGCTTGGTTCAGCTGGTTTCCTACATTTTCTTTTCTTTGCAAATAAAGGGCGATACTGAATACTGAGTTAACTACTGTCTGAAAACAAGTGTCGAGTCAGGGTAACACTATTAGAATGATTGATCCAAATTGACTTAATTGCGCATATCATGACGAAGTACTTGTAGCATCGAGTATTGACTCCGATGTACGATGCTAATTTTCTTTGTGAATGGTGCTTTAATTTGACTAATTATCTAATAGTTTGTTGAATTAGATGTATTTAAGTATTGTATTTTGAGTAAAATGGATTATTAGCAAGGTCTTTTTTATTTATATATGTTGCATGATGGTTTCCTGTAATCGTGTTTATCAGATAGCCTTACTTGAAGAACAAAACAAAGACTCACCAGAGGAGAATGCTGATGAATATGTTGCTACTGACTCACTTGGCTAAAATTCTTAGTTTGACCTATTATATTGCAATATAACACGATTTTGACCCAATTTCACTTCTTTTTTTTTTCTTCACTTTAATCAGATGAAATTGCTACATCAAGTTTTCAGCATGTTGCTATTGGGGAGATGATGATTTGGGGGAGATGAATGATTTGGGGAGATGATGACGAGGATGAAAGATGAAGGGCTAAAATATAAATGTGTTATAAAAGTATAAATGTGTATGGACTAAAATACCCTCGACTACAAAACAAAAAACAGACATTGACTTGGTCAAGGGACCAATTTAGACAATAAACAGTGAAAAAAGGACCCCCAACGATGAAAATGCCGGGTTTTGTCCCAACGCGATGCGTCTTGACAAGTTTAGGGACCAACCGTGTATTTTAGTCTATATATTAGCTACCTGTGAATTTCACAGGCGTATAGGCTAGTAAGCTAACAAACAAAAAACAATAGCTACAAAACAAAAAACATTGGCTATAAATCAGATGGTTATAAAACTTCAAAATGTCTTTAGTCTTCCAGCTAGGATATATAACCCATCACCCAAACACTCTATATATCCTGCACAAATAATTACCCATTAACCAAAACTTATAATCTTACCACCATTACGATATCTTGTCTTGAATTTTTAAACATCAAAAACGTATTTCCCTCTCAAATTACCTTCCAAACACGACAATTAAACATCGCAAAACTCTTTACAGGGTCTATAAATTCCACTTCTTAATTAGGCCACTGAAACCTTGATATTGAGCCGGTCCAAACACCATTAATTCCATGATCTACCAAACACTCTTCAAAGTAACTAGGGCCGGGTTTGAGCATGTGCAGGGTGGGCGACCGCACATGGCCTCACTTTTTCGGGGGCCCCGATGTCGGAAATTTCAAAATTAGAGCTTTCTATCAAGAAAGACTGTAAAATAGAGCTTCTATTTGGATATTAATGGAGTTAGCTTGAGATAGGGAAGATGAACCATTTGTTCGTATTTTGTAAAAGGATAAGGGACCACCATATTGTTTTTCTTTATGACCCTAATATTTGGTAAAGTTTCAATTTAGATCCTATGACTTTTTTTAAAATATAAATTCAACCCCAACAGGAAATACTCGGTATTAGGTTTACAATCCTATAGGTAGCAAGGCAAAAACCAGACCAGTTTTTTTAAATAGTTTAATGTATATTACAAAATTTTTATAAAACACATAAATAGCTCTTGAAGAATTTATATAATTATATTATGTAGAATCAAATTGGCTTTACACATCACCAATCGGCCCTTTTACGGACGACAATTTGAGGCTTTTGGCGAGAACATTTTTTTTATCGGGGCCTACATCACAAAATTTGCACAGGGCCTCCAAAATCAATGAGACGGCCCTGAAAGTAACCAAAATGAAATCCAGCAGAGAAATAACTAAACAGTCTTAACAAGATTTTTACCACAGAGAAATAACCAAAACCTCAAACAATTTACCACCAGCAGATTTCTATCCCACAAAGAACAGATAGAAGAACAAATATGTATCATATTATTGTTTCAAAACTATAACTTCAAATATCTAAAGAGCAACAAATAGTTACTATTGAAAACACTCATATACATATTTTAGTAAAACCTTCTTATTTTCACCCATCATGTATGTTTACACCACTGAAATTAAAGTGTCCACATAAAATAGTTTAATCATTTTAGAAAGTCCAACTTTTTATGTGTTGTTGCTCAAGGTTTAACCTAGAAGTTAATCTTATATAACCAAAACTTATAATCTTACCACCACTACAGAAGAGGAATCTTACAAACCATGTGACAGTAACCAAAATTACTAGTACCCAAGACCACCAGCAGATTTCTATCCCACAAAGTCTTGGATGGCATTCTCTTCACAAATTAAGTGTGGCGAATGTTAAACATTAATATTTTAAAATATCAGAATTTCTTAAAAGTCTTGGTCGATATGATGATAAAGAATTTGTGGAATCCATTCATTTCACCAGTTGCATGTCACATACGTTAACATGCAAACCTAAGGATAAAAAGCCAATACTTGTAAACCCCAAACTTACACCAGCAACACATGTATATATCACACATCTACTTATTATATATGTTGTTGCCATCACATTCATCCATTGATTTTGTTTCTGCTAATTGTTTGTTGTTCCTTGTTGCTACTTTATAAAACTATATATCCATGTTTTGAACATCTGATAATTGCACTTAGGAAACTTAATAAGAAACAGTGTTTGGCGACCGTTTTTGAAAAATTAGTGTTTAGCCACCAGGGTTTAGCTTTTGAAATTTGTTTAGGAAACACGCTAAGTAGATGTGTTTAGTTTTTATGTCAATCTACATTTTATAGTTACTCTTGCAACTACGATATACAATTGATGTGTAGTCTTCCATATCCCAAGTCCTTTTAGAAGTATCCTGTGATCCATTATACATGGAAAATAGTTATTATCAATCAAATTGTCTTGGCCAAGCTTGGAAGGAATATGTGGATAATAGACCATAGGTTGCATAATTAGCGTTAAAACCCTATCCCAAGTCTTCTTAAAATTCTTCAATGATTATAGACCATAGGTGATGCTAGTCATACCATGCAAATTGGGTTGCATGATTAATGTCACAATGAAATTTAAATGTCATCTTCCCAATCTCAAGTCTTCTTTAAAGTCTTCTCTGAGTATACATACAAACTAGTTATTATCAATCAAATATTGTTTTGCTCAAGCTGATAACGAATTTGTGGATGGCATTCTCTTCACAATTTGCGTGTCGTGAACGTTAAACATTAAATTTAGAAAATATCAGAGTCTCTTCAAGTTTGAAGCTTGTACTAGATAAGTGTCTAAACAGCAAAGTATAATAAAGGAATTTATGATTTTCTTATTAGTTATTGTTTATACTAAACTATTTGTTATTATAATCTATTCATTTTATTTGGAAATATTGGTACGTCCTATATATGGAATCTAGAGATGTCTTTATCGCCAATTAATAATTGCTATAAAAATTGCATACTCAATGAAAAGTCTTGGTTAAGATGATAATAAATTTGTGGAAGCCATTCATTTCATCAATTGCATGTCACGAAAGTTAACATGCAAAACTATGGATAAAAAGCCAATGCATGTTCTTATAATTTTATGTAAAGAGCAACAAATAGTTACTATAAAAACACTTATATACATATCATAGCAAAACAGTTTAAACTTTTTCAGTGTTGTTGTTCAAGGTTTAACCTGGAAGTTAATGTTAATAGCTTTCTAAGATCAGATAAAGCTAAAATATCAATTTCAATGTTATTTGGAATCTAATCAAGCTGTCAAATAAGTTCTCCTATCCTATAAGTTCGTATTCCTTCAAGTGTACCAAGATTCATAGAACCAAAGGATTTATGCTAAAATGAGTTATCTTGTAAGTATCTTTGTAAGGATTTATGTTTAACTTATTTTTTCCAGTATGTGAAATCGTGAGTCTGTCTTGGTTATCATATTGTTTTGGAGATTTTAGTTTAAAACGGTTGACATGTTTCGTTTAGGATTAATTTCATGTATCACCCTACTTTCATGATTAATTTCATATATACCCAAAGTGCAAGTATTGAATGCATAATGTACAATATTTTTAATGCATGTTTGGGTATATATGAAATTTCCAACTAAAAGGAGGGGAAATATGAAATTGCCCTTTCGTTTATATTGTAATGTTGTTACACATATAGAAATCCAACTCGGTTGGGTGACATATCTTAGTGTCCACAACAGTTCCTGAAAAATTTACAATGAATGTTACTGGTGGCCTGTAGTTTTTTTCCGGTGAAAGACAAGTCTGGTTGTATCACCCAACTGCATATGTTTTTTTTTGGGTAAAGGGGAGTAATCCTGCACCCTGGTAAAGTATATTAACCAAAAAAATGAAGTACAACGGATGAGAGTGAGTCCCTCATCTCAGTCCCTTAGGACACTTACAGACTGAAATATAAGAATGACACACCATTCTTATAACTTACAAAAATGAACCAATCAAAAATGATAAAAGTAACTAAAACATTACAATGCTACCCAAGACATAAACTTGAGCCTTCTAAATCACTTTGGTGGTCCACCTACTTCCATGAAGAATCCTCCAACTAGCCCAATCAGAAGTGTTAACGATCATCACATACCCATGGATCATCCGATTAGGAATTAGTGCACAAATTTCATACAACATATGGTGATAGACTCTAAAACCACGGATAGAGCAGCAAGCTTACACTCGCTCCAAATGTATATGTTTAGATGCAACACCAAATACCAATAAGAATGACCAAAGAATATGTAAACACCTAGACACTGCAGCCACACGCCATGTACCAACAGCAATCCAAGTAGTGATTTTTGAACAAGAACCAACAAAACTTGACTTACACAAGATTACCTTGACTTCCACTCTCACAAACCATGAAGCTGCACATACGAGCCCCAAACACCCACTTCATCATGCCATAACGATTCACAACAGCATCATGACACACCATGCAAAATCACAAGACCAGCAATAAATGAAACCCTAATAATTAGGATTTCGTTATCTTCAAAGAACTGCCCAAAAACGCCTTAACCAAGAACAATATGCAGGAACACACGTGAATCAAGGCATAATCAGCACCACCTCTTGTGATTAAAACACAAAGTAGGATTTTTGAATAAGATACCCAAAAACTTAACTTACAATCTCTCTATAACCCACTTACACAACTGAAAATCAGATATAGAACATATAGATCTCCTGATCACAAACCAGCGCGGCCATGCACCCCACCAACCATAATCCAAGCCCTAACCGTCAAATAGTAAAAACCCTAGAAAAGGGTTTCGACCATTAAAAAATCATAGCACCACACAACCGACCAGAAGGATATTGCAATAAGTCCCAAACACTCATAACAGATATATTAAGAACGGTTTAAAACCTAAACCGCCATTAAGAGTAGATCTGTACACGATCGATCAATATAAACCCTAAATAAGAATAACCACCAATTAGAGAACCTAAGTCGGTTTAGGATTAGAACACATAACCCTTAACGATTTCCAAAAGAGAGAACCGAATAAGGAATTTAGGGTTTATTCAATGGGCGATTAAAGGATAGATGAAAAGAAGAACCGACTCCCCAAACCTCACAAATCCGATCTACATGCAAAATCAGTTAATCCTAGTGAAGGATTAAAAGAAAGACGAATTAGATGGGCAGAATTATGGCTGGAATTTGTGAGGAAGGGGAGGCAGAAAATCGCCCACACAAGAGACCCCAACTGCATATGTTAAAAAAGAGAACAGACGTTCTTTTGACGTGTTTTATAATAATAAATGTAGAAAGGAGAACTACCTTGCGGATCATGTCCATTTTATTCAGCAAAACCTGTAACATTCAATATGGTTATTAGATTTAACACAACAAAAAATTACAATATATCACTAAGATAGGATAGGATATGGAATGAAATGCCACCTATAGAATATTACGCGGTGACGCTTATGGCCAGTTGACTTCTTAAACGATATCAAACGTTCCCTACAAACGAGTAAAATAAGAATCCAGTTATCCTAAACTTGATATAAGACCAAATCGAAATTATTTTTAAATAGTGTAACTGATTACCTAATCCAGTTATCAGTTAAGGTTGTGTATAAATCATTGATGATCTCCTGTCTGTGTAGCTGTGCAGATGATACTAGTGCCTTGTGGCCAAACAACTTTTTGGGACGGAGGTAGTATAAAATTTACTTGAATAAACCCAGATCAACCAATAAGCTTATTTCAGTCAAATGGTCAAATAACCTTTAAAAATACAAATAAAGTACCCAAAAACAACTGAATCGACAGCAGCTATAGAAGGGCTGGAATACTCTCCAGGCTGAGGATGAGTAACTTCAGCTCCAAAGAACAGATAGTAGAACATATCCAATACCATATAACCTTATTCATCTCGCGACCACGGTCGGGCCGTAGCCATCACACCAGAAGTATTTGTTTTTAATAACTAAGAAACTGTTATTTATACTTTCTTACAAAATAACAAAATTTTCCATACTCTTCATTTAAACATATTAATTCTTCTTCATAAAAAGTTTTGAGTGTTGAGTGTTATTTTATGATGTTATACGTTGTATTTGTTGGTGTGTAACTCCCAGAACAGGGTAAGATAATCAACTTCAGCAGAAATAACAACTATTCAGCAGAAACAAATACCACTAAGTGGTTACCGGATATCACTTGGAATCGTGTGATCACTTTCCAAAGTAAACTATTCGACCCTAATGCCTGGGTTACACGAATATCTACTTGGGATAAGACCAAATGCAGTTATGGAATTAGGCACAATTCAGTAACCCTTGCGCTTATAAGTGTTTTGTGTTTTCTGTGTGTCCTTCATGCATAATCAGATATCCTATTTATAGGATAATACTCTTGGCTAATTCAATGGAATTATGAGTATTAATCGGCCAATTAATAGCCTCATAATTATCCCCATTATAGCCGTTAGTGGTTACATGACCAATTAAACGTGGTCATTAAGTAGTTGAAACTGCCACTTGAATAGGTCAAAACCGTTACAAGCAGTACTTTCATCAGTACTTTCATAGTGCTATCAGTGGTTACACTGCTTCAGTAAACACCACTTCAGTGGAAACACCACTTCAGTGGAAACACTGACCCAGTGGAAGTACTGCTTCAGTGGAAACACTGATAATCAGTGGTAACCACAACAGTACTTTCACCAAGCACTACCAATACAAACCTCTACAAGAGTCAGGGTGTTCATGGACCTTATGGGTGTACACTCCGTACCTCCTAACCCATTACAAGGTGTGAACTATTCACACAAGTGCACTAAATTTTCCAACAATCCTCCCCAAATTTAGTTCAATTCCTTTGCATGAAAAATAAATATCAAGCAAAACATGTGCATGAATGAAAATGTCCTGAGGATTGAATTTTCATCTTAGTAAATTACACGTTTCAAATATTCGAGAATCAGGGTGTTCTAAGAATTGAACCCTTCAACCCATTTGAATACCTGAAGATAAAATACACACCAGTTTTCAAACACTTATCAGCTCCTGACACTATACAAGCCATGTGTCCATATCCAAATTCATAAATGTTGTAAAAGCTAAAAGTCCAAAGCTTCCTGAAGCGGCAAAACATCAACATTTACATAGGTGGTTCCTCTTTTATTCATGCTCATGCCAAGCACTTTTTCAAAGAAAATTAACCATTGAGAAGTAAAGACTTCATCCTCCTTTCAGCAGGTTCTGAGCACAACCTTGGGATGTAAATAAAACATGTGCTCCAGTCCACTGAATGTTCAGCTTTCCACATTGAACTCAGCTCCCAAGATTCCTTAGGAGGGAGTTGGGTGTCCTAGCATTCAGTGACTAAGTTGGACTTAAACCCATCCCTTTAGCAGACTTTATAACCAAGTCTCTAGCCAGACCCTTCGTCAAGTGATCGGCTAAGTTCTGTTGAGATCTCACAAACTCTATAGATACCACCCCATTCATGATAAGCTCACGAATCATGCTATGCCTGACACCTAAGTGTCTAGACTTACCATTGTACATCTGGCTATAAGCCTTAGTCAATGTAGCTGCACTATCACATCTGATAGAAATAGGTGCTATAGGTTTAGGCCACAATGGAATCTCAAGAAGCAAGTTTTTCAACCATTCAGCTTCTTTACCAGCAGCTGCTAAAGCCACAAATTCAGATTCCATTGTTGAACTGGTGATGCAAGTTTGCTTCTTGGATGCCCAAGAAATTGCACCTCCACCAAGTAGGAATACCCAGCCACTGGTAGACGAATTGTCTTTAGTGTTACTGATCCAACTTGCATCAGTGTATCCTTCCAACACTGATGGGTAACCAGAATATGAGAGACTATAATCCATAGTTCTCTTCAAATACTTCAGTACCCTTTGAACTGCTTGCCAGTGATAAGCACTAGGATTACTAGTATACCTGCCCAATTTTCCCACTGCAAAACCAATATCAGGTCTTGCACAAGTCATGGCATACATCAGGCAGCCAATTACCCTAGAATACTCAAGTTGAGATACAGCCATGCCATGATTAGGCATCAGCTTCTCACAAGTATCCATAGGTGTACTCACTGGAGTACAATCAAAGTAATTGAATTTCCTCAGCACCTTCTCAATATAATGAGACTGAGAGATAGAAATTCTATTACTTTCATGTTTAATCCTTATACCAAGGATAACATCAGCCTCCCCCATGTCTTTCATGGAGAACCTTGATGACAAAAATTCCTTTGTCAGGTCAACCTGATTTTGGTCAGTGCCAAAATCAACATGTCATCAACATATAGACAAATGATGACTCCTTTACCAGAATCATCAAATTTGCTATATACACATTTGTCACCCTGGTTAAGAACATAACCACTAGACAAAACCACTTCATCAAATTTTTGATGCCATTGTTTAGGTGCCTGCTTAAGTCCATAAAGAGACTTAATCAGTTTACACACCTTGTTTTCATTGCCACGCAAGATGAAGCCCTGAGGTTGGTTCATATAAACCTCCTCTTCCAATTCACCATTCAAGAAAGCTGTTTTCACATCCATCCGGTGAATAATCAGATTGAGAATAGATGCCATAGCAATCAGCAGTCTTATGGTACTGATACGAGCCACAGGGGCATAAGTATCAAAATAGTCTATCCCGGACTTTTGTTTAAAGCCCTGAATAACTAATCTAGCCTTGAACTTTTCAATAGTTCCATCTACCTTCATTTTCTTTTGAAAATCCATTTGCAACCTAGAGGTTTGCAACCAGGAGGTAGATCAACCAACACCCAAGTGTTGTTCCCCATGATGGAATCCATCTCATCATTGATTGCTTCTTTCCGGAAAGCAATATCCTGGGACTTCATTGCTTCTTCAAATGTCTTGGGATCATCCTCAACAATGAATCAATAGGAGTATTGGTCTGAGACCTCATTCCTTGTTCCTTCAACTAAGTATAGTTGAAACTCAGGTCCAAATGACTTTGGAGTCCTGACCCTGTTGCTCTTCCTGAGCACAGGTTCAGGTTGTTGAACCACAACCTCATCAGGGACCACTGATGGTTCATCATCAGGGACCTCTGATACACCAGTGTCATGAGTTCCATTAGGAATCCTCTGACTTGGTATATGGACTGATGAGAATCTATTATCATCAAAAGTTGCATCCCTTGATTCAATTATAGAGTTAATTGAAACATATTCATTAGGTTCAATAACATAGAACCTATAAGCCTTGGAATGCTCAGCATATCCAACAAAGATGCAATCAATGCCTCTTTCACCCAAAGTCTTTTGCTTTGGATCAGGGAGTCTTACATAGTTCAGCTTGGGTTTCCTTTTAGTCCAGAGTTCATAAGGGGTAACCTTGTTCCTTTTGTTGGGAACCCTATTTAATAAATAGCAAGCTGTTAACATAGCTTCACCCTAGAACCCTTGACTCAGTCCTGAATAGGACAACATGGAATTAACCATCTCCTTCAGCACCCTGTTTTTCCTTTCAGAAATACCATTTTTCTGAGGAGTATAAGGGGCAGTCGTTTCATGGATTATACCAACAGACTGAAAATACAGAGTATCCATGTACTCACCTCCCCTATCAGTCCTTAATCTTTTGATCAAAGACCCAAGTTGTAATTCAACTTCAGTTTTAAACACTTTGAATTTATCTAATGCTTCATCCTTGGAATGTAACAAATAAACATAACAAAACCTAGAAGCATCATCAATAAACGTCACAAAGTACTTCTTATTTCCCAAAGAGGGAGTGGCATGCAAATCACACTGATCACTGTGAATAAGCTCCAAGACCTTAGTCTCACGACTAACACCCTGAAAGGGTTTCTTGGTTATCTTGGTCAACATGCAAGTTTTACACTTTTCAGTGTCCATGTCAAAAGCTGGGATCAACCCATCCTTAGACATATCTTGCATTCTTTTATAGTGTACATGGCCAAGTCTTGCATGCCATAGGATAGAGTCAGTCTGGTTATATGTGGTCACAAAAGCTGAAATAACACTGTCAGTGGTAATATTAAGCCTAAACATTTGATTACATAAATAACCAAAACCAATAAAAACACCATTCTTAGAAAGCACAAATTTATCAGACTCAATAACTTGTTTATATCCATGATTATTCAATACACTACTTGAAACCAAGTTCTTCCTTATATCAGGAACATGAATAACATTAAACAAAGTTACAATCTTTCCAGAACTAAAATTAAGATCTACACAACCACGACCATGCACCAAGGCTGTTGACTCATTTCCCATGTGAAGAATAGAACCATCATTCAGTGACTCATAAGTCTTGAACCAGCTTCTATCTTTGCACACATGAACTGTTGCACCAGAGTCAACCCACCACGCAACATCATCATCCTGCACATAATGAGATTCAGATACATATGTAACATAATAAATCTGAAAAGACTTATTAACCATATTCTGACCTTTCAGTGAGTTGGAAGAACCACCACTCCCTGAACCATTAGTTCCTGATCCATTGGCTTTACCACCAACCTTAACACCCTTGCAGTCCCTTTTGATGTGACCAGTTTTGCCACATTTCTAACAAGTAGGTGTTCCCTTCTTGTTAGGATCTGCCCTTGTGTTGTCATGATATTTGCAATTGCCTTTGTTGTCATTGTACCTGGTGGAGTTATTATGCTCCACCATATTGACAACAGATGCACCAGTAGCATTGCTACTCTTTGGCTTATCATTATCCTGCATCTTGAGAGATTCCTCAATGCGCAGATGACTGCCCAACTCAACCAGAGTTAACTCCTCTTTCTTATGTTTCAAGGTATGCTTGAAATCTTTCCAGGAAGGAGGGAGTTTGTCAATGACACATGAGACTTTAATGGCCTCATCCATGTTCATATTGTGTTGTGTAAACCTTCCAAGTATTCCAAGAAGTTCATTGTATTGTTCCATAACTGGTCTTGAATCAGTCATTTTGTAATTTGTGAAATTACTAACAAGAAACTTCTTACTTGATGCATCCTCACACATATATTTGGCATCCAAGGAATCCCACAGTTCTTTGGAAGATTCAAAGTTCGGATAAATATCAAACAGAGAATCAGACATACCATTGAGAATTAAGCCTCTGCATATGTAGTCATCATTCTCCCATTTGCTCCTCCTCCCGATCTGCTCAACCGTAGCATCATCCCCATCATCAGGAATTGGAGTGGTCAACACATACACCACACTCATACTTGACAGCAAGAAGTGCATCTTCTTCTGCCACCTCCTAAAGTCCACCCCTTCAAACTTATCAAGCTTGGCAAAGTTTGAAGCCATGTGTTTCATTGCAGCAGTTGCCATTGATTATCGCTAAATAGTTTACTTTGATTGTTGGTGGGTGTGTATCTCCCAGTAGCAGGGTTAGATAATCAACTTCAGCAGAAACAACAACTTTTCAGCAGAAACAAATACCACTAGGTGGTTACCGGATATCACTTGGAATCGTGTGATCACTTTCCAAAGTAAACTATTCGACCCTAATGCCTGGGTTACACGAATATCTACTTGGGATAAGACCAAATGCAGTTATGGAATTAGGCACAATTCAATAACCCTTGCGCTTATAAGTGTTTTGTGTTTTCTGTGTGTCCTTCATGCATAATCAGATTTCCTATTTATAGGATAATACTCTTGGCTAATTCAATGGAATTATGAGTATTAATCGGCCCATTAATAGCCTCATAATTATCCCCATTATAGCCGTTAGTGGTTACATGACCAATTAAATGTGGTCATTAAGTAGTTGAAACTGCCACTTGAATAGGTCAAAACCGTTACAAGCAGTACTTTCATTAGTACTTTCATAGTGCTATCAGTGGTTACACTGCTTCAGTAAACACCACTTCTGTGGAAACACCACTTCGTGGAAACACGATCCAGTGGAAGTGCTTTCCTGGAAACACCGATAATCAGTGGTAACCACAACAGTACTTTCACCAAGCACTACCAATATAAACCACTACAAGAGTCAGGGTGTTCATGGACCTTATGAGTGTACACTCCGTACCTCCTAACCCATTACAAGGTGTGAACTATTCCCACAAGTGTACTAAATTTTCCAACAGTATTTCACTTACAATTACTTGTCTATGATATGTGCAATATACGTGTACGTAGTCTTCCATATCCCAAGTCTTCTTAAAAGTCTTCTCCGTGTACACGTAGAAAATAGTTATTTATCAGATAAATTGTCTTTGTCAAGCTGAGAAGGAATGTGTGGATGATGGACCATTGGTGATGCTAGTCGTGCTACTTGGGTTGCATGATTGATATGTTACAAAAAATCATAATGTCCTCTTCCCAATCCCAAGTCTTCTTAAAAGTCTTCTCTTACATAGAAAATAGTTATTATCAATCAAAAATTGTTTTGCTCAAGCTGATAAGGTATTTGTGGATGCCATTCTCTTCACAATTTAAGTGTGGTGAACGTTAAACATTAATATCTGAAAATATCACAATCTCTTAAAAGCCTTGGTAAGATGATAAGGAATTTGTGGAAGCCATTCATTTCATCAATTGCATGTCACGAACGTTAATATGCAAAACTATGGATAAAAGCCAATGCATGTTCTTATAATTTTATGTAAAGAGCAACAAATAGTTACTATCAAAACGCTTATATACATATCATAGCAAAACAATTTAAACTTTTTAAGTGTTGAAATCTCAATTTCAGTGTTATTTTGAATCTAATCAAGCTGTCAAATAAGTTGTCCTATCCTATAAGTTCGTATTCCTTCAAGTGCCACCAAGATTCACAGAACCAAAAGGATTTATGCTAAAATGAGTTATCTTTTAAGTATTTGATTGAGACATTTTATAAAATAGTTTATGTGCATATTACAACTGACTTGTTTACCAGCAAAGAAATAACCAATCCCCCAATCCAAAGCCCAGCAGCCACCAAACTCGGCAATCTAAACTTCTTACCACCAAACACTTTGAAACCAGCAGACATAAGAGGTTGTGCCGTCGTCATCACACCATAAGTATTTTTTTTAATAATTTTTCTCCTCCAACCTTTTAAATTATATATAATAAAATTTAGCAGCAACTGTCGTTTATACTTTTTTACAAAATATGAGAAATTTTCATATTCTTCTTCATAAAAAATGTTTAGAATTTTGAGTGTCATTTGATGATGTTGTACGATCTATTTCACTTACAATTATGTAAACGAACATTAAAAGTACGCAACGAAGTGCAGCTACAAACGAACCTCATTAGTTACTTGTCTAAGATATATGCAATATAAGTGTAGTATTCCGTATACTAAGTCTTCAAAATATGTAAATGAACTCGAATAAAGAAATGCAATACCTTCAAATTATAATTGACCAGCAAAGAAATAACCAAAACCCCAATCCCAAGTCTTCTTAAAATTCTTCCCTGTGTACACGTAGAAAATAGTTATTTATCAGTCAAATTGTCTTTGTCAAGCTGAGAAGGAATGTGTGGATGATAGACCATAGGTGATGCTTCTTTAAATTTTGCTCAATCCGATAAGGAATTTGTGGATGGCATTCTAGATGGGTATGCTTCCAGTAAACTCAAGATGATAAGAAATTTGTGGAATCCATTCATTTCACCATTTGCATGTCATGAACGTTAACATGCACAACTAAGTATAAAAAACCAATGCTTGTTCTTATAATTTTAAGTAAATTTCCAAAAATGAAGTCACCACAAGCAATAATTCACTTATCATCTTCCTCTCTTATTTCTTTTCTCTTTTACGGTCTCACGATAATTTGTCTTACTTCTGTTGGAATTATATAACATGACTAATCATAAATATATACAATAAACATCAAGTACACATGCGGAAGCGTATAAGAATTATTAACGAATAATTAATTAACATAAAGAAGAATATGCGTACCTTTCTTGATTCTAGCTGAACAAGAATCAAATCCACAAAACTAGCAATTGGATGAACCCTAATTAGGGTTTATAGGATTATCATAATTACCCCTTACCGTTTTGTAATTCAATCCAAGATACAATCAATAGTGTGATTGTACCACGTTCTTGTACACACGTACTATTAACGAATTAAAGTAAATGCTAGTTTAAAGAACACAAAATATTTGTTTTAGAAAAACAATGTGATCGACAACCAATAGGGTTGTACGATCGGTTATGGCAAAAAACACACACAAACAATTTTAGGTTTTAGCCAATGAGTACAAGAGATAAATTACAAACACCCTTGGTTTGTATTTATACCCAAAGAAACTTAGAGTCCAAGTTAGGGTTAAATTGGTTTATGGAAACCCCCATCCAATCGGTTATGGAAACCCATAAGGTTTCTAGAACCTACTTGACATCTAATTTCATATTTAGTCCTTTCTTTTACATTTAACGATCGTTAGTCCATTACAATTAATTAACTTAACGTCCATTATATATTCCGTGTAAATAATAAATAAATACAACATTTTGTATTTAGTTATTATTAAATTTAATTCTCATACGTAAAGTGTGCAATCCCGTGGTCTCGAGTTCGATCATAACACACATCTATTAATATTTTGTCCATTAAACCAACAGCTCCCACTTGGACATATCTTAATAGAGTGATCACATCGGTTTGCGTCTAGCAACACTTCGATGCCTCTAGTACAACTCGAGTAAGGCTCCTGGAAAACCTTTTAATGATTTCTCATTATTATTATCCTTTTGTTTCTAATACCATGTTAAATAAAGATATGGAATTAACTCATTCTTTATTCAACCATTCTGTTTCTCGTTATAAGTGATTGAGCAAGATTACCAAATCTTCTGAACATATTCAGGGGAGATCTTGGGCGTGGCCACGCAAACATCTTGTCAACCCTACGAGGGGCCCAACAGTATTAAACTCCAAATAAATTTGAAGGAACAAATTCTATCTTGACTACAAGAATAACCCATGAACTTTGCAACACTTCAGGAAACAACCATTATGACTACCAGTTACGTATAGCGTTAAGTTGTTCCACAGAAGTGCACTACATTCATGACACTTATCTGGTATCTCAAGTCTGAGGATAACTATTCATAATTTACTTATAACAATATTCATAAAGTAAAATCATGTAGTTGGGATAAGTCCTATATTCAATTCATTGAACATCATCTGAAATTGGTATGCATTCTCATCAATATACTTTCAAGTATATTCTACAATATCTCTCAGATTTGTCTTAGTTTAATGATGCTCCCATATCATTAATTGACAACGGACGATTTAGAATAAATAAATTTATTCACGGATTAAACATGCAAATATAGGATACAATATATTATAAAATCAAACATATCAAGTATTTGATTTATTATAACAATTGTTTAACATCCCTTATCCAAATACCAAATAGATCAATGCATGAAAATTCCTGTGGATGAATTATGCCTCAAGTAATGACAATCATAGTTGTTGACAATGCATAAATCAACCAACTTGATCTATCGTAATTTTGAAAATACTTATTTCAAGAATTCAATTAGTGAAGTCCTAGAATGTGTGCATTCACCAATCCACATAATAATTCATAAAGTGTGTGACATCCTCTATCACTAATTTATGACAATTTACACTTTCAAACATTTTAAAGTTTAAAGTATTCTTATTCTTTTAATGTATAATGCAACTGTGCTTTTAGTAGCACTACTAGTTCACATGGCCATTAACAAGGATGAAATCCTACCATGACTAGTATTGAGTGTCATCTCAATTAAACCAGCATCATTGTATACAAACAACAATATGCTCATTAAAACTCCGTAAACTTTAATATCTTATTGTGTAATGGTTGATGTCTTTCAAACTTTCAAGTTTGAAGTTGATGACAATTTACACAACAATTGACATATTGTTCATCCATAGAATCTAGGAGCAATTCCAGGCTGAGGATGTAATTCTTTTAGAATATTCATTACACAAGTTATCTAATAACTTTTAGTTAGACATCAATGTTGTAAAATCATCACTTATTCAAGAATGATATAACAATTTTAATATAAATAACATGATGTACATGATGAATCTACATGTCAAACTTAGAATTCATTCATGTTCTATCTTGTCAAAAGATATTTATCCATTTCCCAAATGATATATCATGTTTTATTAGAATCATTTATTTTACTGCACATGTTTATTAATAATAAACATATATTCGGAGGTTATATGTTTTAATTCTTAAATCTTATAAGTGAAGTTTCATTCCAATCTAAGACTTAACATTTAGCTTACAAGGAATGTTACTTCCTATATGTTATACAACATATAAGATTTAAAACCTTAACATAATACTCCCACTAGCTTTCAGGAATACTTAAAATTTATCTTATTTCAATTATAAATCAAAACTAGAATTTAATAATTAAACATAAGAATAATTTCATAGATGCATGCATTTATCCATTCATGAATTATTGCACTTCGTACACTTCCAAACATTATATGAATTCAAAAAACCTTTCGATTACTTACCGTCCTCGCTCAAGTAATTATTCAAGAAAGAGTTTTGATATTCCATTGTCATATTTCATATTAATGAAAACAAGTATGACCATTATCATCTTTATATATTTAATGTGTCTAGAAAATAATATTCAATCATAATTAATTGCTTAAGTATGATTAATAATATTGTCATGCATTAAATATGTGTACAATTTTGTCCATATGATTTCTACATAGAAATTCAAACCACTAGGGTTTTTCATCTCTTTGAAGAAACTCATTTCCATTCTCTAGTCTAACTATTAAGATAAACCAAATTTCCAAAATTGATTATCTTTATAGACAACATCTTTAACATTTATAGTATGAGTAATTTACCCAATTCAATATTTGGTAATCCATCATAATGATTATCAGGTTTACTAAAATCATGTAACTCTTGTTCTTCTCAGCATATAAATCAAATATCTGAGATATCCTTGCAGATCTATGAATGAAAATTCCATTATCTTGAGGTTAACATTTCATATCTAGCCTCATCATGATATTTACTAGTGTATTTAAGAAGATTATGTATCTTGTAATTTTATCTTTCAAGATAAAAAAAAAAAACTCCCACTTGCCTTTTGTAATATATATAGACTATCTATATATACTTAGAAATTAGAGCAAAACAACATTGTTCTCTTTTTGGGAAATTACAAATACACATTGATAATTACTGACTTTAGTTTGTTAATAACCTATTCATAAGTAGTTTAACAAATTCAGAATCTTCAATCTTAAAACTTAATGTGATTCATCACATTCCATAATAAAATGGTGTTTTATTAATCTTCTAGATTGGAGTCATATTTAGTATATTCAATCCATACTAAAATTTCTAACCTTGTTACTTTTTAAGAAAGAAGTTATAGTTATCTTGAATCAAACAAATCAAATAGAGTTTGATTCTCCTAACTAAACATACCATCAACTTGTGGTATTCATTAGAACTAATATTGTAAGACAATCTAACAATATATAAGATAAACATATTCATTTTGGCTTACCTATTTACCAACTAAGTCAACTTAATGGTATAATAGACTTTCCAAGCCAATTGCTTGCTTTATAACACAAGTACTTTTTAACCAAGTCACTTCATATCCATGTCTCATCAAGAAAACATAAATTTGTTATAATCCCATTTAACGTTATAAATCATTGATCAACTAAATGACTTCTTGTATGTGTCTTAATTAAAAACCTAACAAGTTAACGTCTTACTTTATTATAAGTCTTAAAAGACTTTATGTTTATGTCTTTACAATGAATCATAAACATGTTTAATTAAAGTAATTATGAACACAACTTTTTGTTTCAATTGTAATTTCAAATTAATTTATTTTACTTCACAATAATGTAGGACTATATTATTTTTCATTTATGTCATTCCAAAATACATAAATAAACAAATTGAAGTAGTATTAGATTACTTCATCTATTTATGTCATTCTAATAATACATAAATATCTAATTTGAAGTAGTCTTATATATCAATTTTACACATGTTCTAAATACTTGTCTAATTTAGAAACTGCAAATATGTCCATGCAATGTCTGACTTCACATGGAGATTTACTTTGTTGTTGCAATCTCGCGAAGTTCTGACATGACGTAAATTGCAACACCAAGTGTTTCTTGAATTTAGATATGTACAAGTTATATTAGAATGTTAGTCTCTTACCTTGAAGTCAAGAGAATCCTTTAAATCATATACCTATATGTTGTACCTTGCACACAATATAGATTTTTCCCACTTGTGCCTGGAACAACATCATGTAGCAGATAAACAACACGACATATGTTTGTTTATGTGACAAATATGATTGTGTCATTGATATTAGCATAACTAGTAGATGTAGAACCACTTCATTGTCTAATAAGGAAACGTACATGACAATCCTTGAAAACATAAGTGTCTACATGTGGAAAGTAATTATCTTAAGACATTCTAGAGATAATCTGGGTTACTACCAAGATGACAAAGCTTGTAACTCCCACTGAATTAGAGATCATTACATTAATTCCTTATTCAGTAATAAGAACACAATACTCCCACTGGATTTGACAACATTGTAAGTGTTTCATTAACCAGTGAAAGAAAAGAATTATATTTACTTCCATACACTTTTGAGAAAGTCCATACATAACAATTACTTATTTACTAAAAGAGTGTATTCTACAATGTAGATAATGAATTACCCATCAATGCTATTAACTTGAAAAATTGGGATGCAATTTCTTTCTTAATAGTTCTACTATTCCAACAATTGTAAGTAGTACTTTTAAATGGTCAAAACAAAACAACTAGATAAAATATGCTAGTTTGTCTTTTACCAATTATACAGTAATTAGTCTAGCTTATAATTGAATAACTCAGAAAATATGCAATTTTCTTAACTATTAAAATTTGCTTACGAGTTATGTATTTAGAATTTAGACAATTCTAATTTTGTCCTATCATACCTTCCTTCATTAATGAAAAGGAATGGGATTTGAATTTCACTCTTTCTTTTGAAAAGAGGACTAGGTTCATTCTTTTAGTAAAGTTGACTCTACCAAAAACCCTTACAGGTGTAGATCAATTTACCAATACAGGAATAACCTACCTTTACGGTTTAATGTTGCATTAATACATTTAAAGAATTAACAAAATTCAATTTTAGTATTTTCGATAATTAAACTTTTCAAAAAAATAAAATACCCAGGGTAATATTCATATAACCGTAGAATTTTCTCGAAAACTAGGATTCAACTTATCATAGTTCCATTACATCAGTTGATCTGCTAGTAACGAAACCACATAATAAGGTAATCTATCGAACAATAATTGGCAAACATTTTCCAATTCCTAGATCATTATGGGATTTACATTTTCCAACGCTATTGCAAATGTAAACATGTTTTATCCCATCTTGTGCCTTGAGTCCAGGTCTCACTTACTACTCAATTTAAGTCGTCTAATTTAAAGAACTGCAAATATGTTCATGTAAGGTCTGACTTTACATAAAGATTTACCTTTCCATCACAATCTCGCCAAGTTCTGACATGACGTAAATTGCAACTTCAAGTGTTCTTTTAACTAGATGGCACATAACTTAATTTATAAAGGGTAGTAGTTTTGATTTTATGTGGTCAAATCAAATATGTACAAAGATGTCATGCATTCATCTTGTAGCATAAATTTTAATAAAAAACTTTTTATTACCAGTTCATAAAAATCAAATTATCAAAGTTTTGATTGAGGTATTGGCTTCGCCAATCAAGGAATTTACCTTTAATTATCGTCCATCATACCGTACTTTTGCATAAGTGTAAACACTTAGTGTTTCGGGTAATTACAACCGAAGTGGCGCATGGAATTAAAGCTAATTCGCCCTTAAGATGATTTTGTACGCATAGCCTACTTGGTAACTCCAATTTGACTCGCAAGCAAGCGGAGAGTTTGGTCAGCGCTGAAGCAATAACCTCCCTCTTTAGGGTCACAATTTAATGCGCTCCCCTCCTAGTACTTCCCACCCAGTCCGTCAAATTGGATGAGCCGTTCTCACTTTTTGTACCAAAATCATCAATCAATTAAAATATTGAAAACTTAACTCTTCAAAAACAAATCAAATTTCGCCATTGTTTAGTCCGTATTTTTTTTCTATTCTAAATTACCCTTTGCTTAAAACTGTCATACATAATAAACAAACAAGTAAACAAATAAAAAATAAACAACTAAAAAACAATGTGCACATAACTAGCAATTAATACGTGTAAACAAGTAGCCAAATGCAACTTATTCGATAAACCCTATTAATAATCAATAACTAGGTTAATTAACGTATATATTAACTAGGGCTTTCACTCGCACAATTGAAAGTGAGCCACATACATCGACGAATCGATTGCGTAAGCCATAATTAAAATATACCAAATTGCACATAATTGATTCATTAATATGATTGAGGTATTCCACAATTCAAGATTTATCATAAATAAACATGTGATAGAATATCTTAACAATTAAACAATATCCAAGCAACAATCCATGACAAACATGAATGTATCTTCATGGATAAATCATAACAATTATACAAATAGTTACAAGATAGCATATAATAATTCCATGTCACAAGATAGCATATAATACAAGATAGCATATACAAATGTATCTTCGTATAATCGCGCCTTTTCGTCCAAATAAGTGCCATTCCAGCATTTTGCCTTCAAGAGACCTAAAAAGTGAAAAGGAACGATATTAAGCAATAACGGATACAAAAGTGATCAAATAAGGGCTTAAACGACCCCTCAAAAAGGTACCTTTTAAAACCTTATCAAAACCCATAAGGTTTCTAGAACCTACTTGACATCTAATTTCATATTTAGTCCTTTCTTTAACATTTAACGATCGTTAGTCCATTACAATTAATTAACATATCGTCCATTATATATTCCGTGTAAATAATAAATAAATACAACATTTTATATTTAGTTATTATTAACTTTAATTCTCATACGTAAAGTGTGCAATCCCGTGGTCTCGAGTTCGATCCTAACACACATCTATTAATATTTTGTCCATTAAACCAACAACTTCCGCCACTGTCTCTGCTTCCAATGGCGGTAATGAGACTGATTATCTCGCGTTGTTGTCATTCAAGTCAAAGATCACCCATGATCCATACAATGTTCTAACCTCGTGGAACCATTCCTTTCATTTCTGTGACTGGAGTGGTATTTCATGTGGAAAGCGGCACAAACGAGTGACTGTTTTACGAATGCCTTCGAAAGGCTTAGAAGGCTCGTTGTCTCCTCATGTAGGAAACCTCAGCTTCCTCCGTAAGCTTTCTCTCCCGAACAACAGCTTTCAAGGAACCATTCCTCATGAACTTGGTCGTCTATCTAGGCTACGTATTCTTTATATTTATGAAAACAAATTCAATTGAGTCATTCCAACAAACTTGTCTGGTTGTTCTAACCTTGAAGACCTTGGAGATGAGCTTACTCTCCAAACTTACTAGTCTTGTAATTGAAGACAATATGTTAACAGGTGGAATCCCACCTTTCTTGGGGAATATCACATCAATGGAAGTGTTCTCTGTTGCTGGGAACCAGTTGGGTGGGAGCATTCCAGATACCTTGGGTCATTGGAAAAGCTTGATGGAATTTTACTCTGGTGACTGCAACTTATATGGAAGCATCCCTCATTTCATTTTCAACCTCTCACTCCTAGTTAATTTTTCCTTAGCTGTTAATCACCTCACTGGTAGTCTTCCTTCAGAAATAGGTAATCAGCTCCCAAATCTTGAGTTGCTTCAGTTAAGGGATAACGAACTGACAGGAGTTCTTCCACCTTCTCTTTCTAATTGTTCTAAATTAGTATATCTGGGAATGAGTGACAACAATTTTAGTGGGAGGTTGACAATCGATTTTTCACAATTAAGAGAAATTAATAAAATTGGTTTAAGTGGGAACAACTTCCATGGACATGGAGAAGCTGATGACATGAGGTTTATTGATTCTCTGAAAAACTGCACCAGATTAGTACATTTGGTACTTGATAATTGCAACCTTACAGGAGTGCTTCCAATGTCCATAGGTAATCTCTCTCAAGTATAGGTAGTCTAGTTGGTTTGACCTATTTATATTTAAAACTAAATCAATTCAAAGGAAACATCCCCACTAGCGTTGGTAAACTTCAAAAGCTACAATTTCTTCGTCTATCTAGAAATCTATTTTCAGGGCCTATCCTTGATGCTATTGGGAATTTATCACTGTTGACTGAACTTTATTTATATTCCAACAAATTAGAAGGTCATATTCCATCAAGCCTTGGGAATTGTAAACAACTTTATGGGTTAAACCTTAAAGACAATAGACTCAATGGTCAAATACCCAAGCAACTTCTTCAACTTCCATCACTAACTAATTTTTTAGCCCTTTCACACAACAACCTGTCTGGTTCCATTCCAACAGAGATTAAAGATCTCAAGATGTTGAGCCATCTCAGTTTAGTTTATAATAATTTATCAGGTCCCATTACTAGTAGCCTTGGTGAGTGTATTAGCCTTACAGAGTTATACCTTAGTGGCAATAGATTTGAAGGCATAATACCATCTTCATTAAGTTCCTTGGGAGGATTGGGGGTACTCGACATTTCTGAAAATAATTTATCAGGTAGAATTCCACAATTTTTATGCAAATGGAAATCCTTAGAGTATTTGAACCTATCCTTTAATGATTTTGAGGGTGAAGTACCGGTTGAAGGAGTGTTTGCCAATGCAAGTTTATTTTCGGTTTTGGGGAACAATAAGCTTTGTGGTGGTTTGGTTACACTTGAGTTACCCAAATTCAAGGAGACGGGTAGTAAGCAAAAAAGGTTTCCTTTCTCCATATTAGTCGTTGTAATTGTAGTCACGTTTCTCGTCATATTATGTTCTGTGTATCTTTTGTGTAAGAAGAAACGCAACAGTCAATCATCTCAATCAACAGGGAGTGAACGGTTCATGAAAGTTTCATACCATCAACTTCTCAAGGCTACCGATGGGTTCTCTACAACAAATTTGATTGGAGAGGGTGGGTTCAGTTCTGTTTATAAAGGGATCCTCGATCCCGATGATGACAAATTTGTTGCAATCAAAGTTCTGCATCTTCAAACTAAAGGAGCTCACAAAAGTTTTATAGCAGAATGTGAAGCATGGCGGAATATTCGACACCGTAATCTGTTGAGGATAATAACTTCATGTTCGAGTACCGATTTCCAAGTCAATGATTTTAAAGCGCTGGTTTACGAGTTTATGCCAAATGGAAGTGTACACGATTGGCTTCATTCAAGTGCATATACATCGAAACTGAACCTTCTTCAAAGAATAAATATTCTTAGAGATGTTGCCAGTGCACTTGATTATCTTCACAATCGCTGCTAAACAATGATTGTTCACGGTGACTTGAAGCTAAGCAACATTCTGCTTGATGATGATATGGTGGCTCATGTTGGAGACTTTAGTTTAGCTCGACTACTTGGTACACAATTAAACCAAAACAGCTCAACCGGGATTAAAGGAACAATTGGTTATGCACCTCCAGGTAATTCCTTTTTTATTCCATGATGCTTATATTTATTTACAGGTTAAAGTTTGTAAATTAATTAATTGTTATTCATTTGCAGAGTATGGTATCGGGAGCGAGATGACAAGTTGTGGGGACGTCTACAGTTTTGGAATATTATTACTAGAGGTGATGACTGGGGAAAAACCGATAGACGACATGTTTATTGAAGGTCTTAGCCTTCATAAATTTGTTTGCATGGCATTACCAGAACAAGTAATCGATGTTATTGATAATGATGCAATTGTGTTGCAAAGTACCGAAGCAAATGCAAAGAAAGTGGAAGAATGTTTGGCTGCAACTATCAAGATTGGAGTATCATGCTCTGTGGATTCCCCACCCCAACGACTAAAAATTGAAATTGTTGTCAATGAGTTGCAGCATATTCTCGATGTGCTTCAAAATATATAAGGTACTCTGTTCTCCCATTTTGTAGAATCTGATTTTACATGAGTTTGCTAAAAATCATCACTAAAATGGTTTTATTTTTCAACACTTTCAGGTCTATCATCAAGCTTTTATCGTGAAGTTGTAGGAAACTGCAACAAGGAGCGGTGCATGTCGTAGTTAAATAAATGTTAAGTTGTTAAAGATGTTCGTAATTGTGGTTTAATTTTCTTGTTTCATAAGTGTACGAGATATAAGATTACGATTACTTTTGTGGTGACGTATCATATGTATCAAGCATGTTTGTAAGTGTGGTTTAATTTCCATGAATCCAATTTGTGGTATTGAATTCTACTTAAGTTCTACTTGGTGTTCGATTCCTTAATGAACAGCCTAATGTTATTATTGTTCTTTGACTTTCAATTTCATAAATTTGACTTTTTTATGAATATCTGAATGAGAAAGCTCAAGGCTTCCCCCTCTTCTGGTTTCGAGCAGTGTATGGTTCAATTTTATTGAAAGTTAACCTTATTTTTGGTTATACACTTGTATAGTGTAGGGGTACAAGTGTATGATTCAAATAAGGAAGATCCATTGACATTACAAATGAGTTGATAGTTTGATACATTGAGCTTGCTACTGTATGACTACTCTTACAAACAACACATCTAAAAAGACACAAGCCAACCTTATTAACTACTTGAGCTGAAATGAAAATAAAACACACACCTTAGACGTCACTGCCTTTGAATAACTCGAGAAAATAAAACACACACCTTAGACGTCACTGCCATTGACATTACAAATGAGTTGATGTCGTCTCTAATCTTGACTATACCCATCCAAGTACAAGCTCCAAATAACACTAATAACTAGCAATACACCACATTGATCACCTGCACAAACTAAAACAAACACACTTTATCATTCTTTCCAGCTTCAAACATATGGATGGCGGTAAATGTTAAGCCTTGGCATTGGTGATATCACTGAGCCCATTCCAGTAATTTGTGATATCACTGAGCCCATTCCAGTAATTTGTGATATCACTGAGCCCATTCCAGTAATTTGTTGATCTTTCAAAGGGAAGAAAATATTTACGTTGTTAAGAAACTAACTGTCGAATACAGAGGTCGCAATTTCAAGCATTTTACTTATAAATGGGTCAATTTACGTTATGTTATATTTAATGTGTTGAACAGGCTGAAAACATTAGTTAATCATTATTTTTAAGCAAGTTTAAGAAAAGGAAAGACCACGTTTGCAGGTCAAACTGATCCAGTCCAGACTAAAATTACCAGTTTGACTTGTTTCCCAACCTGACTAGCTGCCTGTTATGGAACACCTCTAGTTTAGATCATGTGTTACCTTTAACGCTCCCAAGCCTGCATTTCCAAGGGTCCACATCTACGGTGTGACTGATAAAGCATTAGCCAATGCTTTTCTACAATACAAAGAAATGGGAATACCAACAGGTTAGGACTGAAGTGTCATATATATGGTTCACAATGTTAACGAGTCTATGTCAAAAACAACCATTTACAGTAGCAAAATCGGGGATCTTGCAAAAAAAGTCAAACATATCAATAATGTTTTAAACATATAATTTTCTTGTGGACCTGAAGTAATAACTTATGGAATGGGCTCAGTGCTATCACCAATGCCAAGGAGTATCATTTACAAGATAAGAAATAATCCTACCTTAGCCATGGCTGAAGTGATAACTTCTGGAATGGGCTCAGTTATATCACCAATGCCAGGGCTTAAAAATGGGTATTTTAGCTTATGTGCAGCCATTCTTCTACGAATCTGTAATTCCACCAACACATTTCATGTATCTAAAACTCATGCCCAAATGAAAAATAACAAGTTTCTATATCCATGTCTTTATTTATAAGAAACATGTGACAGTGATACCGATGTAAACCTGAAACTATAGTGACAAAAAATTGAGCCGTAATTTGACAAGTACCCTTGTATTCAGTGTATATATAGGCTTTCATTGTTCTCTTTGGTCCACCTTATCTCCAAGCCCTCATGTTCTGTGACATCTATGAAAATGGCAAGTGTTCAGAGATGAAATGCCTAGTAGATCTTAAAAAAAATGCAAACATGAACCCAAATACAAAAGCTTTACCAATAAACTGCTAGTTTGAGGTCATATGAACAAGGCTGGCAAGGATTCTATGTGGAATCGAGCTTTAAATCAACACTAATGGTGGTGTTAGATCTTCTAAAAAAAGGACCAACAAACAGTTATTGAAGATTTTCGAACCCAAGCCGTCAACTGGAATCATGTAAAAAGTGATTTAAGGGTTTATGTTTATGTGGTCTAGGTGAAAAGAAATAAGAAAGCAAACTGAAAAAAGAAGGGGAGAAATCCGCTCAAAAGGGAAAAGTTAAAAAAAATAAAGCCGGGTCTTTATTTATAAAACAGGGCTCTATTTTGTGGCCGAATTAGACCCCAGTTTTTTCATTTCATAACCGGGCTTTGTGCCTTTGTTTTTGACGGACACCTTTATAGAGCCCTCTTTCCTATTAACAGGGCTCTATTAGGAGGGCTTTATTTCATATTTTGTAGTAGTGTGAGAAAAGAGTTTATGAGTCAAAAAATTTCAGTACCAACTACCAAGGTACATAGCCATCTGACCAATCTTCAAACCCAAACACTCCTTTAAAGATAACTGCTATTCAATAACCAGAGATTTCCAAATCTAACCAGTTAATCGATAACCATCCAAATGAGTGATCATTTAATTTACTACCAAACAGGAAACTATCCATATGATTTTTACTAGCCAAAGACATCAGAAGACAATACAGTTGCCTATCCCAAACACACTATATCAGCAGGCAGAAAAGCTTGTGAAGCAAATGTTTTCAAAACCAAGATACATAGCCATCTGTTTAAACCTTTATTCCAAACACCAGCTAGGCATATAACAACTTTTCTGGTCAACAAAGGGAGGTATGGTTAACAGGACCCTTAGTTAGGGAAAAGTAGCTTCATCTTTCACATCTCACTAGCCCCCATCCTAAAGAAACCACACCTCACTCTTCACATAATCCCATTCATGTCATATATCTTATAAGTTTCAATAAATGCTACTGATTTCTTAACATTAAGGCTTATAAGCTGTAACATCCGAGTACAAACTCAATATTAGGTATGGGCGCAAACCTGATATAACATTCATACGCAAAATACAACTTTGATTGCCAGTTGCAGATACAAAAATATCAACATGTTAACATGATTAAAAACATTATCTCAAACATCCAAGTTACCTCTAAGTGTGAGGTAGAAGTAGAGTGTACACCAGAAAAACTAATGAACCTTGCAACTTTTATAACCAAACTTCAGAAGATAAAGTCTTTAGATATGGTTCGTATCTTGATGCAGAACAAGGCAATGTACATTATATTAGCTTCAATCATGCCTAAAAGATACTAAGACGTACAGTATATGGATAACCATATATGCTTAACTTATCTAGTTATTCATTATCGAAAAACCTCTTATTCCCCCAAATAACTAATAAGCACTTTGGCATAAGCTTGTAAGTTCTTTATACAAGCTTACCCTAACACCCCCTAAATCCCATATTCTCATGACAGGTATCCCTCGCACAAACGCACGCTGCTTTACGCATGCTAATTAGGGAAAAAAGAATTACATTCCAATGTATAACGTGACATAAGCTTTACCCAAACACCTTCAATAAGCTTTTTAACTTTTTTTATACCCAATAACTTTGTAACCTCTTAAAATAAGTCTACACAGAGTAGTAAAAGTCGGATCACAAAGTGATTCAACCATTACTAGCTACAAGGCCAAAGATTCAATTTGGTCACAAGTTGGTCAGCTCGGTGCTAACTCGTAAAAAAACTCGGCTCGATGTATTTTAACAAGTGTGTTAAAGTTTCTAAACATATACTTCTAGGGTCCATGAACATTTATATAGTCCTTTAAACATGTCATACTCTTACACATAGCTTCAAAACTTATATATAAAAATTCCTATCTAAGGATACTAAGATGTATCAGGGTCACCTTATGCTTAACTTATGCATTTATTCATTATCAAAAAACCCCTCATTCCCCTAAATAACTAATAAGCACTTTGGCATAAGCTTACCCAGCCTGTAAGTTCTTTATACAAGCTTACCCAAACACCCCTAAATCCCATATTCCCATGACAGGTATCCCTCTCACACAAACGCACGCTGCTTTACATATGATAATTAGGAAAAATACAAATACATCCCAATACCCTGCCTCGGCGGTCTCGTTGGAAGCAGTCTCTCTACCCTGGGGTTTACCCGGGAGTAGGGGTAGGATCTGTCTACATTTTACCTCCCCCATACCCTGCCCCGACAGGATTGGGTTTGTTGTTGTTGTTGTTACAAATACATCCCAATGTATAAAGCACTTTGACATGAGCTTACCAAAACACATTCAATAATCTCTCTACCTTTTTTTATACCCAATAGCTTATTAACCTCTTAAAATAAGCCTACTCAGTGTTGTAAAGCTCGGACTACAAAGTAATCGGTGATTACACGCCACGAGGTCAGTGACCAGGGCGAGTTGAACAGAATCGGCCAAAAGTTTCAATTTGGTCAAAACTTGATCAGCTCGGTTGTAATTCGTACAAAACTCGGTTTGAAGTGTTTTAACAATTGTGTTAACATTACCAAACATACTTTTTGGTTCTATGAACAATATACTTTGGTCCTATAAACATATCATACATATAAGTTCAAAACTTGTACATAAAAAATCCAATACCCCCACGTACTCCCCGCCTAAGCCAATTAATCGTTGACGCCTGCCGCCTAGCGAGATTTGCAACCTTAATTTCAGCTTTTTCAGAACCCAATAAGCTATTAAGCTACTTTAAATAAGCTTACCCAAACACCCCCTAAATCCCGTATTACTATAAGACATATTAATCCAAAAAAAAGAAAAATACATCATCCCAATGTAATAAACATAAGTCCTCACCTAATAACAATTTCCTCTCAGACGGACGGTCCGAAGACGACTTAATCTTTCCCCAGCAACTGCAATCCACCAACACCAGTCTCCTCCGGCTCGAACGTGTCCGTCATCTTATTAACATCTAACAACAAACAAAAACCTCAATGCCGATGAGCTTATGAGATATAAGCCGAAGCAAATAAGATCATAAGCCCAAAGTAAGCTTAAACAACGACCTCCAATTAATATAATTGGCAAAACCCAATTAGTCCATATTTCTAATCAAACATCCCGATTTATATATTAATAAATTATCACAACCAATTTATAATAATCAAATTACAGAATTTTGATTATTGACACATATAGCCAAACATAATTTTGCAAGAAAAAGAACGTACCATCTGTTTTGCTATGAAATGATTACAATGAAATGAAAAAAATAATAATATATAATGGATTGGAAATGTGGGGTGGGATTGGAAGGTCGACATTAATGAAAAAAAAAAAAAAAAAAAAAAAAGCATACATTATATTATTAGAAGTGAGCAAAAGAATATATACATTATATTATTAGAAGTGAGCAAAAGAATAAAAATGGGGTTGACAATCCGGTCGTTTGGTGATGTGCAAATATGATGCCCAATCTTGCCACATGTCACATTTTTATTGGTAGCTTCAAATTTGTTATCCAACCCCTTTTTATTTTTATTTTTTTATTATTATTATTTTTGCATGTATTTACTATTTTGTATTATGTTTAAAACTTATAAAAAAGTATATCAAAGTTTATAGTTTTTTAATTCTTATCCAAATGTCACAAGTCACAATATAAGTGGGCACATATATTTTCTTTCATTTTCTTATTGGTTATTCATATTCTTGATAAACTAACGGATAATTTACATTAACTTTAGTTTTTTTTTTTAAATAATAATTATATCAATAATTTTAGTTTTTAATTCTCTAAAAATATAGTCCAATATCAACATATTTTCATACACCTTCTAAATTCTCATTTCTGGTTTCTTGACTTTTTTATATCTAGTTTATCTCTTATGGATCCTAATTATCCAAATTATTTCCCAAACACCTAGTATTATGGAGAATATCAAAGATTTCTAAACTCTTAGTCTCCAAATCTAAATCAAATGCCTAGTATACCCAATCATGAAACTTCACAAAGTATTTTTAGAAATTGGTTGCAAAATGGGAAACCAAAGAAGATATAGCTCTGATGGCAGCATGGTGTCATGTTAGAGTCAAAGTGTTTTTGTTTGGATGGGATTACCAGAGTGTCAACTAAAAAGGAAATACACCAATTACTAGTTCAATGTTCTTCTCATTTTCTATCTGTGACACATCATTTTGTTGTAAAAATGAATATAGGAGGTTTTTACTTTTCTTTTATTGTCTCTTAGTTGAGATAAATTTGAGCCCCAAACACATAATCTTTTTTAATTGGGAGCCTTATAAATATTAATCTTTTTTTTAATTAAGAGGCTAATTAAAACACTTCAAGCTAAACTACTTAATTTAGTAAACAACCCTTTACACCACTACTAAAGGCCTATTTGGTTTGTAGACTGGTTTAAGATTAGAATTTCAATTTAAATTAAAAAAGTCATTTGTTTTATATGTTGGGATACATATTGTTTGTTTTATATGTTGGGATACATATTAGGACAAAGGTTTATTATTATTTTAATATTAAAATATATGAGATAGATAGGAGAAGGACCCAAGACTCGTACATAATTTTGTGGTAATAAAAGAGGAAAGAGAGAATTGCTAGCAATGTGTGAGGTTAAGGTGTAGGGTGCACTCTCAGGAAACTCAGAGGAAAGGCTTTTGCTTAGCGGGAAAACCAATTCAATGGATACGACAAAGATGAAAAACTCTCCTTTACGGCAGTAGAGTCTCGCAGAAAAAACATGCATAACCAATGAAAGAGAAATTATAGTTTACTTCTTTTGTGCATATGATGCCAAAAAATATGCATAATCAATGAAAGATAAATTATATTTTATATCTTTTTTTGTATATGGTGTGTTGTTGTGTGTTTTAAGGATATTTTTAAATGATAAAAAAAGGAACGTTTATGAAAAAAGAGAAGGTGCTGTAGAGGTTAAGGGAGATGAGAAGGAAAAAATAACGAAGTGTCAGTTTCAAGAATTTAGATCAAGGACTAATAACTCCGTCAAGAGTCAGTTTCAAGAATTTAAGCTCTTTGATCGTTTTTATTCCAACCCAATGGATGAGATTTTGAAGCCTCTTTGACTTCCTAAATTTTTGATGGTAGCGTCAGCATTTGATGGTTAGGCATCGTTTTTAAGCTTTCGTGTTGTGGTGTGGAAAGTTTGGAGATAGAAGAGAGATGAGGATGACGGAATGTGTTTATCGTTTGATTGTTATATTGGATAGGTTAAAAAAAAGAACATTAAAAAAATAGTTTATGTCAAATCTCTATATTTGATGTGAAGCTCAAATGTCTATTTTGGTAAACCAAGGCCCATTCTAGCATATTCATTTGGGTAATTTATCTATACTATATTATAATGCATGTAAAAGCCAAACCTCATTACAAGCCTAACTTCTAACCAAAAATTAAGATAACGAGCTCCAATCATGAGATGACATGTGTCACTTCTTAACAAACTCCAAGCCTAACTCCTAACCACTAAAAAGTAAGATAAAGAGCTCCAATTATAAATTGACATGTGTCACTTCTTAACTAAAAATTAATCTTTATTCTCAAATTTAAATATCTTTTTATCTATTTTTTTTATAATCTAATTTCACCATATTTTCTAAAATTTTATGCTATTTAATTCAACATACATTTTCATATATTTTTATGAGTTTTGAGTTTTTATATTTTTAGTGGATTTATTTTATTTTAATTCAAATTTTTACAACTTTAACCTTTATTCAATCAATACAATCTTGATTCGTCAAAATCATATACTTTGGAGGGTGTGTTTGACGTGTAAGAGATTGCGAGGGTATTTCTATATGCGGGAATAATGATGTCACGGGAAAGCTACGGGTAACCCACGCAAACACATACAACTAACACATATACATTCAAAGTGTTGTGAAACGAATTCACTAAACGGGTAAGCAAACACATATAACTATACTTATCGCCGCCGTTGTGCACGGGTATCCGACTAGTTCTAAAATATACATGTTATTATCTAAACACCAATCAACCCTTAGGTAAAACACAAATGTTATTACTATTCTTAGCCACAAAAAATCTCCAATAAATAAATAAATATATATAAAAATAAATAATAAATCAAGTGTCCCATCAAACTAGAATTAGTAAGTTTTCAAATTTCAGTCTCTTTGAATATCTGAATTAAATCTCCCTATAATTATGTAATTTTCAATAAATTCATAAAAATTCTTAATAAACAACTCTAAGAATATCTCCTATAGTAACTCACTAGCTCATGGCCCGTGTAATACACGGGTTATATAAGTAATTACTGAAAAAGTAGTTGTAATATATAAACATATGCAATTCGTGATCACTTTTATTTCAAATTAATAAAATTCAAGAGCATCTCTCATGAATAGTTATCACTGTGGATTACTCATGACTATAGGGGTGTAAACGAGCAGAGTAAGAGTCGAGCCGAGTAATGTCAAGCCCGAACTCAACACGATTACTAAAACTCGAGCTCAAAACTCGATTCGATCTAGGCCGACCTTTGGATTTCAGCCTCGAGCTCGGCTCGTCATCTCAAACTCAAGCTCGAGCTTGATTATTTCCAAATTTAAAGCTCTTAACTCCGTCCCCAAAACAGAGTGAGAACTAGCCCTTTGAGGAGCTCTCTAAGCTGTCTAACTCTCTATTACCATATATAGAGGGAAACCAGGTTCAATAGCCGGATAGCGTAAGAAAACAACTAAATAGAAATGAGTACTTATTCTCTTTGAAAATATAGACTGAAAGAAGCTTCTATTTGTAGGCCTTAGAGGCGCTTAACTCTTTCTAATTATTAGTAATAATTGTTGTCTTAGTTTCATAACATGTTTTAACCCCGGCTTTTCATGAATATGTAAGCAGATCCACTCGATTTTAGTGTGCTGAATAATTCTCTTCGTACGGATTGGAGTACGAAAGTCTCTGCCCAAAAGGGAATCAAATAGTCATTTTTTTTGGTTATCGCCACGCGGCTTAATTCCGATCACTCCCTCAAGAATAGGAGGCCATAATAGAAAGCACATAAGAGAGTACTTCCCTTAAACTAAATCACTACTCCGAACAGTCCTGAGCCCTTAAGGGGGTTAGGGAGAATGTAACACCCCAAAATTTCATAGCGGAAGCGTTCGGGTCATGGGGTGCTACTAAATCAATAATCATAACACAAGGTAATAAAGAATGGAAAATTTATTCCATTATCGAAAGATAGATTAATTTAAGAGATAGTTTTACAATATTGTTTCAAAGTGCGAAATAAGCCCATAAAAATATATGTTGACCCATTAGAAGTTGTATTAGATTTGCTTGAAAACACTTCGGATGCCAGTCTTCAACGAATGCCTTTGTCAATGCCCACGCTAAGAAATAAACATGAGAAAAACATGCTAAAATATCAACACAAAGGTTGGTGAGTTCATAGGTTTAAGTTAAAGAAATCAAGTTAGACCACAGTTGCACATATAGCATCTCCGTGAATGACACTATATGCAAAAAGCCTATTACGCTAATACCAAGTTCATGCGACCGAAACTACGACAGTGTGCATGCATCTAGAAGCATGATAAATAAAATCCCAACAAGTGTATTTCCAGTACACTCAATCAATACGATATGATATACGCCCGACGTTTGCCTATCCGGCCAAACTCGAACGGAGGTGTCATCCCCAATAGATCTATCCATAACAATCGCGCCTCCCCAAAGGGAACTAATGGTAGCATAGTTGGGATTTAAGGTTGTTTCACGTAATAGTATTTTCAGTTTCAGGTCCGAAAAGAGTTTTGCATGTTTTCTCACCCCATAGTTTTATAAAGCAAGTAATAAAAGTAAAAGTGGGGCTATAAACTCACCTTAGCAATTCAATGAATATGCACAAAGATATGGCAACAGCAAGTAATAAAAGTAAAAGTGTGATACAACAGCGGCTCCTACCCAGAACCTAAGAACGAGATGACATGACTCAGAATAATGATAAATGTTTGGTTTACGACCAAAAGGAGAGAGTATTGGATATACAAGTCAATAGAGTGGTATTAGTGTTGATCTATAAATATGGCGATGTAACCGAGAGTTTTGTTTATTTACTTCGATATGTGTCGGTAATTTATATTACTTTTGTTTTAAATATTCTCTTGTCTTTTAGTCGGGTCTTAGTATTAAAACTAAATATATTACTTTGACGAAATTACGAACGAAATGTGTCAGGAATAAATTGTTTTGACATTTTATTATTAGTTATAAAAATATATAAGTTTGGGGTCCAAAAATAGTTATTAGAACGTAAAAGTATACAAAAAAAAATGTCAAGTATTAAACTTGAGGGGTTAGAAGTGTAAAGAGTTATATAAGTTATAAACTTTTATAGGTTTTAGGAAAAGTAACAACTCATTTAAATTTGGAGGGATAAATTTGTCAAAGAGTGGAACTTGTAAAAATGACTAAAAAAAATAGGGCAAAACTGACACTGCTAGGATTTGAACTCAAGATCTTGTGGATGAAGGCATACGCCCCCCTCCCAACTGAGCCAGTGGCTCTTTCTATTTACTTCGATATGTGTCGGTAATTTATATTACTTTTGTTTTAAATATTCTATTGTCTTTTAGTCGTGTCTTAGTATTAAAACTAAATATATTAATTTGACGAAATTACGAACGAAATGTGTCAGGAATAAATTGTTTTGACATTTTTATTATTAATTATAAAAATGTATAAGTTTGGGGTCCAAAAATAGTTGTTAGGACGTAAAAGTATACTAAAAAATGTCAAGTATTAAACTTGAGGGGTTGGAAGTGTAAAGAGTTATATAAGTTATAAACTTTTATAGGTTTTAGGAAAAGTAACAACTCATTTAAATTTGGAGGGCTAAATTTGTCAAAGAGTGGAACTTGTAAAAATCACTAAAAAAAAATATGGCATACGCCCCTCCCAACTGAGCCGGTGGCTCTTTTGGTTAATTATTGCAACAGGTTTATACTTAACACGTTTTAGACTGTTTGAAAATGGCTTATGTGTTAAAAAAAATACGAATCCTCAAAGTGACACAAGAGAGATTCGAACTTAGGTGAGTTGACAAGAGGCTCAGTGCTTCAAGCAGTTGAGCTAAAGGCTCACTTCTGTTAGTCTTACAAACATTTCGTATTTAAGAGGTTTTCCAACTGTGTTAATTTTTGTATCATACTTCTCCGTTTCATGCATGCTTTTGTGTTTGTATTGTTTTGTTTTCGAAACTGTGTTGCCACCTTTGATTTTATGAAGAACATTAATAAACCCAAGAAAACTTTAACAAGCTATATTCTTCCAATAACCACTTTAAAATTATCAAAAGTTGTTTTTATTTGTTATGGTCGACTCCCTTTTGGCGTGTGACATGAGAAGTGAAAACGATAAGATTGAATTGAAGTGAGTTAAAGAAGCTTACGACACCCAAGAGGGTGGTGAAGAGACACGACGAGTTGTGGTACGAGCAAAAGGGATCCGAGATAGCCTTGAGTCCTTCGAACCAAAAACCCACACGAACAAAATACTATCCCGACGAGACTTAGATGATCTTGAAACATTCACGGGAAGAGTTCTTGTAAAACACCATCTTAAACTACAAAAGGTAAGACACCATAAAATGATGCCACATGTACACGCTTCTAAGGGTAAAATAGACATATTAAAAAAATGTGTTTGATTGCATTGACCGTTAAGGTTTGCCATGTAAGTTTTGGACCTTAGATTAACTCAAAGTCAGTTGATCTAACGGTTATCATCTTATCCTACCTTTTTTAGTTTAAAAGGTTTTTTTACTTGAACTCTTGCCGTTACGATTATATGACAGCTATGAAGGTCCACTTTCATTTCTGTCTTCTTTGTTTTTGTCTTTCATATGAATGTTATATAATTTCTCTTATATACTAATGCAACCATGGATTACTGACTGGAATCTTTGAAACAAGCAAGATCATGTTGATAAATGATGCTAGAACACTTCCAGGTTTGGAGAATTTATTGCAAATTTTAGCTTTGGGTTATGAGGATCCTTACGCAACATATTCTACAATTCTGCATTTTAATAGGTGCAAAGTATAATTAGTTTTTTCTACAAGAAATTTATTAGTTTTACAAACCCCTTACATGGCTACATGTGCATTACAGTAGGTAATTTGGTTCTTATACTATAGCTTTCACGTTTATCGATGATTATCTTCATCGATTATGATTGATGCTTTGAGCAATAATATACTCAAAAGATTTCTAACTGTTTGGGATTCTATTGAAAGTGTTTATAAGGCCTGATTGGAATTCCTTACTCAGAGATGCTCATTTGTATATGTATCTTATACAATTATACATCACATGTGATAAGAGGAAACCAGTCTGACCCACTGAGTTATTAAAATGGGTCGAATGACGTTTGCATTAGCATACCCTTATGAAAATACGCACTTCCAAATATTTAGTGGATATCTTCAAAAAAGAAGAAGAAATTCTTTGATTGAACAGATAATGCCATTTAACAGTCAATCTCTAAGCGTGGATTTAACATCCAGCACTAATGTTATTTCCAACGAATCAATTGCATCTTATTGACTATCAAACGAGTCATTGATTTAACATCACTGGAAGTTGTGAATATCTTTTGTCATTTTTCCTTGATTTTTATACTGCATGTTAATTCTGCACCAAAAGCATGATTGAATGTTTACAAGTTTGCATCCTAAAAGTAGTTGGACCATTATCCCTTAAAGATATAATGCAATATAAGTCTAGTCTTCCCGCTCCCAAGTTTACTTCAAAGTCTTTTATGATATGATTATACATAGAAATTAGTTATTATTAGTCAAAGAATATGTGGAAGACAGAAAAAAGGTGTTGCTAGTTGTGCTATATGTTATAATGCATGATAAGTGCAGTCTCCCTGTAGAAAGGTATAATGAGGAATGATGATTTTATTGATTGATTACTTTCAATACAATGTACATATAAATAGGTAAATACCGAATATTCTAGAATTCGGGCTTGGGCTTGAGCCCATTACATATTACAGACTAACACTCCCCCGCAGTTGGTTCTAAAACTTCAACCCCCAAAGAACCTTCCAAACAAACGGGGCGTGTTTTTCCATAGAAAAACATAAACATCCAATTTTTTATTTATTTATTTATTTATTTTAAGGTGAGTTTAGAAGTGGGATAGATTGATTGGAAGAGGAGAATGGAGGTGAGGAAAGTGTCTGATGAGGGTGAGCAGATGAGAAGACAGCAGGTGAGGATGCAGTAGATTTTTTTTTTTTTTTAACAGTCGTCTCGGGAATTGATACCCTGGATTCGATACCAACAAAAGTCGTCTCGGGAATTGATACCCTGGATTCGACATAAAACAAAAGTCGTCTTGGGAATTTAAGTCGTCTTGGGAATTGATACCCTGGATTCGACACCAACAAAAGTCGTCTCGGGAATTGATACCCTGGATTCGACATATAAATAACAATTTTTTTTGAGCAATAATATACTCAAAAGATTTCTAACTGTTTGGGATTCTATTGAAAGTGTATAAGGCCTGATTGGAATTCCTTACTCAGAGATGCTCATTTGTAATTGTATCTTATACAATTACCCACTGAGTTATTAAAATGGGTCGAATGAAGTTTGCATTAGCATACCCTTATGAATATACGCACTTCCAAATATTTAGTGGATTTCAAAAAAGAACAAATTCTTTGATAGAACAGATAATGCCATTTAACAGTCAACTTCTAAGCGTCGATTTAACATCCATCACTAATGTTATTTCCAACGAATCAATAGCATCTTATTGCCTATCAAACGAGTCATTGATTTAACATCACTGGAAGTTGTGAACATCTTTTGTCATTTTTCCTTGATTTTTATGCTGCATGTTAATGCTGCACCAAAAGCATGATTGAATGTTTACAAGTTGCATCCTAAAAGTAGTTGGACCATTATCCCTTAAAGTTATAATGCAATATAAGTCTAGTCTTCCCACTCCCAAGGTACAGACAAAAGGAAGGTGCATGTCAAGTTGCTTACATCCTGGACCATTATTCCTTACATTATTGGTGATGCTTGTCGTGCTATTTGGATGGCATGATTAATGTTATAACATTGCAATATAAGTCTAGTCTTCCCAGTCCCAATTTTTCTTCATGGTCTTTTATGCAATGATTATACATAGAAATCAGTTATTATTAGTCAAAAAATATGTTATAATGCAATATAAGTGCAGTCTCCCTAACCCCAAAAATGGTGCGACATCAGTGACGGAACTAGGGGGTCCCGGGACACCCATGGATTTTTGTGACTTAGTGTTAATTTTGTTAAAAAACTTTAATTTTTTTTAAATGCACCCGGTCCCTAAAAATTGTATTTGTAGTATTGTTTAATTTATTCTAAGTGCACCTGGTGGATTTGTGTCCTAGTTTCGTCCCTGGGCGACATAGCCATCTGTACTATTGTTGTTTATTTCTGGAAACTGATAACAATGACAGAGGATTCTCGCTGGGTAAATCCATCCCCTTTACATAGTAGTCACTAAATAAATAGTTGTATAACTCGACAATGAAATTCTGAAAGTTTCGCCATTCGCTTGTAGTCATAATTTATCGAAGTGCTACTTCAAGTGCTTCGTCTTAAAATTCATGAGCTAAGTACAAATATACAAATGAAGTAAGCTAGTGTTTCATAAGCAGAATACACAAAACATGAAAATAAATACACTATGTACAAACAACCAAGGAACACAAATAACATAAATCAAACGAGACCTCTCAGGCTCTATATCTTGCATAGCTTACAACCCCGTTGGACCGGTCCAAATTCAGTTTGAGCATATGTTATAAAGCCAATGGAGAGAAAAGTAAAACTATTTCTACACCTGATCTTCAAAAATTATTATGAACCAGCTTGTGTGCCACTTCCACACTTCAAACTTATACTCAACATTACCCTTCTTAAGACCTATAACAATCAATTAATCAATATAAGGAATCTTTAGAGTGACCAGTATAGAATGTCAAAAGACTTTCATATAAAAAACAAAGCTAGTACAATGAGGTATGCATTGTTGTTGTGCTACTGTTGTTTGTTGTTCCAAATTTTGCTTATTCCGAAATCATAATGGCAGATTAAAAAAAGTTAAGCTATTATTAATTTCTTAAACATTAATATGCAGGACACCATTCACCAGTTAGTTATTTTGTTTACAAATCTAACATTAATGCAGACTAACAATTATTAATTGCTTAAATTACATAAAGATCCATAAAAATAGCAGATCATTTATTATGCCAATGAACATACGAATTCAGAAAAATGAAATGGTCCAACACACGTACATTCACATAAGAGACTTGAAATTTGAAACTTGAGTGTTGTCAAAGTTACAATGTCAATAAGCTTTATGGAAAGTACGACACTGGAGTTTCAATGTTGCTACTTAATCGAAGTATAATTAACAAAAAAGGTGTAGTTATAGGTCCTATAAAGATGGATAAAACTGAAATGGTTCAAACAATTAATGTGGTAGAATGTAGCTTAGAGTAATATGAAATGGGTTAAACATGAAACTGTATACCCACTCTTTCAAAACAAACAAAAGAAGAGCGAAAACTAAAATGAGTCAAATGGGTAGACTCAAAAAAGTATCTTTAACTGAACATGCCATTATTTTGTTTCATTACATATTTACATGCAAAACTTGCCATCATTATTGATATTTGTTGAGAATTTGACACAGGTTTGATGTCTCCAGGATCATTATGATCAGACAACAACATGTATAATCAACCATTCAAAGAATCAATAATAATGAAACAAAGAAGATATGGGTTGAACCCTATAAAACTGATATTGATAAATGAAAAGGGTTAACGTTTGTTTACATATTCCTATTCTATATATACAAGGTGAATCGGTGTGATGATGAGTTATACCGTTTCAATAAAACCTAAACATTGTAACCTAAAATAACCGTTTATCCTATAACTGCTATATAATGGGTCTGTTGGAGGCCCATTCAGAAAATACAGGCTTCCTCCTTTTGGGTTGCGGGCCTAAGAAAATGTTTCATAGCTTCTGTTTGGCATGCTGGACATTATCGTCCAACATCTCCCCCTTAATGTCAAGATGCCAAACTTCTTGCCTTCAATCTTCTTGTTTTTCTTTCTTCTTGCTCTTGATCCTTGGTGTTGATGACTTTTCGGCTTCTAATTGAACCAAATTCCAGCAGGGTTAGTGCCGCCATCACCACTTGAATCTATATGACTTTTGGTTTGTTGGGAAAAGTTTTTAATAACCTTTTCTTTGCATCTCGCAACTGACAGCCTTCCTTCTCCTTTCACAACCAGTGTGGGTCTTCGGTTTTGGCATAAAACTTTCCTTCATCAACCCTCTCAGTTGATACTACTCTCATAGGTTCTTTATTTGAACCGAGATCTTGGCTATCTAAATTCTTCCTTTTGTTATAAATCTCTTATAACCGGGCAAACCAACAAGTCTTTTCTCTTTTCTTTCTTTCTCTTGAGACTGCTGTCTCTTTTCTCCTTGATTGGCATGGCTTCCTTCATGGTGATTGAACATGAATTGTTGTTGTTTGATCCCCTTTGGCTCTGATGCCACTGTTGACTTTGACTTTCCTTGACCGGGTCGTTTGATATGGGTCGATTGGTGATTAACCCAATATTCTCCCCCTTAATCACAATCGCTGTGACGTAGGTTCCAAGTCTTTTGTAATCGCTTTTCACATAATTCCATTTGCTTCCTTATGCATTCTCTCGCTGCTTCTGCATTCTCTCGGGCGGTTTCGTGAATTCTACCGTTTCTAATCTCATTGTTTTTGCAATCTCTCACAAGCATCGCACCTCTGTTTCGCAATCTATGCTATTTCGCGACTCTCATGGTTTCTCAGACTCTCTCGCGGTTTATGCACTGGATGTTTATGCAATCATCATGCTTCTCATTGTATCATTTCTCTTCAGTTATAGTCACATAAGTAATGTTATTCTAAGTCTTTCAATAAAATTGAATGTTCTCGACTTGATTCTTGCTTTTATTTTGACATTCATATGCATAATGTCCAAGTTTGTGAAATCGGTTAGCATGACTTGAGATTTGTCTCTTGTATCTTCTTCAAAAGATGCTCGTTTCTTCCTTTTAGATTCATAATTGTTCTTGTCTTGTTCTCGGCCTTGAGACTAGTTAAATATTCCCCTAATCTCATTCTCTAAAGTGTCCTTATGTCATGTGAACATCAAAGTCTCTTGATTGTTCACTTGTTTATCCTTTTTAAACTTAATCCTTTCTTCTGCAAATCTTAAGTCTTCCAATTGCTTCTTCCATAGTCACCAGGTCTAATATTATTCTATAGATGCTTAATTATTTTGCAGATACCTATCGGGTACAACATTTAGTAGTTTCCGTACTAAGGTTTCATCTTCTATGGTGTGTCCTAGACTAGCGGCTTTGTTTACGAGAGTTGTGAGTTTTGTGGTGAAGGTGTCGATTGTCTCGTCTTCCTTCATGTATAACATCCCAAAGTCGGATTTGAGTGTTTGTATTCTTGCTTGTTTAACTCTGTCTTCGCCAATATGTCTTGTTTTCAAAGCATTCCAAATGTCTTTCGCGGTTTTGTGCTTTGTTATTTGAAGTAATTGTTCCTCGGGTAAAGCTTGATAAAGGAAAGCAATAGTGGTTTTTCTTATTAGGTTGAGTCGACTCTATTGTTTCCCATAAGCTATTTGCTTCGAGAATGATTTGCATGCGAATTGCCCATAATGAGTAATTCGCGGGCTTTAGGATTGGGCATTGAAATTGGGGTGTACTATTTGTAATATTAGTACTTGGTTCCTTATTTTCACTTCCTTTCGTCATATCTTAAATAAATAAAAAAATATCTCCAAAAAATCTAACACGAGGTGTGTTGAAAAATGTTTTATTTTTCCTTATAGGCTATAAAAATTTATAAGACTAGTTTTTTTAATCCAAAATTATCCTCGGAGATTATATATTTAAAAATGAATAACCTAAGGTTAATCACTCCTTAAAAGTTATTCCTAATGGTATAATAAGCAGTGTAGTCACTCGGTTATTATATCCAAAAATTTGATGAAGTACTAAATTTGTAATTTAAAGTAACTTATCAAACAAAAATAATATATATCTAAAATGAAAAATATATACTATATAAAAATGAAAGAGTGGTGTTGTAAATTTTGTAACCCGATGCCCTGAAAATAAATAAAAAATCCTTTGTGTAGCCTACTTAAATGGTGCGCCCCTTTTAAAATTTTGTTTATCTCTTTTTTGTGAGATAAAACTGGTACGCTCCTCTTATGTTTCTTAGTATCCCTTTATTTGAGATAAAACTAAAAAACGTCTCTTTTGAGAGACTGAGACTAATATCCTCTCTTCCTTCTGGGATTCTTCCCTTCTTCTTCTCCAAATCTTTATGGTCAAAGCCTGTGATAAGGCTTGAGTGGCCTTCTTCTCTTCTCCGGTATGTGGTGATCTTCGCGAACACTAATTCCCTTCAATCGAAACTTTAGGGTTTCGGTGAATTTTGGGGGTTTTCAATCCGTGAGAGGTATGAATGATTGGAGGCTTTAATTAAGTCGATTGGTGGCTTAATTAACGTTCTGGGCTTGATTCTTGATTCGGAACAGGTGTGTTTGTTCTAATTTGAATCTTTAATTCTGCCCTAATTGATGACTTCGTTTAGTTTTTTGTTTGAATCAATATGTAAACGATTTTATTCGTTTTTCTGATCCTATTGGATTGGGTAAAAGAAAACTGGTTTCGGATAAAAAAAGAATTTTTGCGAATTTTCTGATGTCGGGTTGAGAGTAATCACTGTTTGTGATTATACCCCTGTTGCGACAGAAGTGTGAAACACAAAATAAATGACGTTTCGGATTTTTTGTGTTTGAATCGATTTGCAAAAAATTTTATCGAAACTATTTTCTGTTTTCTTGGTTTGATTCTGGAACTAAATGAATATGGTATATGACACAGATGTCTCCAGGATCATTATGATCAGACAACAACATGTATAATCAACCATTCAAAGAATCAATAATAATGAAACAAAGAAGATATGGGTTGAACCCTATAAAACTGATATTGATAAATGAAAAGGGTTAACGTTTGTTTACATATTCCTTTTCTATATATACAAGGTGAATCGGTGTGATGATGAGTTATACCGTTTCAATAAAACCTAAACATTGTAACCTAAAATAACCGTTTATCCTATAACTGCTATCTAATGGGTCTGTTGGAGGCCCATCCATAAAATACAGGCTTCTTCCTTTTGGGTTGCAGGCCTAAGAAAACGTTTCATAGCTTCTGTTTGGCATGCTGGACATTATCGTCCAACAATATTCTTAACGTAAAAAGCTACAAAGGACCTAAGTTATCTTAATAAAGGACTCTGTACTAAAAAAGGACATAAATTCTGAAAAGAATGTATAAGCAGCTTCAACCAAAGTATGAATACTAACACCTCTTCTAATTATAAATTTAGACAGCTCCACGATTTCTCCATGAAATTCAGGCATTAGACATTTATGTTTGCCTAGCTAATTTCCAACAAAATGAGCAGGAAGCAAAAGGCCGGTATAGATCATGAAATCAGAAACAAAAGGTTGGTATCACAAGTCAACAGCCCAAAACGGCCCGGATTAAAACACACAGTAAGTTTAATATGCTAATACGTCAAAGTTTGAGTTTGTATCTGTTCGATGGAATTCCACATGGGTTGGTAGTCTAAATGCTCCGTGAGGAAAGTTTCTCATAAGGAAAAGAATAAATAGGCAAATAAGCTAAAGTCCACAAAACTTCCTGGTGATTTTGATTTTGTATCATATTATTGTTTCGAGACTGTACCTTCAGATATCCAAAGTCCAACTTTTTTTGTGTTGTTTAAACCTCCATTAGCATAAGATTTGTCGCTCAAGGTTTAACCTGGAAGTTAATCTTATTAGCTTTCTAAGCTCAGATAATGTTGAAATCCCAATTTCATTGTTATTTTGAATCTAATCAAGCGGGCAAAAAACTTTTTTTTTTCTCAAGCGCTAAAATGATACAGTAGTAGTTAATAAATTTATCAACTGAGACATTTTATCAAACGGTTTATGTTCATATTACAAATGACTTGTTTAAAATATGACCTGATCAGTTGCGGTTTTTCAATCACGCATTTAATCAAACACAAAACAAAACAGCTTAGTTACGTTTAGAAGCTACTCCTGCTTTGGTTCCTAAAGCCAACACGAAGGTGTCAATTTTATCTTTGGTGGTGCTATTGGATGGCACTATAAGTCTAGTCTTCCCACACCAATTCTTTTATAATGGAATATAAGTGCAGTCTTCCCTACCCCAATTCTTCTTAAAGTCATTCTCTTGCTCAACCCGCCTATAAAAAGCCAATACTTATTCTTATAATTTCAAGTAAATTTCCAAAAATGAAGTCACCACAAGCAATAATTCACTTATCATCTTCCTCTCTTATCTCTTTTCTTTTTTACGGTCTCGCGATAACATGTCTTACTTCCGCCACCGTCTCTGCTTCCAATGGCGGTAATTGTTGTCATTTAAGTCAATGATCACCCAAGATCCATACCAAGTTCTAACTACGTGGAACCATTCCTTTCATTTCTGTGACTGGACTGGTATTTCATGTGGAAAGCGACACAAACGAGTGACTGTTTTACGACTCGATTCGCAAGGCTTAGAAGGCTCGTTGTCTCCTCATGTAGGAAACCTCAGCTTCCTCCGTAAGCTTTCTCTCGTGAACAACAGCTTTCAAGGAACCATTCCTCATGAACTTGGTCATCTATTTAGGCTACATCGTCTCTTTCTTTTTGAAAACAACTTCAGTGGAGTCATTCCAACAAACTTATCTGGTTGTTCTAACCTCGAAGAGCTTTGGCTTGCTCGAAATAATCTAGTTGGAAGCATACCCAAGGAGACGAGTTTACTCTCGAAACTTGATACTCTTGCAATTCATGACAATAAGTTAACAGGTGGAATCCCATCTTTCTTGGGGAATATCACATCAATGGAAGTGTTCTCTGCTGCCAGGAACCCGTTAGGTGGGAGCATTCCAGATACCTTGGGTCTTTGGAAAAGATTGACGGTATTTGACGCTGGTGAGTGCAACTTATATGGAAGCATCCCACATTCCATTTTCAACCTCTCACTCCTAGTTAAATTTTCCTTACCTAGTAATCACCTCACTGGTAGTCTTCCTTCAGAAATTGGTAATCATCTCCCAAATCTTGAGTTCCTTCAGTTAAGGACTAACGAACTGACTGGAGTTCTTCCACCTTCTCTTTCTAATTGTTCTAAATTAGGACATTTTGAAATGAGTGACAACAATTTTAGTGGGAAGTTGACTATCGACTTTTCAAAACTAACAGATATTAATAATATTAGCTTAGCTGATAACAACTTCCATGGACGCGGAGAAGCTGATGACATGAGGTTTGTTGATTCTTTGAAAAACTGCACCAGATTAGTAGCTTTGGGACTTGATAGTTGCAATCTTGTAGGAGTGCTTCCTATGTCAATAGGTAATCTCACTCATCAACTCAGCTATCTAGATTTAGAAGACAATAAATTATTTGGAAGCCTCCCTTCAAGTATAGGTAGTCTAGTTGGTTTGACCACTTTAGGTTTAGGAGCTAATCAATTCAAAGGAAAAATCCCCACTACCATCGGTAAACTTCAAAAGCTACAAATTCTTGAACTGTCTAACAATCAATTTTCAGGTCCTATACCTGATGCCATTGGGAACTTATCAATGTTGACTGTACTTTATTTAGGAATCAACAAATTAGAAGGCCATATTCCATCAAGTCTTGGGAATTGTAATGAACTAACCTTTTAGACCTTGCGGGCAATAGACTGAGTGGTAACATACCCAAACAACTTTTTCAACTTCCATCACTAAATTATTTTTTCTCTCTCTCTCAAAATAGCCTATCTGGTTCAATTCCATTAGAGATTAAAAACCTCAAGACGTTGAGCAATCTCGATTTATCTTACAATAATTTATCAGGCAACATTACTAGTAGCCTTGGTGAGTGCATTAGCCTTGTATGGTTAAACCTAAGTGGCAACAGATTTCAAGGCATAATACCATCTTCATTTAGTTCATTGGGAGGATTAGGGGTACTCGATATTTCTGAAAATAATTTATCAGGTAGAATTCCACAATTTTTAGGCAAATGGAAATCCTTAGAGTATTTGAACCTATCCTTTAATGATTTTGAGGGTGAAGTACCGTTGAAGGAGTTACCACCAATGCAAGTGCATTTTCAGTTTTGGGGAACCATAAGCTTTGTGGTGGTTTGGTTACACTTGAGTTACCCAAATGCAAGGAGACGGGTAGTAAGAAAAAAAGGTTTCCTTTCTTCATATTAGTCATCGTGATTGCAGTCACGTTGCTCGTCGTAATATGTTGTGTGTATCTTTTGTGTAAGAAGAAACGCAACAGTCAACCATCTCAATCATCAGGGGGTGAACGGTTCATGAAAGTTTCATATCATCAACTTCTCAAGGCTACTGATGGCTTCTCTGCAGAAAATTTGATTGGGGAGGGTGGGATTTACTCGGTTTACAAAGGAATCTTAGATTCTAATCATAATAAACCTGTTGCAGTCAAAGTTTTGCATCTTCAAAATAAAGGAGCTCACAGAAGTTTTCTAGCAGAATGTGAAGCATGGCAGAATATTCGACACCGTAATCTGTTGAAGATAATAACTTCATGTTCAAGTGCTGATTTCCAAGGAAATGATTTTAAAGCTCTGGTTTATGAGTTTATGCCGAATGGAAGTGTACACGATTGGCTTCATTCAAGTGAAAATACGTCGAAACTGAACCTTCTTCAAAGAATAAATTTTCTTAGAGATGTTGCCATTGCACTTGATTATCTTCACGCGCCAAACAACGATTGTTCAAGGTGACTTGAAGCCAAGTAACATTCTACTTGATGATGATATGGTGGCTCATGTTGGAGACTTTGGTTTAGCTCGACTACTTGGTACAGACTTAAACCAAAACAGCTCAACCGAGGTTAAAGGAACAATTGGTTATGCACCTCCAGGTAATTCCACTTTTATTCCATGATGCTTATATTTATTTACAGGTTAAAGTTTGTAAATTAATTAATTGTTTTTCATTTGTAGAGTACGGTATCGGGAGCAAGATGACAAGTTGTGGGGACGTCTACAGTTTTGGAATATTATTACTAGAGGTGATGACCGGTAAAAAGCCGACAGACGGCATGTTTATTGAAGGTCTTAGCCTTCATAAATTTGCTTACATGGCATTACCAGATCATGTAATTGATGTTATTGATAATGATGCAATTGTGTTGCAAAGTACGGAAGCGATTGCAAAGAAAGTGGAAGAATGTTTGGCTGCAACTATCAAGATTGGAGTATCATGCTCTGTGGATTCCCCACCCCAACGACTAAAAATTGGAATTGTTGTCAATGAGTTGCAGCATATTCTCGATGTGCTTCAAAAATATATAAGGTATTATGTTTTCTTTTGCAAGTGTGATTTTACATGTGTTGGTCAATAAATCATCACTAAAATTTTTTTTTTTTTTCTTCTTCTTGTCTTTGAACTCTTTCGTGAAGTTGAGAGTAACTGCAACAAGGAGAGTGCATGTCGTAGTTAAATAAATGTTTAGTTGTTTGTAATTGTGGTTTAATTTTCTTGTTGCATAAGTGTACAAGACATAACTTAATAAACGTTACGTTACATTATGTTTCTTTCTTGGTGACATATCATATGTATCAAGCATGTTTGTAAGTGTTCTTTAATTTCCATCAATCCAATTAGTTGTATTGAATTCTACTTAAGTTCTACATGGTGTTTGATTTCTTAGTGAACAACCTAATGTTCTTTGACTTTCAGTTTCATAAATTTGACTTTTTCTTGAATATCTGAATGAGAAAGCTCAAGGCTTCCCTCTTCTCGTTTTCGAGCAGTGTATGGTCCAATTTTATAGAAAGTTAACCTCATTTTTGGTTATACACTTGTACCCATGCATCGGCTAGTACAAAATCATTATTATTACTGCAAGTATAATGTATTAAAAATGGGTCAATAATGACCAAAGTGTATTTCTGGTACATAAATCAACTCGAATACTTTGATACTTTTCATATTCCTTATAGAGTTGGTACAACTCTATTTTCGTCGGATAAGCGTTTGCATAAGCAATCCCAAACTCAAAACTGCGTTTAGTCTAAGCAAGCCCAAACAGCCCTTTAGCAGTTAATGTGCAGCTTTATGGTCATCATTGTTGTTTTAACCATATTTCTAGAAATACAAGCGTTTAGCTTTTGGATGTTGTCTCTCCCATTTGAAATGATAATAAATGGAGACTTTAGCTTTTACATCACTTTACGCTTTATACGTACTTACAGTAGCTATTATGTTACCAAACGCTTTGAAAAAACAAACAACCACTGCTAATAACTGTTAATAATTGGTACTTCAACTACCCTAGTTTTGCAAACAATAGACTTGAGTTTATTAGTAGTTTTGAAAAAGTAGGCGTTATTCTCTATGGATTGATTGACAATAGGTGAGCTTAATATTATGGAAACTGAATATAGTGTAGGGGTACAAGTGTATTGATTCAAATGAACATTGTATCGATTCAAATAAGGAAGATCCATTGACATTACAAATGAGTTGATAGTTTGATACATTGAGCTTGCTACTGTATGACTACTCTTGCAAACAGCACATCTAAAAAGACACAAGCCAACCTAATTAACTGCTTGATCAGAAATGAAAATATAACATACACCATAGACGTTACTGTAAGTATCGTATCGCCACTCCCTTTGAATAACTCGAGAAAAACAGATGGTGTTTGACGAAGTTGATGTCGTCTCCAATCTGCCTTTAGAATTGAGAATCAGGCCATATGACGAATACATAATAAATCTTGACTTTACCCATCCAAGTACAAGCTCCAAATAACACTAATAACAAGCAGTACACCACATTCACCACCTGCAGAAACTAAAACAAACACACTTTATCATTCTTATGAATGGCAGTAAATGTTAAGCCTTGGCATTGGTGATATCACTGAGCCCATTCCAGTAAATTGTTGCTCTTTCAAAGGGAAGAAAATATTTACGTTGTTAAGAAACTAATTGTCGAATACAGAGGTCGCAATTTCAAGCATTTTACTTATATCTAATGGGTTCAACAGGCAGAAAACATTCAATAATCTTTATATTTAAACAAGTTTAAGAAAAGGACAGAATGGAATACATCATGGGTCAAGAATCTGCAAACGCTCCAAAGGGTTGTCAAGACCTGGACCCTGCAGCTATTCCTCCCAAGTTTCTTCATGTTTTAGCAAATGTTAAGGAAGACGATACAATAGATAGCTACAATGGTCCAAGTGCTGATGATGTTTGTTCCATTTAGGTACAAAATTCCTGAACTTGTAACTAAGGTGCTCTAAAATCCAATAGTATAATACTTTTGCTGAACATATTAAACGGGTAAATTGATGAGATTTCCTTGTGGTTAGATTTCTCATAAAGTGGGTTTAATTTTTTCTAATGATTACACGATCGATGATAAGATATGATTTTTTTTTTTTTTTTTTATATTTTTTTTATTTTTTTTTTTATCATTTGAACCATGGATGTTAAGATTCAAATTGTTACAGTTGAGAAATTTTATTTTTGAGCTATGTATTCTTGAATGTGAGTAAATGGAAACCATGATTAGACGTCGAAGAAAAATGGCAAATTTAAAGAAAAATGAAGAGTAATACGCAAAAGTAATTTATTTTGAAAAAGTCAAATTGTGGAAAAGGTCGTAAGGGTGAGGTGGAAAATGGTAATTCATTTTAAAATAAAATAAAGAATGACATGCCATGTATTTTACCTTATGAATAGGTAACCCATCAAGAAAGAGGACGGAACTGGTAACTTTGGAACAAATTCAAAAGTTATACTGATGGTAATGAGTTATTCCTAAGTCCGTTACCTAGACGAGGACATTTAGGAAAATTCGTTGTCTATCTATGGACTTAACCCGTAATATTATCCTATAAGCTAGAAAAATAAGTGAATATCACACATTCTCAATTGTTAAGTCAAGACCCATAAGATATTGTCAAAAGACCATGACAGACTCAAATGAGTAGGGCATTGGTTGATCTTGAATTGTATAGAAAGTCAAATGAAGTTGTTAAACTTTGATGTGGACTGGTATTTGTGAAGTTAATATTTTGACCAAATCTGATCAAACATTGATATGTAATTAAGTTAGTGTTTATAATTGTATAGAAAGTCAAATGAGGTTGTTAAATTTATATAATTAATACAATACTATAAATATATTACTTACATTAATTAAAAGCATACCATCGGTGCATACGCAGTATGCCCAATAGGTTCACGTATTTCTAGCCATATAGTTACCAATTAAACTTGAGCACTACCAATAATTTGAAGTCTTGAGTGAGTGAAAGTCATAAGTCAGCTGTTTAAAATTAGATCCCAGTTTGATTTGTTACTTCAGTGAGAGTATTCTTTAGTTGAATTGCATGTTGGTGATTTTACGGTTTACATACCTTTACTGATTGATTAGGTTATGCTACAGTCGTGTATATACATTGTACAGATCACATATCGATGGGTTCTGTTTGAAACTATTATTTAAATACATGTCAATTTACGAAGTGGATGCAAATGTATCGCCAGTGTAGTAGTTTGTGCGTCTATGGGTTCTAACGATATACTGTGATGTAGGCATGAAGAGGACATATGGACAGAAGTTGCTAAGTATTTGGATGGGAAGTCATTAGTGATGCTGGCACCACCAGCAAATGGTTCCTTAAAAGAAAAAATCATGTTGAGACTTCTAATTTTCTTTAGGAAACTTAATTCGATAATACTATCCTAAAAGCTAAAAAAATATGTGAATATAACACATTCTCAATTGTTAAGTCAAGACCCATAAGATATTGTCAAAAGACCATGACAGACTCAAATGAGCAGGTCATTGGTTGATCTTGAATTGTATAGAAAGTCAAATGAGGTTGTTAAACTTTGATTGTGAAGTTAATATTTTGACCAAATCCGATCAAACATTGATATGTAATTAAGTTAATGTTTATACTTTTATTTACTGTTTGGATTTGTGAGTTGTAACGATAACCAAAAATACGTTACTAACAACTGATTTTGGAATTTAGTGTGTGCATCGTTTATACGGTCA
>OU343225.1:40184345-40338532 GCA_910596185.1 Chrysanthemum makinoi | reverse complement strand
TTACAACTGCAAGTGAAGGTCACGTGACTTATTCTACTTAAAGTTGTGATGACAATGCACGTATACAAGATACAGCTGTATGTGAGTTTAAATATTTACGCATACTCTTTCTCTGCTATACATATTATTATAATATCTGTTAATTCTTAATTTTATTTGCTACATGATCCCTTGGTGCAGCTCCAAACAACTTTTGTCCACACAGGTCTAAAAGAAAGTACACTATTTATTACCATCGTAGGAGAGCCAATGATAAGTTATAAAGGCGGTATTCATGGTTTTGAAGCTAATACTGTGGAATCTGATGAGAATCTTGATGTCACAAGGTTAGTAAATAAGTGTATCTATGTTCAGCTATATCATAAACATAATCAAATCTCTATTCCAATATTTGATTGGATTTTCTATTAAACTACCCATTAACTATATGAGGGTCATTTCTTTGCTATGGTATAATACTACTACTATGAAATGTTACTACCATCATTTTCGATAAGTCAAATCATTGTTATCTTGCTGCTAATCGGTCTTTTCTACTAAAATGTTCTACTAACTAACCGATATCTAATCGGCTAATATTATTATGTCTAATATCTAATTGAAAAACTACTAACTTGATGTGCTACTAATTATCCGATATCTAATCGGATACTATAATCATATCTAATATCTAATTGGAAAGCTACTATCATATTCGATATCTAATCGGTTTGCTATTATCATCTCCAATATATAATTTTTACAAGGGTTTCCGGTACGCCGGATATTTGGTTGGTCGGAGGTACCATGGTATGTTTAAGGTGTTGTTTCTTTGTTGAACACTAAGTGAGGTTCTGTAACTGAGCCCGACTACAGGTGCATATAATAGATTCTTAATAACCCTGCATAAACGAATTTGCATTGTGAAAAGCAACTATATTTACTCATAAACATTGTGCTTTCCTTTTTCATAGCTACTTCTTCAACGCACAGATTTATGATCCTACAGGTGAGATAACAGTGACATGTTTTAGTGCTGACTCACATTCATTGGTAAAGATTGCAACGAACTTATGAAAGGACTGATGTCATACGCCTTTTTAAGATATATGATGTCTGATAAAAAGGTTTAGTTCTGATATCTTAGAAAGGGTTAGTCCTTCTGATATCTCAACCACAAGATACACGAGTCAATATATTCAGCGTTGCAAATTAATTTATAAATCCTTGATTACTTTGTACAAAAATATTTATGGTTGAAGGCTTAATCAAGTTTAAGGTTTATACTAATGTAACAGCATATGTTTCATGTGAATTCTTAGCCTAACTCGAAGTTTCATGAAAATGCAGGTTACACAATGGTCTGTTCGGTCAGTTGGTTACAACAAGGGACTAATCTTGCCGTTTGTACTAGCGGTGGCGATGTCAAGGTATTGATAATGACAGATATTTTGTGTTAAACTAATGATATAATAGATTATATTTGTATTAATAAAATATATTTCTTCCCGATATGAGATGTGTTACGTTGTAAAAAAGTGAGAACAACGGAAGGACATAGCAAACACGTTGGTTCCTTAGCTTAGAGTTTATCAATGTTATATTCACGAAGCCGTGAAACAAGCATTCTTTAACATGGCCCACGAGCACATGAAGGTTTGAAAGTGCATTTAGTAACCTTTTCTGCACTCGACACCGTTTGCACAACCTCCTCACTGATTAGTGAGTCTGAAGCTTGCAATGGTAAAACTTTTTAGCTTACATTAATTTGTGCCTAAAATGATCATTCTTTAAGGTTGTTTTTTTTTACAACATGATGTACGTTGGCCAATGTTAGAAATCAGGGGTGGCTAAGTTCCAAACTGTGGCATTCTTTCTTTTTAACAACAAACTTCTAATATTCTTTGAATTTGATCCAAATTTATACGTGTTGGGATGCCGTTTTTTTAAAAGCATGTACCAATCCTCTTTTTAACTACTGCGAGAGACAGAATGCACACATTTACTTCTTAAAATGGTTTGCCAAACACTTTGTTTTTACTCATTCCAGGTATGTCCAGAGCAGTTGTGGACTTTCTAAGGACGTTGCTGAGTTGGATTTGGATATAGGTAAACTTCGATAAATACGAAAATGAGAATTGTTATATCGGATTTTTGACATTGTATATTTGACGTTACAAATTTTCTTTGAAACGTGTCAATCATGCAGGTATCTCTTTGGGGCTTCGACCACTACAAGTGATAAAATTGCCGACTTCACATGAAGTGTGAGAATGGTGCAGCTATTTTGACTCATCGCCATACTTAAAGAACTGCTACTTTTCAATGAATACACAAGGTAAACCACGCAAACTAAACTGCGATATATGTCATACGCCAGGTACCTCATGTCGCACCTATTGGTTGTCTTACTGAAATATTCCTGCTTGCATGCCCATGTGATATTATTTCTGCTGCTATGATTTTCAGAGGCAAGTATATATTACATTATCAGTCAACACACACTCCCAAGTGAAAGGCTCATTTAGTGCAATGAAGACGCTTTGTTTGGGCATCGATATGTTGCATCAGTACTATGTACTATAGGTATTTGCATGTCTGATGTGTCATTCTTTGTTAATTAGTATCGAATAGTCGTTAAATTTGCTTTGTATTAGCAACTATAATTTTGCCAAGTTAACCCCACTACCCAACTGCGTTTGTGCCAATTAAAGGTATACCGATAAAATATCAACTGTCCCGCCGCAACGCGGCGGCATCGTAGCAATCCTTGTTCAAGATAAAACATTAGTTAGAGCTAGTGGTTTATATTTAAAGCATATTTTCTAACGTGTGCTAATATGTACCATTTAAATATTAGAGTTCATGATCTGTACACTATCATCAGTACTAAATAATGGATTTCTAATAGATCATACAAATATATAATTAAAGAGTTGTGGAATCGAATATATGAATTAAACATTATACATCTTTAATCTGTAGTATTAGTACTTCTATTATGTACAAAATCAGGTATGTTTATCGCGTTCCTTGGCTAGAGCTGGAGCAAAAGTTTATATCAAATGTTAAAGTTATGAAAATATTTGGCGAATTAGCTGAAGCAGGAGACATTATACCAAATTTATACATAATTTTAGAGTTTACGTTCTAATCAATGGTATTTTAAAAGACATTTAAGTAATTCGGTTAATTACATGCATTTTAAAAAGTATATTTTCACTTAGCTCAAGTTTATTGAAGCTATTATAGCTTGCACATTTAGCGGTTTTTGTCTAAGTTCATATATAGGCTCATGATATGATTTATGTTTATATTCCATAAGTTTATATTATCTGACTTACGAATTTATTTTATAATTTAAAGCTGAAAAAATAAATTTATAAACTGAAAATTAGCTTAGACTAACAAGCTCATAAAAAAATAGTATAATCATATAACTTTATAAATACATATATAAGTTTAAACAAATTCCCTTTTAGAAGAACTTATTGGAAAGGGCAAATCACTTAGAAATGTAGTTAACTTGTCACTTTTTCCCATTGTATGTAGCATTCTTTTTTTTCTCTCATTCTGTCAATAAACTTCTATCGTTAGTCCTTTGTGTGTACCCGTTACCAAAAAAACCTGCATCGTTAGTCCTTTATGCTAACGACCGTTAATAAATAACTTAAAATTTGGTTATCTTACGCTTAAACTTTGCGTCGTTGGTCCTTTTATAGTAACAATCGTTAAAAATAACTTAAAATTTGGTTTCTTCACGTTCCGTCCGTTTTTTCATTTCGTCCCGTTTTACACGCTGTTCGTTTTAACGCTTTCATCCGCTTTTTTTCCGCTTTTATCCGCGTTTTTACAAGTTTTACATGTTTTCGTCCGTTTTTTCACTTTTCTTCGCTTTTTCCTCGTTTCATTCGTTTTTCACGTTTTCATCGTTTTACACGCTTTCATCCATTTTTACACATTTTCGCCCATTTTGCATGTTTTCGTTCGTTTTACATGTTTTCATCCGTTTAACACCGGTTTCGTCCGCTTTTAACACGGGTTCGTCTTTTTCACGTTTCATCTGTTTACACGTTTTCATCCGCTTTAACTTGGTTTCGCCTGTTTTTTTTTCATGTTTTCATCTATTTTACATCGCCATCCATTTTTGCGTGTTTTCGATGTTTGCAGGTTTTCATATGTTTTACATTTTATGTTTTAACACGTTTTCCATTTTCACGCTCCGTTATTCACGTTTTCATCCATTTTTCCACGTTTTCATCCGTTTCTACATTTCATCCACGTTGTTCGTCTTTTCCGCGTTTCATCCGTTTTAACACGCTTTTCATCCGTTGTTTCACGTTTTCATCCGTTTACGTTTTTCATCCGTTGTTTCATGTTTTCGTTCGTGTTTGCACATTTTGTGTACAAACGGATGAAATCGTGAAAAATGACGAAAACGCTTAAAGACGGATGAAAACGTCCTAAAACAGAGGAAAACAAGAAAACGACGAAAACGGTTAAACATGAAAAATGGTGTAAAACATACGAAATCGTGGCAAAACATTCAAAACGCAAAATCGGATAAACGCGTAAAACGGATGGAAACGAAAAACTTAAAGCGTTAAAACGGACGAAAACGCAAAAACAGATGAAACGTGTTAAAACGAAGAAAACGCGTGGAAAAACGGATGAAAATGTGCAAAACGGGTGTAAACTGTAAAACGATGAAAACGTGAAAAACTGATGAAAGCGTGTTAAACTGACCAAAACGCGGTAAAGACGGACGAAAACGTGAAAAGGGAAAACGCAAAACCGATGCAAAACATGTAAAACGTGAAAAACCGGACAATCGTGTTAGAACGGACCAAAACGTGTAAGAATGGATGAAAGCGGCGTAAACGGACGAAAATGTGTTAAAACGATGAAAACGGTAAAACGCATGAAAATGTGAAAAAACGGAAGAAAACGTGTAAAAACGGACGAATACATGAAAATGTGCAAAAACGGGCGAAAATGTGTAAAAACGAATCTTCCAAGAGCATTGCATATCGTGGCACTGATTCACACATGTCAATTTGACATATCAGCGCCACATCAAACAACTCACTCATACACCAAAATACCGCCCTTTCTCATAAGATGCTAAAAATACATTTAAGTTTAAAGTTTATATTCAATTTTTATAAAAAAGTTATATTAAAATTAGAAACATACCAAAAATAGCCCAAACCCAATTAGCAAGCCATTTAAGCAATCTTATAACCCTCCACCTCAAAAAGACGGAAATAAAAAGGTTATCTTCCTCACACACTAAAACGCACACGCACGCATTGTGTTGGTGGGTATCTCCCAGAACAGGGTTAAGACAATCAATGACAGTAGCAATACCATTAGGTCGTTACCGGATATCACTTGGAATCGTGTGATCACTTTCCAAAGTAAACTATTCGACCCTAATTCCACGGGTATCACGAATATCTACTTGGGATAAGACCAAATGCGGTTAGAGAATTAGGCACAATTCTATAACCCTTTCGCTAATAAGTGTTTACGTTTTCTTTGTGTCCTTCATGCATTATCAGATCTCCTATTTATAGGAGGTTACTCTTGAGCTATTCCAATGGAATTATGAGTATTAATCGGCCCATTAATAGCCTCATAATTATCCCCATTATAGCCGTTAGTGGTTACATGACCAATTAAACGTTGTCATAATGCGGTTGTAATCGCCATTTAGCAAGATACTTTCCATAAGCAAGTACTTTCCACTAGCAGTACTTTCACTTGCGTGGAAATACTGCCTATCGATGGAAAGCACGCTATCAAGTACTTTCATAGCACTAGCAATGGATACACCACTTCAGTGGAAACACGCCTATCGGTGGAAAACTGCTTATCGGTGGAAACATCGCTTATCGATGAAAATCACAAGTAGTACTTTCCACAAGCAGATTTTCCTCAAGCAAGTACTTTCACCGCCAGCGGTACTTTCTACTATCACTACCAATACAAACCTACTATTAGAGTCAGGGTGTTCATGGACCTTATGGGTGTACACTCCGTACCTCCTAACCCATTTCAAGGTGTGAACTAATCCCACAAGTGCACTAAATTTTCCAACAATCCTCCCCAAATTTAGTTCACTTCCTTTGCATGAAAAATAAACATCAAGCAAAACATGTGCATAAACGAAAATGTCCCGAGGATTGAATTTCCATCTTAGTAATTACACGTTCAAATATTCGAGAATCACGGTGTTCTAAGAATTGAACCCTTCAACCCACTTGAATACCTGAAGATAAATACACACACGTTTTCAAACACTTAACAGACTCTCGACACTATACAAGCCATGTGTCCATATCCAAATTCATAAATGTTGTAAAAGCTAAAAGTCCAAAGCTTCCTGAAGCGGCAAAACTTCAACATTTACATAGGTGGTTCTTCTTTAGTCATGCTCCACGCTAAGCACTTTTCAAAGAAAATTAACCATTAAGAAGTAAAGACTTCATCCTCCTTTCAACAGGTTCTGAGCACAACCTTGGGATGTAAAATAAAACATGTGCTCCAAATTAATCTGAATGTTGACTTTCCACATTGAACTCAGCTCCTAAGTTTCCTCGGAGGGAGTTGGGTTTCCTAGCATTCAAAGGACTAAGTTGGACTTAAACCCATCCCTTTAGCAGACTTTATAACCAAGTCTCTAGCCGGACCCCGTCAAGTGATCACTAAGTTCTCATGAGATCTAACAAACTCTATAGATACCACCCCATTCATGATAAGCTCACGAATCATGCTATGTCCGACACCTAAGTGTCTAGACTTACCATTGTACATTTGGCTATAAGCCTTAGCCAATGTAGTTGCACTATCACACCGGATAGAAATAGGTGCTATAGGTTTAGGCCATAATGGAATCTCAAGAAGCAAGTTTTTCAACCATTCAACTTCTTTACCAGCAGTTGCTAAAACCACAAATTCAGATTCCATTGTTGAACTGGTGATGCAAGTTTGCTTCTTGGATGCCCAAGAAATTGCACCTCCACCATTAGGAATACCCGACCACTGGTAGACGAATTGTCTTTAGTGTTCTTGATCCAACTTGCATCAGTGTAACCTTCCAACACCGATGGGTAACCAGTATATGAGAGACTATAATCCATAGTTCTCTTCAAATACTTCAAGCCCTTTGAATCGCTTGCCGATTGATGAGCACTAGGATTACTAGTATACCGCTCAATTTTCCCACTTGCAAAACCAATATCGGTCTTGTACAAGTCATGGCATACATCAAGTACCAATTACCCTAGAGTACTCAAGTTGAGATACAACCTTGCCATGATTAGGCATCAGCTTCTCACAAGTATCCATAGGTGTACTCAACGGAGTACAATCAAAGTAATTGAATTTCCTCAGTACCTTCTCAATATAATGAGACTAAGAGATAGAAATTCTTTTACTTTCATGTTTAATCCTTATACCAAGGATAACATCAGCCTCCCCATGTCTTTCATGGAGAACCTTGATGACAAAAATTCCTTTGTCACGTCAACCTGATTTTGGTCAGTGCCAAAGATCAACATGTCATCAACATATAGACAAATGATGACTCCTTTACCAGATTCATCAAATTTGCTATATACACATTTGTCAACTTGGTTAAGAACATAACCACTAGACAAAACCACTTCATCAAATTTTTGATGCCATTGCTTAGGTGCCCGCTTAAGTCCATAAAGAGACTTAATCGGTTTACACACCTTGTTTTCATTGCCGTGCAAGATGAAGCCCGAGGTTGGTTCATATAAACCTCCTCTTCCAATTCACCATTCAAGAATGTTGTCTTCACATCCATCTGATGAATAACCAGATTGTGAATAGATGCCATAGCAATCGCAGCTGATCTTATGGTAATCGATACGAGCCACAAGGGCATAAGTATCAAAATAGTCTATCCCGACTTTTGTTTAAAGCCCGAATGACTAGTCTAGCCTTGAACTTTTCAATAGTTCCATCTACCTTCATTTTCTTTTGAAAATCCATTTGCAACCCAAAGGTTTGCAACGAGGTGGTAGATCAACCAACACCCAAGTGTTGTTGCCCACGATGGAATCCATCTCATCATTGATTGCTTCTTTCCGTAAAGCAATATCCGGGACTTCATTGCTTCTTCAAATGTTTTGGGGTCATCCTCAACAATGAAGCAATAGGAGTATTGGTCTGAGACCTCATCCCTGGTACCTTCAACTAAGTATAGTTGAAACTCAGGTCCAAATGACTTTGGAGTCCCGACCCTTTTGCTTTCCCTGAGCACAGGTTCGGGTTGAACCACAACCTCATCAGGCACCACCGATGGTTCATCATCGGTACCTCTCGATACACCAGTGTCATGAGTTCTATTAGGAATCCTCTGACTTGGTCTAGGAACTGATGAGAATCTATTCTCATCAAAGTCTGCATCCCTTGATTCAATAATGGAGTTAATTGAAACATATTCATTAGGTTCAATAACATAGAACCTAAAAGCCTTGGAATGCTCAAGATATCCAACAAAGATGCAGTCAATGCCTCTTTCACCCAAAGTCTTTTGCTTTGGATCATGGAGTCTTACAACAGCCCTACAACCCCAAACCTTGAGATAGTTCAGGTTAGGTTTCCTTTTAGTCCAGAGTTCATAAGGGGTAACCTTGTTCCTTTTGTTAGGAACCCTATTTAATAAATAGCAAGCTGTTAACATAGCTTCACCCTAAAACCCTTGACTCAGTCCTGAATAGGACAACATGGAATTAACCATCTCCTTCAAGACCCTGTTTTTCCTTTCGAAATACCATTTTGCTGAGGAGTATAGGAGCAAGATAGTTTCATGGATAATACCAACAGATGAAAGTACGAGTATCCATGTACTCACCTCCCTATCAGTCCTTAATCTTTTGATCAAAGACCCAAGTTGTAATTCAACTTCTGTTTTAAACACTTTGAATTTATCTAATGCTTCATCCTTGGTATGTAATAAATAGACATAACAAAATCTAGAAGCATCATCAATAAATGTCACAAAGTAGTTCTTATTTCCCAAAGAAGGAGTGGCATGCAAATCACACAGTGTCATGTGTACAAGCTCAGGAGGTTAGTCTCACGACTAACACCCTGAAAGGGTTTCTTGGTAATCTTGGTCAACATGCAAGTTTTACACTTTTTAGTGTCCATGTCAAAGGCTGGGATCAACCCATCCTTAGACATATCTTGCAACATTTTATAATGTACATGACCAAGTCTTGCATGCCGAGGATAGAATTAGTCGATCATATGTGGTCACAAAAGCTGAAATAACACTGTCAGTGGTAATATTAAGGCTGAACATTTGATTACATAAATAACCAAAACCAATAAAAACACCACATTTAGAAAAGAAAAATTTATCAGATTCAATAACTTGTTTATATCCATGAATATTCAAAACACTACTTGAAACCAAGTTTTTCCTTATATCAGGAACATGAATAACATTAAACAAAGTTACAATCTTTCCTACACTAAACCTAAGATCTACACAACCACGACCATGCACCAAGGTCGTTGACTCATTTCCCATGTGAAGAATAGAACCATCATTCAGTGACTCATAAGTCTTGAACCAGCTTCTATCTTTACACACATGAACTGTTGCACCAGAGTCAACCCACCACGCAACATCATCATCCTGCACATAAAAGATTCAGATACATATGTAACATAATAAATCTGAAAAGACTTATTAAACATATTCGACCTTCATGAGTTGGTGAACCACCACTCCCGAACCATTAGTGCCGGTCCATTGGCTTTACCACCAATTTTAACACCCTTGCAGTCCCTTTTAATGTGACCTGTTTTGCCACATTTCCAACAAGTAGGTGTTGCCTTCTTGTTTGGATATGCCCTTGTGTTATCATGATATTTGCGTTTGCCTTTGTTGTCATTGTACCTGGTGGAGTTGTTATGCTCCACCATATTGACAACAGATGCACCAGTAGCATTGCCACTCTTTGGCTTGCCATTGTCCTGCACCTTGAGAGATTCCTCAATGTGCAGATGATCCCAACTCAACAAGCGTTAACTCCTCCTTCATATGTTTCAAGGTATGCTTGAAATCTTTCCATGAAGGAGGGAGTTTGTCAATAACACACGATACTTTGATAGCCTCATCCATGTTCATTTGGTGTTGTGTAAACCTTCCAAGTATTCCAAGAAGTTCATTGTATTGTTCCATAACTAGTCTTGAATCAGTCATTTTGTAATTTGTGAAATTACTAACAAGGAACTTCTTACTTGATGCATCCTCAGCCATATATTTGGCATCCAAAGAATCCCACAGTTCTTTGGAAGATTCAAAGTTCTGATAAATATCAAACAAAGAATCAGACATACCATTCAGAATAAGACCTCTACATATGTAGTCATCATTCTCCCATTTGCTCCTCCTCCCGATCGCTCACAGTAGCATCATCACCATCATCAGGAATGGGTGTGGTTAGCACATACACCACACTCATACTTGAAAGCAAGAAGTGCATCTTCTTCTGCCACCTCCTAAAGTCCACCCCTTCAAAATTGTCCAGCTTAGCAAAGTTTGAAGCCATGTGTTTCATTGCAGCACTTGCCATTGATTATCACAAAATAGTTTACTTTGATTGTTGGTGGGTATCTCCCGAACAGGTTAAGACAATCAATGACAGTAACAATACCACTAGGTGGTTACCGGATATCACTTGGAATCGTGTGATCACTTTCCAAAGTAAACTATTCGACCCTAATTCCTGGGTATCACGAATATCTACTTGGGATAAGACCAAATGCCGTTAGAGAATTAGGCACAATTCTATAACCCTTTCGCTAATAAGTGTTTACGTTTTCTGCGTGTCCTTCATGCATTATCAGATCTCCTATTTATAGGAGGTTACTCTTGAGTTATTCCAATGGAATTATGAGTATTAATCGCCCATTAATAGCCTCATAATTATCCCCATTATAGCCGTTAGTGGTTACATGACCAATTAAACGTTGTCATAATGCGGTTGTAACGCCATTTAGCAAGATACTTTCCATAAGCAGATACTTTCCACTAGCAGCTTTCACTTGCAGTGGAAATACAGACTATCAGGAAGCACGCTTATCGTACTTTCATAGCACTAGCATGGATACACCACTTCGGAAACACGCCTATCGTGGAAACACCGCTATCGTGAAAATCACAAGCATACTTTCCACAAGCAAGATTCCTCAAGCAGTACTTTCTACTAGCACTACCAATACAAACCTACTATTAGAGTCAGGGTGTTCATGGACCTTATGGGTGTACACTCCGTACCTCCTAACCCATAAATTTTCCAACACATTGTAAAAACTCATTTAATGGGGGGGGGGGGAATAAAAAAATAATAACTTTTTCTCCACTCACGCACGCCAGTTTACCGGCTCCCTCACTCGCGTGGCATCCAACTAGCGACACCAATTTTGGTTCCACGTAGGACTGGCGGGGTGTGTGCGCTATCATAACGAGTGCTCTAATAGTATGTGTTATAATATGTTTTGTGATCAAGTGGGCTATTATTTTTCTTTTTTTTTCTCCCTTTTGTAAAATCTTGACATGCGGTATTAGGAAGATTTTTTGAAAGACTTACTTTACAAACACAAACGAATACTACTAGTAGGAAGGAATGAAGAGAAGATTTGTGAAGTTTGTAAAAAAAGAAGTGCAAGTCAAAATAGTTACTCCTCCCATTCAAAAATTACTGTTATTCGATAAAAAAACACATAATAGAAAAAATTAATTATTTCTGTTTTACCTTTTTTTCTTTTTTGCAGAATAACAATTTAACTAACTATTTAATGTTTTTTCTAAAATGTGTAATAATAATTTTAATAAAGAAAAATAAGGTAAACTCGATTAAAATTCTCTATCTATATTTAGTAGCAACAATTAAATTATAACATTAAGGTGGACTATTATTCTGACAAAAGTTGTATATAAAAGCAGGGTTATAAAAGGCGCGTCTTGACGCTGCTAAAGCGCGAGGTGTGACATTCACGTTATGAAATAAACCAATGCGTCGAATTTAGGTGTAACATGAGATGAAGCGTGAAAAGGCGCGAGGCGTGATGACTTTTTTAACGTTCAACTCCGAAAATAGACGTTTTTTTTAAAAGAAAAAAATGAAAAAGATTACATGCAAGGATAGTTTATTGACTTTATTCCTTATGTATAACACTTTTGTAAACTCGATATATATAAGATTAAACTGCGAAAAATGTCTCTAAACTTTGCCAAAATTGCGAAAGTTGTCCTCGAAAAAAATATATGCAAATAATGTCCATAAACTTTCAGTTTTTTGCGAGTTGTGTCCTTGCCGCGTTATTGTAGTTGCAAATTTAGTTTTTTGACTAACGCTCGTTGGGAATTCTCGTTAGTTAGTCCTCATGTGCGTTGCACGTGAGGGTATTTTAGTCTTTTCACTTTTCCCGCAAACAAATCCACCTGACAGGTCCCACTAGCACACCTAACTTTGTTTTGAGCGACATTTTTTGCAACAAGGTTTTACTACTCTCATTCTTATATAACCCGATTAAACAGTCACTATTACACATCCTCGAATCAACTGTTACTGCTCATCATCTTGTCACCTAAAAAAATGGTTCTTTGTGTATGTGGTCTTCAATGTGTAGTTAGAACTTCTTGGACTAACAGGAATCCTGGTAGGCGATTCTACTCATGTCCGACATACGTAAGTTTGGCTCTTGATCAAAATAATAATAATGTTACATTTTACAAGTTGCCTCTATTTTCTTCTTTTTAATTACATTTCTTTCATTTTACAGAACTCGAGTTGTCCCTTCATCGGTTGGGTGGATCCACCGATGTGCGACCGATCTTTAGACATCATCCCTGGGAGATGCTTTGGAAGATGCACTAGGGTTAGAGTAAGAGAAGGTTGACTAGGAGGAGCATAGGGCAAATGAGAAGGAGACCCGGGCAAACCAGGCAGAGCTTCGGGGAAAAATATATGAGTGAAAGTTAGGTGTATATGAACAATGTATTTTTGTTGATGTACATTATGGTATCACAACAATGGTTCAAGTATCTTTAATTATCTAATTTGATTTGTGTTATTTGTTTGTTAAGTAGGATTATGATTTTTTTATGATTTGTGTAATTTTTTGTTAAGTAGGATTATGATTTGTGTTCAGTAAGAATAGGTGGAGTAGAAGCAATAACACTTTAGGTGATTTGGTGAATGAATCTATAATCATCTGTTAAAGATTGAGATATCATGATTTAGGTTTGTTTTTGGTGTTTTGAATGCCCTGTTTGTTGTAATACTCATGCTATCAAAATGGGTAACTATGGTATTGTCATACTACCTAATGACTGAATTGAATGCCCTATTTGTTGTAATACTCATGCTGTCAAAATGGACAACTATGGTATTGTCATACTACCTGATAACTGCATTGGTATGTATATGTTTGTTAGCCAATTTACTTTACTCTTGTATAAAACCCATGAATGTGTACATTTACCTCATTTAGTGTTGAGGGGCATTTGTTAAGTAGGATAATGTATTTGTTAAGTAGGGTTGATGGAGTAGGATTGTATCGGTTATGTGTTGATAATGAACCAAATACAAGTTCATATAGTTGCAATGAAGCAGTGAAACACTTATGGACACTCACAGACTCACTCAGCTGCATGTGTACATTTCTCATTTTTATCGTTGTTGACTAAAAAATTCAAAGTTGACCCACATCAATTTTGACTTATGTCATTCAACACAAGTCAGTTGTTATTTAACCCGACCCACATTAATGTTTAGGGACATTTTTTGCAACAAAACTCATGTACAATAAATAGAGAAACCAGACCCCCAAATCCCCTCACCCAACTTATTTACTCAATTGGACTTTGAAAATCATGGTTGAAAAAGGTTACTCTATTGAATTGTCGTTGAAAATCTAAATATATTGTTTACTACCTTTGTTACTCTGCTTTCGTATTCGTTAGTTCATGCCTATCCTTTTTTTTATGTTTGCAGAAAGGATTTTCATTGATGTTCTGATACAAGCAGTGACATTGTATCATCAAGCAGCGATGAAGTCAATGTTCAAGCTGCCAATTGTTCAAGCCCAATCTGTGAATTGGTATACTCAATCAGTGATGATTATGATACAAGCAGTGACATTGTATCATCAAGCAGTGATGAAATTAGCAGTGATAAACTCAATGTTGAGACTGTTAAATGAATTGAAAGATGCACCTTTATGTGGCCATCAAAAAATGTTCATGTTGAAAAGGTTCCAGCTCAAACATGTTCTAGCGCAAAAAATGTTCCACATCAAAAACTGTCTGCTAAATGCATACTAGCCCTGCCAGCACATCATACTTGGGATTGTACAGGTTATAAGACATTTGAAATTAAAAGATCCACATATGGTTTAGGAGTAAGTCCAGATAATGACAGTAAAGGAAAAGGGAAGGTTGAAGTTGCAGGTGGAAAAAGGCAGCTTGCCAGCAAGAAATGACATCTTTGTTAAGTGTTTTGTGTTGCTCCAGTTAAGGATGAAACAATTGATGTAATAACTTTATGGTAGTTGAAAAAACTTTGGTTGTATGTTGGTAGTATTATGTTATATATTTGGATGTTAGTTAATGGTCATATGGTCTTAATCACTATTATTTAACAAACATAACCGAATTACAGAAAAAGCAATTGTCTTATTATAAAGACATAGTAATTGTCTTCATCACCATTGTTTAACAAACATAACAGAACTACAGAAATAGAAATTTTCTTAATCTAAAACTCGCAAACAACAATAAAACTTAAAGAAATTGTTTATCTCACTCATACATAAAACCATTCAAATTGCGGCTTGTTTGGAAGCCTTTCTGGTACTTTTTCTCCTCTGAGTACCAACCTCTTGGGTTGATTGTGAATCCATTGGTTTACTTGCTCCTGCATCAGTTTCAGTTGCTTTAGTGTCTACAAATTTGCTTCATGTTCTCATGGATGTGTCTAACACAGAATCTGTGTTCAGCAGAAGGAAAAACCTCTTGAATAGCTTGTAGAATACCCTGTTACAAGTAAGACATAGTGGATTAAAACATTGCTTATGTCTAACGAATTATTTTGTAATTAGTGTTAATTGAATTTATTATACTTTTTGTCTGTCTGAAATGAAAGTGTAGTTGTAGTTAGGTTGTAAATCAAGGTCATCACCTAGATTTTTTAGGAACCACAACCAAGAAATCTTACATTCTACCTCAACAATAGCATATGCAAGAGGGTAAATACCATTGTTACTATCAATACCAAAATCAGTCAAAATTTGCCCTGTATATGGTCCTTTTATGAAAGCACCATCCAATCCCAATATCTCTCTTCTTGTAGCTCTGTACCCAGCTTTAAGTTCACCAATACGCACATAAATTCTTTGAATACCCTTGAATTAAGAGTCAAATATGTGTTGGTTTCCACTTGGATCTTGAGTATTGTGCTTGGGTTTTTTGCTCTGAGCTCCATAGCATAATCTCTAAGTTGGGCATACTGTTGTTTGTGATCACCTGACATCTTCTCCTCATCAATTTCCTTTGCCCTGAAAGCTTTATCGAATGCTACGTTTATTAGTAACCTCTGTGTTAATTCAAGGTGTAATGCTTTGATTGAGATTTTGGGATTTCTATTACGAATCTCGATGACATAAGTTGACACAAACCTAGATGTAACACGGGTAAGATCTCTTGTTTGGATACATTTATGAGTATCAGTCAATGTTTTGACTGACCAACATTTCTCATTGTCCCACTTTGAGACGATTAGGTCCCATGGGCAAGGGGTTTACGATTCTTTATTTTATATCCTTTAGGACTAACACCCTTGCATTTAATGTCCTTATGCTTGTTGGTTTTCTCAGATTGGCCCCGTGTCTTTGAGGTGGATGATATATACCCTTCTCTGCCATATGTTGGATTGAAGGAACTTGCTCCAACCACATTGTCGTAGCACTTAGATTTGACCCTATACTTATCAGATATTAGAACCGAGATAACTCTCATGTGCAGGCATGCATCTTCACCTTTTCAGTCGCTTCTTTTCTTGTAACAAACTCTTCTCCCACCCTAAATGCACATTCTTTTATTTTAGACTTACCCTTATAAGACCTTATCATTACCTTCAACATATTCCTTCTTAGACCTGCACCATGTTCAACATCAACTTCATCAGCACTATCAAGGCCATCCATTTCAACGGAAGGTGCAAGTACCCCTTCAGTAGACTTTTTCGATGGAAGTTTGGCAGCAGCTTCTCTCCTACTGTCTTTAATGTTTGAATCCAGCTGAAATGAGAAACCACACATGTCAACATTAGGTTTAGGTGTTGGGTATCATGTTCAAAATCACTACCACCCCCTTCTGGTTCTGGTTCTTTCCTCTGGGAAAGGGCGTCTTCAAAATCAAGTTCTTCCCTTTCCACAACCTCCTCATCAAGCTCTTGGACAATATTTCGATAAATCACACCCCCATTTCCTGGATATATGTACTCATCAATCATTTATGTTGTATCTTCTGGCCTTTCATCAAAGCATGCATCCTGATCCAAATTCACTGCACTATCTTGCTAGAACAAGTCGTCATCAAAATATGTCTCAGCTTGTTTTACGCTTTCAATACATGAAACCAGGCATAGGGTCACAATCATTGTCTTCCATCAAATTTAAGTAACTGAATCCATGGGTTGAGGATGGTGGCTCATTTTCACAATGCAGGAATCCTACATTATCAACATTAACAGTACTTTCAACCAATGGACAAACATTAGTGGTTGAAGCTTGCGTTGGTGCCATTTCATGATGCCTTGGTACTTAGCTTTGAGGACTGAAAACCCTTAACCAACAACATATGTTTTTCTACCAAAGATACATCAGCCTCTACATAAACATCTATTTCCTTATACCTAAGGACAAATTTTAACAATATCTTGACATCCTGACCCGACATCAATGGAACGAATCCATCATCTAAAGACAGGCCTGGGACCCTAAAATGGGTAAACAACAATTGTTTATTATCACCCAAACCCAATTCAACTAAGATTTTGGCCATCTCCCGCATGGAGAACTTGTCACAATCAATTAGGTCTACATGATCAACCATAGCAAACTTGTACACTCTATCAGGTAGATCAGAAAACTCACCAGTGTGGTGGATTTGAATAGTGAAGAGCTTTGGGTACGATTCTGGGAACATAAATCAACAAAACAAAAAACCCAAAATTAAAAAACATCAACAACATTATCATTAATCAAGGTAACATGCTTTAATTTCCAGATATACATTGCATGGTCATTCGAAACAAAACTACAAAAAAAAATCGTGCCGTAAACATCAGCAAGATGGGGAATCGGTGAAATCCGACCTCTAATTTGCCAGTCGCCCATGTTGGATCTACTGTTAATTGAGGTGATTTTGACAATATAGAAGCAAAGGTTTGATGTTATAGGTGTGTATTTGTGTTAAGTGGTAAGAATGAGAGAAGTAAAACACTGTTGCAAAAATGTCCCTCAAACAAAGTTAGGTGTGCTAGTGGCGCCTGTGGATTTGATGGCGGGAAAAGTAAAAAGACTAAAATACCCTCACGTGCAACGCACGTGAGGACTAACTAACGAGAATTCCTAACGAGCGTTAGTCAAAAAACTAAATTTGCAACTACAGTAACGCGGAAAGGATATAACTCGCAAAAAATTGAATGTTGAAGGACATTATTTGCATATTTGTTTTTTCGAGGACAACTTTCGCATTTTTAGCAAAGTTTAAAGACATTTTTCGCAGTTTACTCTATATATAAAATATGAAATCTATAACTATTTTTATATGGGAGGTGATTTTCACACTCCCTTAAATAATTGAGACACTCTAAATTAAAGTATCGTGACATTTATACCTTCAAAGGATAAGAATGAACAAAAGTAATGTCATAATGTAAATGTCAAAACATTCTAATTTAAAATGTCATAATCATTTATAAACGTGTGCAAATCACATCCCTTTTCATATTTTGTTTACTTTAAGTCAAACTTTTTTTTAACTTCATGCAGATTTTCAAAACATGAGGCTTTATCATGACGTCATTCAATTCTTCACGGCTACTTGTAACCTTGTATAAAATTAGCGAAATGATATAGAAACTTAAACTTAGGCCTAAACTTAAATCTAAAAACAAATGACATCATTCTGATGACTACAGACAAGAACCCACTTATATTACAACCTATCAAAATGATGTCACTTTAGGTGCCTCTGTCATTTCTCATCAAATTAATTGAGAAAGACAAGGAATAAATCACACTCACTAGGTACACAAAGTCAAAGTCATGTATACCGTTTCCACTAGTAAAGTACGGCGAGTCTGGTTTTTGTGTTCCCACATGTCTTGAACAGTTCTCATGTTTATTTACTTTAGAGTTAATTGCATTTTTGGTCCTTATGGTTTGCCCAAATTGCAGGTTTGGTCCTTAAAACTTTAAAACTGCAACGATAGTTCTCATTTTAAAGTTTGGATTGCATTTTTGGTCCCTGAATAAAGTTAAATGACTAAAATACCCTTTGTCTTCTTCAGAAAAAGACAAGGGTAATTTGGTCATTTCATACCGATAAGGACCAAAAACGCAACCCAAACTTCAAAATAAGGACTATCGTTGCACTTTTAAAGTTTTGAGGACCAAACCTGCAATTTGGCCAAACCACAAGGACCAAAAATGCAATTAACTCTTTACTTTAACTCATCAATCAAACAAGCACCTACCTCTTCATTTCACCCAGTCAACTCAAACTAACACACACACCCTATATTTTTATTTTTATATAAAGCTAGTTAGTTATAGCTAACTCATGAAAAATTGGAACAAGCTGCTTTTGTAGTCACAATTTCTAGCTGCTCATGTCAGGTTCGTTTTTTTTTTTTTATTATTTTTTTTGTCGTTTTATAATTATGTTACCAAATAGTTTTAATAAAACAAACAGCTACTGCTAACTGCTACTGCCGCGACTAGAGTTACCTCTAATCAAGTAGGTCACTTAGTTGATTCCCTATGTAAACTGAAGCTTTAATAGCTTTGCCGAAACTGATGTAGTGAGATCTAGTACTGATTAGAGTGCCTCGCCACCAGTGGCGGAACTTGACCATTTATTTTGGGGGGGCCGAATAATAGATTTGTTTGTAACCTTGACTAAATTACTCCTAAAACCTATAACGTTTACGGTAGGTGCCGTAAATTTTGGGGGGGCCGGGACCCTCCCCTGCCCTCATAAAGGTCCGCCATTGCTCACCACTAGGCCACCTAGGTGGTGGCTGTTTTTATAAAACAAACAACTACTGCTGACTACTCATACTAGTTTTGCCAAACATAGAGGCATGTCTTCTTAGGGGGTGTTTGTTTCGGCTTATATAGGCGGTTTATGGTTTATTTGGTTTTGGGCTTATGTTTCATAAGCTTACTTTTTGTGGTTTATTTTGAAACTTGTCGGCTTATATACATTTATTATGTCATAATAAGCTAATAGTAGAGTAAAGTAACTCCCAGTACCGTTTTCCACGGTATATGGGGAGGTTGAGATGTAGACAGCCTTACCCCTACAAGGTAGAGAGGCTATTTCCAGTTCTACCAAAGGTAGAAAAGGACATCTGGCCTTGCAAGGGGTGAGAATCAAACCCTTGACCTCTATCTCCAGAGGCAAGGGTGTTAACCAATTGATCCAAGCACTATCTCCAGAGGCAAGGGTGTTAACCAATTGATCCAAGCCTTGCTCTTATGTCATAATAAGCTAATATAAGCCACAAAAATTGAGCTTATGAAACATAAGCCCAAAACCAAATAAGCCATAAGCCGGGTGTATAAGCCGAAACAAACACCCTATTAGTATATCAACATTTCAGGTGGTGGTGTTGAACTAAAAGAAGTATGTATAAATGCTTGACTAAAGGAATGGATGTAACACATAAGGATTAAGAGTTAAGACTCGAGATATAGGTTATTAGTTAAGACTCTCGTGTTTAGAAAACTGTACTAGTTTCGGAGGAAAGGGGATAGGATATGAATCCTGAAAATTAGCAAGAGAGAGATCAATAGGCTGCCGTTGCTTGTTTGTTTATCATGTCGGCTCATACACTATGTGTTGATTTGTACATGTAGAATGTGCGGTCTATTCTCCTCATGTAGGGGGACGGGGGTACTTGTTTAAGCTTATGTTTTGGGCTTAAGTTTATGTCTAACAAGTATCTTATGACTTATAATAAGCTAATAAGCTAAATGGTGAAAGAGAAGGCTTATAAACTTACATAAGCCAATAAGCCACAAAAAAGGGCTTATAAAATCCCTCATATATAAGCTCAAAAGCCTAGGCTAATAAGCTTATCCAAACACTTCAGTCGGCCTATTTTGGCTACATACACTAATAAGCCCAATCAAAAAGCTAAAACAAACACCCCTCATAGATAGTAGCTTCCTGGACAGGTATAATGTGGTAGATAACCTTTCTAAGCATGCTAGATTTTTTCCCGGACAGGTATAGTGGCCTTCACGTTGCTATCACCGTTTTTGTCTTAGTTATAGTTTTTGGGAGCCCTGATATACTTTCTTCGATTCTCAGGGTATAATATTAAGGAGCTGGTTCAAGAAGCACAATTTCGTTGGCTAAGGCCTGCAGAGGTGCTGTTTATACTGCAGAATTATGAGGAAACACAGCTTAACCACGAGCCGCCTCAAAAGCCACCAAGTAACTCCTTGTTTTGTGTTCATTATTGAAAGTATTTGTCTAAGTGCATTGGCTGATATGTCTGTTACCTTTTCAATTATTCTCTCACAGGTGGCTCTTTGTTCCTTTTTAACAAGAGGGTCCTTCGTTTTTTCCGTAAAGATGGTCATAATTGGCGGAGAAAGAAGGATGGGAAGAATGTTGGTGAAGCGCATGAACGTCTAAAGGTTCTTTCTATTCATCGTTTTGGGTTGCAATTTTTATGTTTAACAGTAGATCAGTTGAATTATGTTGACTAGTATTTACCAATGTCGCAACCCTTTTTTGTGTAGGTTGGAAACGATGAAACTTTAAATTGCTACTATGCACATAATGAGGATAATCCACATTTTCGGAGGCGTTGTTATTGGATGTTAGATCCGTAAGTATAACTAGTCTCTTGATTCTTTACATATGTTTTTTGCTATATATTACAAACGGTAACTTGACTCGTGTTTCTTAAATTTTTGATGGCAGGGCAATGGAGCATATCGTTCTCGTTCATTACAGAGATACAACCATAGTAAGTCTAGTTCTCCTGTTATATATGCCTATTCACATCAGCGTCCAATAAAGTTTGTTATTTTATGTCGGCTTGCATGTTGGTACCTCCGTTTAGATTATATGTTTATCCGATACAGCTTGAACATGGTAGCATGTTAGTATGATTGACGTAAGGAGTTACTTAAGCCTGGCCAAATTTGTGTAGCTTTAAGGGTAATTTGAGTCTACTTTTTGCTTCGAGCTTCTATAAGATGTCATTAGCATTTATATTTTGCAGGGTAAGCATAGTGCTGGACCCATTACAGCATCGACTTTGGGATCATCTAACATCATTCAGAGTTCCAACAACTACGACACTCAGCCTGCTGCATGTGAATTTGATGAAACTTACAACAGCACACCTGGTCCCAGTTTTCTGGATGATAGTCCAGGTCTTTTAACCAATTCCAATGGGGCAAGTCGCTCGAGTCTAACTGAAAGACTTGACGAAATCGATAGTTCACCCGAACTTCAGATTGATGAGGCGTTGAAGAAAATTCAGAAGCAGTTGAGTCTGGAACAGGTGAAAGATAATCGCACATTCTATAACGAGAATGAGTATCTGGACGACTTCAGATTCACATACGATGAGCAATATTATAGTGCATTTGAGGAGTTCCAGTATGGTTCAGACAATTCCGTGTCTCTACAATATCCAGGTTTGCCTCTTTTTCTGTGTTGCCCGTAATCATGTATACAACATAGTCTTAATATTTCATCATTGTCTTTACTGGATATCAATCATAATAGTGTTGGATATAGCTCAAGATGAAATAAACACGGCACGAAATGGTGCAACTGACCTCGGGAGACTACATCCGTATCAGCAACCACTCGGGGATGAATTTAAAGCTTCAAGTCAACAAAATTGTATTTGGAAGGACATGCTAACATATGACGGGGATGCAGCATATGATGGTTCACTACAAAATTATATGTACTCGTCAGATACAAATGTAAGCCTCTATTCATTTTCGTTCTATCGTGTAATTGACAAATTAATTGTTTAATATCCCGGCTTGTTGTTCTTCAAACAGGAAGTGCTTTTATCTCAACAACAAAGCGATCCAGTGGAAGAACTGCTGAAGCACCATTCTGGAGATACTGGTACAAGTTACGACTGTAAGTCTAATGCTCTTTTTGCAATCAAAGGGTTTTCGAATGTTAACCTGACTTTGCAAACCGTGGAAATAAGGGTGGCTAAATGGGCGGATCGGGTTGGTCTGACCCACATACACCTTTTTATTCTTTAGGTAGAATAGCAACCATCATGTGTAACTCAGATGGATCTTTGATCCTTTTCATTTTAATATTTTTTTGCCAAAGAAAAGTAGGTAGAATAGCAGTCTAATGCGCTAGAACATATAATGCTTCTGAATTCTTTGTCATCGACTTTTTATCCGTTTGACCAGCTAGATGCATTTGACCCGTTTCCGTTTTAGTTAAATATGTTAGCTAAAAGTAAACCCATTCAGTCCGTAGAGATAAAGATAACGAAAATCGACCCATTTGTATATAAAAGGGTCAAAATAGCCACCTGAAACAATGCATTCTCTGACAGCTATATTGTATATCCAGCATCCATATTGCCATCTCAAGAACTTGAAGATTCAACATTTCCGTCATATATCCCTACAAGAACTATGTATCAAAGTGATGCGGACATATACTCAACACTGTTTGACCAAGGACAGATTGGAACTCCACTCGCTTCAGATTCAAGTTTAACCATTGCACAGGAGCAGAAGTTTAAAATTCGTGAGATATCCCCTGAGTGGGTTTATGCGACTGAGCCATCAAAGGTGAGTTCATTAAAGTTAAATAAGAAAATCCTTGTTATCGTGGCTTGTTGGGTATTTACACATTCCTTGATGCAGGTGCTCATAGTTGGTACTTTTACATGCGATCCACAAAATACTGAATGGATATGTATGTTTGGCGACACTGAAGTTCCTGTTGAGATTATTCAGGAGGGAGTCATCAGTTGCCATGCTCCACCTCATACGCCTGGAAAAGTTACTATTTGTATTACCTCTGGCAATCGCGAGGCTTGTAGTGAGGTCAGGGAGTTCGAGTATCGTGATAAACCACACATGCACTTGCATAATACTTCAACGGAGAATGAAATAAGTAGGAGCGCTGAGGAATTGCGGTTACTTGTCAAGTTTGTGCAAACACTATTATCTGATAAAATTGGCCAAAAGGGTAGTGAAGAGTCATGGAATCAGATTATCGAGGCTCTTACAGACGACAGCCCGGCATCATCTAGAACAACCGATTGGCTTCTGGAAGAACTTTTAAAAGATAAGCTGGAAACGTGGCTTTCATCTAAATTGCAGGATAATAACACCCTCCCCGCCTTGTCCAAAGGAGAGCAAGGGATCATACACATGGTTTCCGGGTTGGGATTTGTGTGGGCCTTGGCACCTATACTTAAATGTGGAGTCGGTATCAATTTCCGTGACGCTAATGGCTGGACTGCTCTTCATTGGGCTTCACGTTTTGGAAGGTAACCTGTACTTCCCTAGCCCACCCGACCTGCCTGTTTGCCACCTTAATTTTGTGCGCATGCATATCTGTTAGACCTTAAAACCTGAATTGATCACTTTTACTAACAGGGAAAAAATGGTAGCTGAACTCGTAGCTTCTGGTGCATATCCTGGAGCAGTGACGGATCCCTGTCAGCAAGATCCGGCCGGAAAAACAGCAGCATCTATAGCTGCCACATATGGACACAAGGGTCTTGCAGGTTATCTCTCAGAGGTGGAACTAACTAGCCATCTTTCATCCCTCACATTAAAAGAAAGTGAATTATCTAAATGTTCTGCTGACGTGGAAGCTGAAAGAACAGTAAATAGCATCTCAGACCAAAATCTTGTAGTTGAAGATCACCTATCTCTCAAGGATGCTATAGCTGCTGTGAGGAACTCAGCTCAAGCTGCTTCGCGTATACAAGCTGCTTTCAGGGCACATTCTTTTAAGAAGAGGAAACAAAAAGAAGCTGCTGAACGTGAACGTGCAGATGAGTATGGTCTCCTTCCAAGTGACATTGAGGAACTTTCAGCAGTATCAAAGTTGACTTTTGGAAATGCACGTCATCATAATGCCGCCTTAGCTATCCAGAAGAAGTATCGAGGTTGGAAAAGTCGTAAAGATTACCTTACACTTCGCAAGAAAGTAGTGAAGATACAGGTTCTCATTCCTTTCACTCATCAAAAACTCGTACGTTTATTGCACGTAGTTCATTTCGTTCATGGTTTTATCGTTATCATTGACAGGCTCATGTAAGAGGTCACCAGGCAAGGAAAAACTACGAAGCCATCTGTTGGGCTGTTGGTGTAGTGGAGAAAATCATATTGAGGTGGCACAGGAAACGAGTTGGTTTACGAGGATTCCATTTGGATTCCATCGATGAAAGTGCAGATGAAGACATTGCAAAGATATTTCGGAAGCAAAGAGTAGATGTAGCTCTGGCTGAAGCGGTTGCCAGGGTGCTCTCTATGGTGAACTCAACACCTGCAAGGCAGCAATACCGTCGCATGCTTCAAAAATATCAGCAAGCCAAGGTTAGTTCCCTTTATTTGATTCACTGCAATCTATGTTTCTCATTTGTGGTAAAATGGGTGGATTTGGGTAAACGGGTTAAGGTCAATAGACTAATTTTCGTATGGGTCAACTTAGGCTAGGCGTAGTTTGAAAATTTTCGTACCGCTAGCCTACTAGCTCTTTGATGTTTACTTGGCATTTACAATACTTAAATTTGAAAATTTTGGAACTTTTGCAGGCGGAACAAGGAGGTCGGGAAAATGGAGGCACAACGTCTCAACTTGACGCAGCAGCTGGTATGGAGACTGAAGAGTTTTTCGACTTTGTATAAAGAAAGAAGGAAAAAAAGTTAATTAGCCGATGATGATAGAATTCTCATAAACCAAAAGATGGCCTATTGGTTGCGTTTGTATATATATGATTACAACATGTGGAGTGTGATCTGGTTTGGTTGTAAGTAACATAGCGTAAATGGGTTTCTTATGTTTGTTGTCCGACGGCTCACGTAAGATCTTGTGCTTCTCTTTTTGTGTTTCCTATTCACTCTTTGTTTCTCGAAAGGTCGTGACGTCATCATATATATATAAACTACTATTTGTAGGGATTTATAATTTTTAAGAGAACTTTGCAACGAGTTAAAATATGTTCGAGATTAAAATTGATGTGAATAAGATATCGTCTCTAGAAAGCATGTAAGGAAGAACTGAAAGTGGAATGTTTCCCACATCGGTGGGTGTACAAACATTTGAGGTATATTTATAAGTAAAAACAATGGATGACAGGTATGTGGATGCTTGTGGTTTAGGATATAAAAGCAATTTAAAGATTCTAGATCAATAAGTACCCATGTTTTGCTCTAAATTTAAATTTTCGCGAGATTTCATATCTATTTTTTTAGGAACAACAAATGTTTGAAACAACTTTTAAGAATCTTGTATCTACTGTATTTTTTGCCACGGTAACTGTTTGTTTTAATAAAGGCTCCGTTAAAAAAAAGTAAGGATGCTAATTGCTTGTTTCCAAATAAGCATTTTGTGCAAAATACTAACCGCTAATTGCTTTAAAAACGCTCCTAAATGCTTGCCACCAAACATACTTAAAGAGAAAACACATTTGCTTCGAACTTAAAAACTTAAAAAAAAACGAGTAATGTTGTTAGACTAAAATACCCTTTACTTATAAAGACAAATATGTGGTTGCTTGTGGTTTAGGATATAAAAGCAATTTAAAGATTCTAGATCATTAAGTACCCATGTTTTGCTCTAAATTTAAATTTTCGCGAGATTTCATATATATTTTTTTAGGAACAACAAATGTTCGAAACAACTTTTAAGAATCTTGTATCTAACATCGTATTTTTACCACGGTAACTGTTTGTTTTAATAAAGGCTACGTTAAAAAAAAGTAGGGATGCTAGTTGCTTGTTTCCAAATAAGCATTTTGTGCAAAATACTAACCGCTAATTGCTTTATAAACGCTCCTAAATGCTTGCCACCAAACATACTCAAAATAAAAACACATTTGCTTCGAACTTAAAAACTTAAAAAAAACGAGTAATGTTGTTAGACTAAAACACCCTTACTTATAAAGACAAATATGTGGTTGCTTGTGGTTTAGGATATAAAAGCAATTTAAAGATTCTAGATCATTAAGTACCCATGTTTTGCTCTAAATTTAAATTTTCGCGAGATTTCATATCTATTTTTTTAGGAACAACAAATGTTCGAAACAACTTTTAAGAATCTTGTATCTACTGTATTTTTTGCCACGGTAACTGCTTGTTTTAATAAAGGCTACGTTAAAAAAAAGTAGGGATGCTAGTTGCTTGTTTCCAAATAAGCATTTTGTGCAAAATACTAACCGCTAATTGCTTTAAAAACGCTCCTAAATGCTTGCCACCAAACATACTCAAAATAAAAACACATTTGCTTCGAACTTAAAAACTTAAAAAAAAACGAGTAATGTTGTTAGACTAAAATACCCTTACTTATAAAGACAATGCAATCTCTTAAATACTTAATTACAATTTAAGCCTTCAACTTTCTTTACTCTCACTTACTCAAAACTAAAATTGGCAAAACAGGCGGGCCGAGCGGGCACGGGCCACGGTTCAAACGGGCACGGGCTAAATAGGCGCATGTTATACGAATCATTTTAGAAAAGACCCAAAATGACGAAATAAATTTCTCAAACGTCACACATCATTTATATTTAAAAAATTAAATATATTATATCTATAAGTTTTTCTTTAAAAACAATTGTAATGTTCTCCAAATGAGAGAAAATATGTGTCTGTTTGTGCCCATTAAACTTTTAAATGGGCAATATATGCCCATTTCAAAAAAAATAATAATAAAAAAATAAAAAATTTGCCAAAATTAGACCATTTTTTAAAAATTTTGAACACAAATTGTCATCTCCATTCAAAACCCATAAAAAAAAAATTTGCATATACAAATAAATGCTACTATACACCGTCGCTGCTATACGCGGATAATCGTCTAATCATATTAGATCAGTACTTTCTTCAAATGGTATCTTACTTGATTACTTAACATGCAATTCTATCAAACAGTAGGGACCAACGGTGTAGTAGTTATCTTATAACAGGGACTAAACACGAAACTGAAAAAACCACAAGGACTAACCGCCTATTGTTTCTTCTATATAATTAACCTCCTTCCAAAACATAATTTTCTACATATCATAATTTCTCCGAAAAGAAAGAAAGAAACCCTTCTTTTCGGAGCGAATTTATACACGTTACCGTATATCTATTGTTATATATATAACCTTATTAGGCTAGACTATATATATATTAACAGTACTATACACCGTCGCTGCTATATACGGATAATCTTCTAGTCATATTAGATCAGTACTTTCTTCAAATGGTATCTTACTTGATTACTTAACGCGCAATTCTATCAAACAGTAGGGACCAACGGTGTAGTAGTTATCTTATAACAAGGACTAAACACGAAACCGAAAAAACCACAAGGACCAACCGACTATTGTTTCTTCTTCTATATAATTAAACTCCAAAACATAATTTTCTCATATCATAATTTCTCCGAAAGAAAGAAACCCTTCTGTTCTTAGTTTTACAGGTTACTGTATATCTATAGTTATATAAACTTATTACGATTACGATTATGATTATGATTATGATTTAACGGAGCGAAATAATAATAATAACGGTTAATTAATAAGGCTAGACTATATATTACTAGTAACTTTTTATTTGTACACCATTGATTAGACTAGTGGGGGTGTTTGTTTAAGCTTTTACTTATGGGCTTACGAGCTTATTTGTTTTCGGCTTATGTTTCACAACGCAAGCCTCGTTTTCTTGGCTTATTTTGGGACTTGTACTATAAGTTTATTATGACATAATAAACTTATATAAGCTCGTAAGTCCCAAAATAAGCCAAGAAAACGAGGCATGCATTGTGAAACATAAGCCGAAAACAGATAAGATCGTAAGCCCATAAGTAAAAGCTTAAACAAACACCCCCGTAGTAATGTGACAACTCGGTTTTTCTCTCTTTAAGACCAAATGCATGATCAAATGCCCTTAATAAGGCGACCGCGGCCACAAATATGCAAACCATTTGGTCGCATGGCCGACCAAACCAAGCCGAAAGATGGGGGGACGCGTTCGAGCACACAACCGTCAACCGACCATGGAGTCGACCCTCCATTATGGCTAGTCTTAGCGTATTGCGAATCTTTTATCTAGAATGTTTTCCGTGCAATGTACTAAATAGCTTCCCTATTATAGTAGTAGGAAATCTGTTAGGCGACCTTCTCGTGAGTGATTCGAGGTAGAAAGTTAGGATGCTTGATGTGAATAAGATGCAAACGTGCGGTTGTTAAATAGCCATACTATAGAGATATGGCTACCCGTAGGATCTGTAGTTTGCTGATGCACTTATGTTCTCGACTTGAGTAATATTTTATCTGAAGTTGAATCATCCCAACATGCTTTCTTAGATCCTAGTATAATGGTCCTTTATTCGTGCAAGCTGTAGCATAATTCCTGTTGTATGCTATGTTGATTGAGCTTTTGGTGTTTCAGCTCTTACTGGATCAACATATCGCCAAATATTTCTGTTGGACTTGAAGGTGACTCAATAAGTATGGATACTTTGAATTATCGTGAGTACGCTGGACAAGATAGAATGCACCAAAAACAAGGGTATGGGAGATCAAAAAGAAGTAGACATGACTCGATGCATATGTCTCAGCAGCCATCTAAGCGTATCCATGGATCTCAGAATGGATCATATGACCGGAACAGCCTTCCCTCGGGTTGGCTGGACTGCCCTCCATATGGGGACGCACTCAATTTCATTATACCTTCCAAAGTCCCTCTCGGAGAGTCTTTTAATGACAAGATCGTTACTGATAAAAGATATTCCCCTCAACAAGCGATTCTTCAGCAAAGGCGTTTAGGCAGAGAGCTAGGTTTAGTAATAGATCTAACAAACACTGATCGCTACTATCGGGAGACAGATTGGACTAGACGAGGTATTGAATATGTTAAGATCAGGTGTGCAGGAAGGGACTCGGTGCCTGATCACGAGTCTGTAGAAAAGTTTATTCAGGAGGTGACCCGATTCAGCTCCCAACACGCTTATTCAAATAAGTACGTCCTTGTCCATTGTACACATGGCCATAATCGGACAGGGTATATGATCGTTCAGTTTCTTATAAGATCAGAATCGATCTCCCTCACAGAAGCGATAAATAGATTTTGTGAAGCCCGTCCTCCAGGGATATACAAACAAGATTACGTTGATCATCTATGCAATTTTTTCGGTGAACAATTGCCTAGAACCTTTGTTTGTCCACAAACGCCAGAATGGAAGAGGTCACCTGATCGGGACGATGATGTAGCTTCTGGTTTGCAGGTATGTACCACAGATGCTTTCGTGCTGGAACATAATAGTTATGACTTTGGATGTCTGGTAATCATTATATGTGTTTGCAGCACAATGATCTTCAAGCAAGCCAAATGACGAATGATGAGGGAAAAGGTGATACGATAAATGTCGTGGGAGCAGACGAGGTTGGAAATATTACGGTACCTAGGGAGATGACTAACGATGATAAATTGGGAGAAACAGTGCCATTAAATAAGGTGGAGTCGTTGAGGCAGTTCTGCAATGATGTTCTGAAGTTGAATTCACGGGGACAACGATTTCCAGGATCACATCCTGTATCTCTTAGCAGGTACATTTGAATGTTAATTTTTGTCGTGGTTTTTTCCTTTCTTCTTCCTACGATGCATGATTAATTAAGCTATATGGCATGTATGTATTTGTCTTAAATTACCGCAGTTACGTGCTATAAGTACTTGTTTAGTAGAATTTCATATAGATACATGATTTGGTGTCCTATGGACAATCGTCTTATATAGGATATGCTAATGTTCTTATGTTGTTGAGTTTCCTAATGCAGTAAAAACTTAGAACTCTTGAAGCAGCAGTACTATTATACCACGTGGAAAGCGGATGGAACACGATATATGATGTTAATAACATGGGATGGATGCTATTTGATTGATAGAAACTTTACGTTTAGAAGTGTTCCCTTGCGATTTCCATGTGGAAACGCTAATAATGAGGGTGCAGCTGGAAACACTCATAACTACACCTTGCTTGATGGGGAAATGGTAGTTGATACTGACCCGATCAAACACAGGCAGGAAAGGAGATATCTCATTTACGATTTGATAGCACTCGACGGAAAATCACTTGTAGATGTAAGACCCGTTTCCTCTAATCCTTTTTTTTTGGTAACCCGTCACTTGCTTTAGATTAGTTGTCTGACCCATATGCATGTTCCGCTTTTAACTGTTTTTTTTTATTTGACCCATTTGAGATGAAAATAACCCAAACTGACCCATTTATAAATAAATGGGTCGAAATTGGCAATTTTCTTTCAGCAACCTTTTAGCAGCAGGTGTAAGTTGATTGAAAGTGAAGTTATCAAACCTCGGAACACGGAGCGAGACATTTTGTTCAAGAGTGAAAATCCATACTACAGATATGACTTGGAACCATTTCGGGTTAGAAGGAAAGATTTTTACCCACTTACTGCTGTACCTAAGCTTCTAAAAGAGTTCATTCCACGCCTTTCACATCCATCGGATGGTCTCATTTTCCAGCCTTGGGACGATCCATATGTGGCTCGCACACATTTGGGTCTTTTGAAGTGGAAGTATCCAGAAATGAACTCCGTTGATTTTCTGCTGGAGTTGGGAAGCAATAATCGCCCTATGCTTTGTTTGTATAATTGTGGGAGGAAAGCATTAATAGATGGAATGCGCGTCGCTTTTAGAGATCCATCAGTAGACATATTGTCGTTATCCGGGAAGATAATAGAATGTTCATGGGATCCCAAGGGAAATGTATGGGTCTTTATGAGGATGCGACCCGACAAATCTACTCCAAACGAGTTTTCAACCTACAAAAAGGTCTACATTCTCTTATTAATAAACACATTACAATGTTCTTGTCGAGCATCTACCAATTCTTTTTGCTTTACTAATTTAGGTTATGAGGAGCATCAAGGATAACATCACAGAAGAAGATGTAATAAATAAGATCCAGGATATCATTCGTCTCCCTATGTATGTTGACAGAATAAAGGCTGATCACAAAACCTTCGAGAAAAATGGTAGACGCAAATAGTATGCTAGACGCAAAACCCGTGAAGATTTGACATTTACTACATATATCCCTACAAGAAATTTGTACCAAAGTGATGCAGACAATTAGGGATGTGGGCTATGTTGGAATTTTATACTCATAACAATTATACATAAAACAAATAACACCATCAAAGCAAGCAGCGGAAGACAATAGGAATAATATATGTAATTAATTAACCAAACAAGAAAGTGCGTACCTTTTAGCAATTCAAGTAATCAAACGATGATGTGATCAAGTAACAAAACCCAAAACCCTAAATTAGGGTTTACACAAAATCGTCCCACCCAAAAAATCGACCACCAAGGAATACAAGCTCAAGTGTGCTTGCTCTTCGTTCTTGTACACACGTACTAATAGCGATTTGATGTGGAAAGCTAGTTCCTTGAATCACAAATAAACCAAACACTAGTTTCTTTCACTTGGGAAAATCGATCCCTTTGTGGAGGAGGGTTAACGATCGGCCAAGAGAAAGAGGGAGGAGAGGAGAAGAGAAATTAGGTTATCAAAGTGATCCAAGGTTAGTCAATAATGAATACATTGATTTGCATTTATAGTTAACATATCTTGGAGTACAAGTTTGAGTGGGATTGGGTTTGGAAACCCTCCACCGATCGGCCTATTCAATCCCAAGGGGATTCTAGAACTTTTCCGACATCTAATTTCATTCTTAGTCCTTGTAGTTAATATTTAACGACCGTTAACCAAACCTCGTTAATCATTTAACTATCGTTATGTTTTATTTAGTGATTAATAATTAATAATAATAACGTTTTATTTATATTAATTATGTACATCAATTCTTATACGTAATGTGTGCAATCGAAGTCTCGAAGTTCGAATCCGGACATACTATTATTTAAATATCCATAAAACCTTTCAGCTTCCACTTGGATATTACTAAATATAGTAATGACATTGGTTAGTCTAGCTTTCACACGCTAACGCCCCAGATTGAATCAAGCATGGTCTCCTGGAAAAACCATTTAATGATTCATCATTTTTACTTATCCTTTTGTTACTAATACTACATTAACTATGAATATGGATCAAGTCATTTCATAAGTTAATATTCTATTTCTCGTTGTATATGATTGAACAAGATTACCAAATCATCGAACGTATTCAGATAGATCTTGGGTATGGCCATACAAACATCTTGCCAACCCTACGAGGGGCCCAAATATAGTATTATGCTTTGAAACAAATTCAAAGGAACAAATTCTCTTGACTACAAACATAACTCATGAATTTTGCAACACTTCCGAAAATAGCCCTTATAACTACCAGTTACGGATAGCGTTAGACTATCTTACACAAATGCACTACATTCATATCGGTTATCTGGTATCTCAAGTCTGAGGATAAACACTTCATGATATACTTAATGATAAAATCCAAAAGTATCATCATGTAAAGTTGGGATGAGTCCATATTCAATTCATTGAATATCATGTGAATCTGGTATGTCCCACGCATCAATATACTTTAAAAGTATATTCTACCAAAACTCATATTTGTCTTAATTCAATGACATTCCCATATCATTGATCGACAACGGACTATTTAGAATAACATATGTTATCCATGGATTAAACATGCAAATATAGGATATAATATTAAGAAAATGAAAAATAAACATAACAACTATTTTATTTCATTAAAGTAATATTTGTTCATAACATCCTTTCTCCAAATACTAATCACGAGACTGCATGAAACTACTAGCTAAACGAAGACCTATCCCATCTGCATGGTCAGTAAGTTTTTCTTTTGGCAAAGGTTTCAGTAAGGAATCAGCTAGATTATCATCTGTATGAACTTTGAGTAGATTGATTTCACCTATGTCTAATTTGTTCTCGAACATAGTGATATCGACGAGGAAAATGTCCGGCGCCTTCATGACTCAGGCTCATTGGCAAATGTTATTGCGCAGTAATTGTCACAATACACATTTAAAGGTAATTCGATTGAGGGCATTACTCCAAGTCCCGAAATGAATTTCCTAATCCAAACAGACTTCCATCGCGCTTCTTGAAGCGGCTATGTACTCAGCTTACGTAATAGACATCGCAACCGTTGTTTGTTTCTTGCTCTTCCATCAATGCTCCTCCATTAATGACAAAGACATAACCAGTTTGAGACTTCATATCATCTTTATCAGTTTGGAAAGACGCATCGCAAAACACGTAACATCAAGTTCGCATCTGGATTTCCTCCATACACTAGAAACATTTCTTTAGTAGCCCTTAGATAATTAAGAATGTTCTTAATACTTGCCATGTTTCACACACGGGTTCTGTTGATACCGACCGTGATATTTTGTGCAAACGCTACATCAGGCCTTGTACATCTCACAACATACATGATAGATCCTACACCAAGCATAAGGAACTTTCCTCATGTATTCCACATCCAGGTGTTGGACGTAGCATAGTTTATTACTTAAGCCATGTTCAACTTGCATTGGCAAATATCCCTTCTTGGAATTTTGCATACTAAATCTCTTCGGTATTTTATCAATGTAAGCACTTTGGCTTAGTCCAATTAACCCCCTTGATCTATCTCGGTAGATCTTGATTCCCAGAATAAATGCTGCTTCCCCTAAGTCCTTCATAGAAAAGCACTCTCCAAGATAAGACTTTACATCTTGCATACTTGGAATGTCTTTTCCCATGATCAATATGTCATCGACATATAAGACAAGGAAAATAACATTACTCCCACTAGCTTTGTGATACACACATGGCTCATCAAGATTTTGAGTGAAACCAAATTTCTTGATTTCTTCATCAAACTTCTTGTTCCACTGCCTTGATGCTTGCTTCAACCCATAAATGGATCTTTGAAGTTTGCATACACGCTTCGGAAACTTTGAATTCACAAACCCTTCAGGTGCCATATAGATATCCTCATCTAGGCGCCGTTTAAAAGGCGGTTTTACATCCATTTGCCATATCTCATAGTCATAGTACGCAGCTATGGCTATAAGAATCTTAATAGCTCTAATGTCGCCTACGGGAGAAAATGTCTCCTCGTAGTCAACCCCATAGGTTTGAGTATAACCTTGAGCTACAAGACAAGCTTTATAGGTGTGTGCATTGCCATCCATGTCAGTCTTTATCTTAAAGAGCCACTTACTTCCAACTACCTTAGCATTTGGAGGTAAGTCAACCTCTATCCGGACTTCGTTATCTTCATGGATTGCATTTCCCCATTCATTGCAACTCGCCGTTTTCCTTTCGGGACTCATCATGGCGGCTTTATAGTTAGCAGGTTCACCAAGATCCCCTAACATATATTCCTCAGCTTCTACGTTGAGACATAGACGCTCAAGTGCACGCGTAGTCCTTGCGGATCTACGAATGGGAACCACTTCAATCTCGGTGGAACGCCAGGACTTTCAGTTCTACTTGAGGTTGGCTAGTGTTTTCAGAAGGTGTTGTATCTTCTATATCATCTTCCGGATCATAAACTCTCCCACTGAATTCATGAGATATGAGATCCTTTTCAAGAAATTCTCCATACCTAGCAACAATTACTTTGTTTTCAGGTGGAAAGTAAAAGTAGTAACCCATTGTTTTCTTTGGGTATCCTACTGAAGATACACTTTCTGAGATCTAGGTTGCGACTTATCAGCAGTCACGTTTAACAAACGCCTCACAACCCGGACCTTTAAGTAAGACAAGTTGGGAGGTTTTCCATACCACACTTCATAAGGAGTCTTATCAACCTTCTTAGTTGGAACCATATTCAATATTCGAACAGCAGTTTCTAAAGCATAATCCCAAAAGGATAAGGGAAGAGTTGTAAGATTAAACATAGATCGCACCATGTCTAGCAATGTACGATTCCTTCTCTCAGATACACCATTTTGTTGTGGAGTAGATGGAGATGTGAGTTCTTTGGACAATACCACACTTCAGCTAGATAATCTTTAAACTCTTGGCTTAAATATTCACCACCTCTATCGGATCGAAGAGCTTTAATCTTCTTTCCTAGTTGCAGTTCTACTTCACTCTTAAAACCTTAAATGTTTCAAAGACTTCATGTTTATGTTTAAGTAAACAAACATAACCATAACGACTGAAATCATCAGTAAAGGTTAAAAGTAGCTAGCACCCTTTCTTGACACATGTCTTAGTGGTCCACATACGTCAGTATGTATCACACCAAGAAGATCAGAAGCCCTTTCTAAACTATTTGTAAAGGTTTCTTGGTCATCTTCCCAGATATGCAAGATTCGCATTTATCAAATGATTCATCATTGATGTTTTGCAAAAGCCCATCGTGTTGCAGCTGTTGCATGCGTTTCTTGCCTATATGAGCAAGTCTACAATGCCAAAGAAATGAAGAATCCAAATCACCTTTGATTCTTTTATTATTGATGCTAAAGAAGAATTATTTTTATCAACAACATTATCATGCAAATCAATTTCAAACACACCATTTACTGGAATAACATTAAAGTAAAAACATCATTTAAAGAAATCGAAATTCCATAATCAGTAAATGTATGAACGAAACCAATATCTTTTAACAAGGAAACAGAAACGACACCCCTAACAATGGAAGGTGCGTAATGACAATCGTTTAATGACCGTACTAAACCCGAAGGTAAAACTAAATCAAACGTGCCTATAGCTTCAACGACCGCATGTGCTCCATTACCCACGTGCAGGTATTGCTGTCCATAGGCAAGCTTCCTTGCTCTCTAAGTCCCTGCGAGTGTATTACATATGTGAATACCACATCCATTATCATATACCCAGGAATTTATTTTATGAGGAAAAGCAAATAATTCTATCATCAAAAGAGTACTGAGTAATACGGCCACAGTGCAGTATTTTTATACCTCTTATTATGCAACTCATCAAGGTACAATGGACAATTCCTCTTCCAGTGTCCAACCTCGGTGCAGTGATGACAAGCCATATCCTTTTTCGGATTCTCACGCTTCTTGGGAGGGTACTTCTTGGGTTCTTCTTTGATAAGTCATAACTTGTTTTCCTTTATCAGCTTTACCCTTACCTTTCCCTTTCTTGTTCGCTAGCGGCTTATTAGGCTTAGAAATTCTACCCTTCTGGATGGTCAAAACCACAGGTGTAGAAGCCTTCTTGGGCAAACCTTTTTCGTAATCAATGAGCATTGCATGTACCTCACCGACTGTCTTCCCCGTGCAATGCATATTATAATTGCGCACGAAACCATCAAACTCCTTATTAAGGGATCTGTTGATAAGGCCAATTTGTATGTCATTAGGGTAGACATAGTTCAAACGCCTCAACTGGTCCATGTAACTCATCATTTCCAGGCAAGTGGGAAACTACAGGTTTCCCGTCTCCTTGCTTGCAACTATGAAGAGCATCTATCAAATCATACACTCTACAAATACAGGCTTTTCAAACAACCTTTGCAATTCTTCAAGCATGAGATTAGGGAAGTAATTCTCAAACTGCTTTTGCAGGCTTGAGTTCATACTCCCGAGCATAATGCAAGCGACCTCATTATACTTGTCATACTCAGATTGCCATGCAGCTCGTGCTTCAGCAGTAGCATCAACTGCAGGTTCAGGAGGACAAGGCGTAGTCAAATAATTGAGTCTTTTGGCAACCCTCAAGACAATTTTGAGTTGCCGATACCAATCATTGAAATTCGCGCTACCAATCAATTTCTCTCGATCAAACATAGATTTGAACGACGAGGCTAGTGCAGTAGATTCAGCTTGAGCCATTTCTACAGAAATAAAAGTTCAAAAGTTAGTACTTTTGATAAGTAATCATTCAAGAAAATAAAATACCCTTTGGTCAATATTCATATTAACCATAGAATTTTCCTTGAATTTTGGATCCTCATTATCATAGTTCCACCACATCAGTTGATCTGCTAGTGGTGAAAGTATAGAATAGGTAATCGTTGAAAAACGATAATTGACAAACAAGTTTTCAATTCCAAAAATTCATGGGATTTACAATTTGCAACAAAACCAACCAATGCCAAAACAATTAATGCAAAACGTAAGCATGTTTCATCCCATCTCATGCCTTAAGCCTTAGGTCTCACTAACAACTTAATTAAGTTATCTAATTTAGAAACTGCAAATCATAAAGCTGAGGTCTCACACAACAAAATAATTCACCTCGTTATTGTAATTTAGATCAAGGTCTCACATAACTAAATTACAACTTCAAGTGTTTCATATCATTAGATGGCATAAACTTAAATTTAAAGGGTACAATTTTGACATGTAATCAAAACTTATGTATAAAGAAGCATGCATACAACTTTATAACATAATATTTTTCGAAAAAACTTACATTAGATTTTTAATTGCTAAGATTGAATTCTACAAAGTTTTAATCGATGCGTTGAGAAACTTACAACTTTGCACTAAGATGCTTCGTACATTGAATGGTTATACTAGGTAGCTCCAATCGAACTCACAGAGGGCAGAGGACCAGGTAAGCGCATAGCATAACCTTAGACATCCTTTCAGTGAGACTGTGCTCACTTCTTAAATACCCCTTTATAGTTTGTTCTAGTGGATGAGCCGTTCTAACCATTTAGTACAGTCGCATCAGTCGATTAAAAGTTCAAGAATAATTCTTAGATAACAAATCAGTTTCGCCATTATTTAGTCTATTTAATTTTCTATTCCAAAAAACCCTTTTTGCTTACTAACATGTCAAACAATATATAAACAAAAAAGCATTTTAATAAAAATTAAACACACTCAAATAATATAAACATATAACTAAACAATTTAACATATGTAAAAAAAAACAATTAGCCACATGCATAATTATTTCAATAAACTCTAATAACAATTCTAGGCGTAAATTAATGCATACATTAACTAGGACTTTCATCTCGCAAGGTAGATGAGCCACATACATCGACAAGTCGATTGCGTAAGCCGAAGTTAATAGTATACCAATTAGCACATAACGAATTTTATTAGTTATAATTGAGGTCTTCCCCAATTCAATAACTATTAAATAAATAAAACATGTGTGTATCACTTAACAATTAATCAATCATACAATAAACAATACTCCATGGCAAAACATGCATGTTCCACCATGGATTCCGCATAACAATTATCACCCCAGATACGCATATTACATGGCACATAACAATTATTCATTAATTAACCACATAAAATAAGCATGCAATCCTAGGGTTTCTACAAGTTTTACAAAATTAAAACCTAATAATATAAATATTAGGGTAATCGACCCATATATAAAAAAAATTAGGGTTTCGAATTCAAAACCCTAGAAACCATCAAAAGCATGCAAATAATCATAAAGATTCAATTTTTATGTGTTTTGGTAATTAATTACATCATATTAACGGCTCGTGATGCCACTGTTGGAATTTTATACTCATAACAATTATACATAAAACAAATAACATCATCAAAGCAAGCAGTAAAGACAATAGGAATAAAATATGTAATTAATTAACCAAACAAGAAAGTGCGTACCTTTTAGCAATTCAAGTAATCAAACGATGATGTGATCAAGTAACAAAACCCAAAACCCTAAATTAGGGTTTACACAAAATCGTCCCACCCAAAAAATCGACCACCAAGGAATACAAGCTCAAGTGTGCTTGCTCTTCGTTCTTGTACACACGTACTAATAGCGATTTGATGTGGAAAAGCTAGTTCCTTGAATCACAAATAAACCAAACACTAGTTTCTTTCACTTGGGAAAATCGATCCCTTTGTGGAGGGGGGTTAACGATCGGCCAAGAGAAATAGGGAGGAGAGGAGAAGAGAAATTAGGTTATCAAAGTGATCCAAGGTTAGTCAATAATGAATACATTGATTTGTATTTATAGTTAACATATCTTGGAGTACAAGTTTGAGTGGGATTGGGTTTGGAAACCCTCCACCGATCGGCCTATTCAATCCCAAGGGGATTCTAGAACTTTTCCGACATCTAATTTCATTCTTAGTCCTTGTAGTTAATATTTAACGACCGTTAACCAAACCTCGTTAATCATTTAACTATCGTTATGTTTTATTTAGTGATTAATAATTAATAATAATAACGTTTTATTTATATTAATTATGTACATCAATTCTCATACGTAATGTGTGCAATCCCGAAGTCTCGAGTTCGAATCCGGACATACTATTATTTAAATATCCATTAAAACCTTTCAGGCTAGAACAGGAATGCACATGGTTATAATTTTTTTACTTTCTAAAAGTGAGAACATTAGTACGGTTTTTATAGTAAGTTTGTTGGGTATTCATACGTTCCTTGCTGCAGGGTGCTCATAGTTAGAACCCACAACCATTTGGTTGGGAGCATCTAACGAATACTGCTAGAGTGCTAGGCTACAAGCCGTTTGATGTTTACTAGTTTTGGAACTTTTGCAGGCGGATCAAGGTGGTTAAAATGAAGGAGGCACAACGTCTCAACTTGATGCAGCAGCTGGTATGCAGACTGAAGAGCTTTTCGACTTTGTATAGAAAAAAAGTCTCGTAAATCTAAAGATTGCCTGTTGGTTGCGTTTTATATACATGGTTATAACATTTGGAGTGTGATTTGTTTGTTAGTAACGTAGCCTAAATGGGCTTCTGATGTTTGATATGCACCTTACTGACCCGACTTTGGGGAAGCAGAGGACCGTGTAAGATCTTGTGCTAAGCATCGAGATGTTATCATCTAACACGCTATCTGAATCATATTCACAAAGCAAATACAAGAATTTATAAGACATGTCAGTTAGATGTATTTGTTTCTTAAGGGCATCCACTATAGTAGTTTATGAAAAGGTTTATAAAATGATGAATAGGTCTAGAATATTATTAAACCTCTTCGTAATTTAATGCATTTGAATTTTGTATCATTTTATAACGCTTTACGATGTTAATACATAGTGAAGATAAGTTCAAGGTTTGTTAATTAACATCATAATAAAACTATAAACCTTTATAAAGGTTTAACATAGTGGATGCTCTAACAAGACTGTTTTGGTCTTTTCGATGACTTAAGCTCTTAGGACTCTAGTGAGATGAACACAAAAAGAAGTTACGTTTTTGTGGAGAGTGAACCATCACCTCTATCATTTTCATCACGCGCCACCCTCCATAAAAGAAATGCCCATTACTTTTAAAAATTGCACATGCATACTGATGACAACCATCCTCTTTATTTTATTTTATTTATTTATTTGTGAGTGCGTGCGAGTAATTTGTGTGATATGTTTGTATAAAATAAATATTTTTAATAGAGTTGATTGGCACACTTCTATATCTTATTTGCACACTCTAGGGCTAACCGACCAGACCGATCGAGAAAACCGACCGAACTGAAGGACCAGCTGTCCGGTCTCGGTCCCAACTTTTTTCTTATTTCAGTCTCGGTCCGGTCCGACGTACAAACGGACCATTTTGCCTTCTTGGACCGGATCGACCAAAGGACCGGACCAAACACACTCGGTCCAATCCTCGGTCTAGGTTTTTGGGCTATTTCGGTCTCGGTCTTGGCCGATCCGGTGTTAGACCGATGCTTACCCCCTAATCTAATGTTCAATCCGTAAAAACAACATAAAATAAATGTACAAGTACTTATTGCACAGCATAATGTGTGTAAATCAAAAGTGAGAATATGCAATTCACATCATCTTTTACCATAAAAGGTAAAATGTGATTGAGTTTGATGATATGTTGAATGATAATGTGATGGTGACGTGAAGTTGACATTAGTATTATCAGTAATATATTTAGTTTTTTAACTTTTAGGGACCATGGCCTCTCGTTTTACTTTTGTAGCTTACATGACAAAATTATTAATTAGGGATATAATTAGAAAAAAAATTATTTAACTTGTCTATTTTTTTGTTTTGTTTATCCTTTTATATAATATAAAAATATAAATTTTTAAAATTTTGTCTTTTGTGTATATTTTGCGATTATTTTATCTTTTAAACACCCTGTTAACATCGAAAGGTGAAATGATCATTATACATGAACAAACTACGCACAAAGATGAAAATTTAAAGGTTTGCGTTTTAATATCAACAGAAAAATCAAAAAATAAATAAATAAATAAAATAATGTAGAAGCAAATACATTTATCTATTGTTATCCATATTAATTATACTTTTTTAACTTGTGTATACTAACCAAACAATAGTCTTTTTTTTTGGTGGTTGGCTAATATTTGATCTCCAAAATACATGAAATAATAATAATAAGAGTAGATTGCATTTTTGGTCCTTGTAATTTGGCTAAATTGCAGGTTTGATCTTCAGTCTTTCAAAAATGTAACGATAGTCTTTATTTTTAGAGTAAACTCCAAAATACATCCATTGGTTTCATAGTTTACATCCCTCTCGCAATAGTTTCAACAGATACATCCCTCCGTTAGTAAAGTTGGCACAAATACATCCCTCCGTTAGTAAAATCAGTTAATGAGGACTAACGGTGCAAATATATCTCCGTTATCTCACATTCGTTAAGAGATATTTACGTAAATCGTCCTTGTGGCAAGGAACAAATTGCAACCAAAGTCCCTATTTAAAGTTAAAGTTATTTGCATAAATGGTCCTTGTGGTTAGGCCAGTCAAGTGCCACGTGTCACCACGCAGTAGTGCCGCGTGTCATCGGTCGGGTCGGTCGATGGCCGAGGTCGATAAGCGGGTCGGGTTGCCGTGGACGCCAATGAGATGGTGCCACGTGGCATTGGTAAAATAATCCACAACTTTGGCTCCCTTGGATTCGAACCTGGGTCGTGTGAGTGGGAAGCAATGCTTTGCCCAACTGGGCTAAGCATAGCTTCAATTATTTCTCCCTAAATTTAATACATAACCTTCAAAATTTAAAAGCCGATTGTTCAATTTAGTTTTTGGTTTATTAATTTACGGAGTTATATGGACTGTAAAAAAATAAATAAATATACCGTCGGACTCGTCTTTTCGTGCTCTTTCAATGGTATGCCGGGAATTTTTCGACCGACCGTTTGAACTCTCGAAAAATGCACGAAAATCACCATTTTTTCTTTTGTTTTTGCATTTTTCGAGGTCCAAACCAAGTTGAAAAAATTCCCGAGCATACCGTCGGACGTTTTTCGTTTTTCGTGCTCTTTCCAATGGTATACTTTCGGGGAATTTTTTGACTTCGTTTGAACCTCGAAAAATGCGAAAATCACCATTTTTTCTTTGTTTTTGCATTTTTCGATGTCCCAACCAAGTCAAAAAAATTCCCCGAGCATACCGTCGGACTCGTTTTTTCGTGCTCTTTCCAATGGTATGCTCGGGGAATTTTGTCGACTTCGTTTGAACCTCTAAAAATACGAAAATCACCATTTTTTCTTTGTTTTTGCATTTTTCGAGGTTCCAACCAAGTCGAAAAAATTCCCCGAGCATACCGTCGGAATCGTTTTTTTGTGCTCTTTCCAATGGTATGCTCGGTGAATTTTTTTGATTTCAAACGAACCTCAAAAAATGTGAAAACAAAGAAAAAACGATGATTTTCGCATTTTTCGAGGTTCAAACTAAGTCGAAAAAATTACACGAGAATACCATTGGAAAAGAGCACGAAAAACGAGGTCCGATGGTGTATTTATTTATTTTTGACAGTCCATATAACCTCATAAATTGATAGGCCAAAAGCGTCAAATTGAACCTTATTATTATTTGGGCCAATAATAAGAAGGGTTATATATTTGATTTTGAGTATTATTAATGAAACTATGCTTAGCACAAGCTGGCATAGGTTCATTCCACACAAACAACCCGGGTTCGAATCCCACTAGAGCCAAAAGATGGTATATTTTACCAATGCCACGTGGACCAATGGGGCCTCATTGGTTCCACGTGCAACCCGCAACCCGACCCGCTTCCGACCCGACCGATGACAGGTAAAATGTGACGTGGCACTACTCGGTGGTGACCGTGGCACTTGACGCCTAACCACAAGGACCATTTATGCAAATAACTTTAACTTTAAATAGGGACTTTGGTTGCAATTTGTTCCTTGCCACAAGGACGATTTACGTAAATATCTCTAAACGAATGTGAGATAACGAGATATATTTGCACCGTTAGTCCTCATTAACTGATTTAATAACGGAGGGATGTATTTGTGCCAACTTTACTAACGGAGGGATGTATCTGTTGAAACTTTTGCGAGAGGGATGTATGGTGCGAAACGAGGTAAACCACAGGGATGTATTTTGGAGTTTACTCTTATTTTTAAGTTTGGATTGCTTGTTTGGTCTTTGGTTAAAGTTAAATGACTAAAATACCCTTAACAAATAAAAAGGAACAGTATTTTAGTCATTTAACTTTGGCCAGGGACTGAATATGCAACCCAGACTTAAAAATAGGAACTACCGTTGCATTTTTGAAAGGATGAGGACTAAACCTGAAATTTGGGTAAACAATAAGGACCAAAAATGCAATTTACTCTAATAATAATTGATATGCCACGTGTCAGAACAGGAGTAGATATTGGATGATTAACATGGCCCATCTAGCTACTAAAAACCAGGCAATAATACTAGGATTCATTCATAGACATGGTGAAGATAGATGTGATAAAACATGCCATAAAACAAGCTATGGAAGATGTGGGGCCCACTGGTTCATCCCATGATGACATAAAACATGACCATCATCTACTTTCTAAGTTGATGTCTCAGGTATTTTATAGCAACTCTTTATCTAATGAAAAAAAATACATATACAATGTTTAAAACCGTTCGGAAGCAGTCTCTTTACTTTCGGGTTTACTGAGTAGGATCTGTCGGTGAGATTGGGTATGTTGTTGTTGTTAATGTTTTGAAAACCGGGTTGATCGACCTGGACGGGTCATCGGGTCGGCAGTTCAACCGGTTCGACCGCCCTCAACCGGTTTTATGAAGGAAAAAAAAAACAGCTTATACATATGTCCAAACACTATTTTTGCCATCCAAACACTATTTTTTTCCTGTAAAAATCAGCATAAAACCTTGTGTCTAAACACTAGTTTTGACCCGTTTTTGTTCCGGAACCGGTTCAACCAATTGACCCAGCCGGGTCAAACCGGGTTTCAAAACATTGGTTTTATAGCCATTTCGGGTTTGTTTGCACCAAGGACTGATGGAGTAACGGTTGCGTGTGAACCACATGAATTTTAGTAAAATTTTGTAAATGCCGATAATTGAGAAATTTAGCTTGTCCTAAAACTTTAGCTTGTTCAGGTCCCATATATTAGTGGGGGTTTGTTTCGGCTTATATAGTCGGCTTATGCCTTATTTGGTTTTGGGCTTACGTTTCATAAGCTCACTTTTTCTGGCTTATTTTGAAACTTTTTTGCTTATGTAAGCTTTATATGACATAATAAACTCATATAAGCTGAAAATTTTCAAATTAAGCCACAAAAAGTTAGCTTTGAAACATAAGCCAAAAACCAAATAAGCCATAAGCCAGCTATATAAGCAGAAACAAACACTCCCTTAGTCACCCAAAATATTACGAAATCATGGTCAATTGGTCACCCATTAGAGACAAAAGGATGTCGAATTGCTTATTTAAGTGCTTTTATTCTATAGTACAACAACGACAACATACCCAATCCGGGCGGGGTAAGGGGAGGTAAAATGTAAAGAGATCCTACCCCTACCTTTCAGGATAAACCCGAAAGTAAGGAGATTGCTTTTATTCTAGAGTAGACAAGCTTATTTGATTGCTCATACTCACCCGGGAGGGAAAAAAAGGATGTTATGATTGCTTATTTGATTGCTTTTAGTTTAGAGTAAATAAGCTTATGGAAATAAGAAGCTAGGTTGATATGTGTTTATTTTCATTGCCAATTACTAGCACATTACGATGAACCCCGAACACCCTTGAGACTAGACTAGTGACTTCAAAAATTCTCTTGTGACATCTTAAAGGGTGTTTGGAATTGCGTTTCTTAAGTGCTTATACAAAATAAAATTATCAAAACTTGTCGCGAAATGGTATATGGTTGCAGCCACATATAATTATCGACATATGACTTACCATAATCAAATTTTTAGGCATTAGCAAATTTAGTTTCTTTTGCCGGTTATAATCACATAACTATCTTCTAACAGTTAGAGAAGTTGGAAAGTGAACCAGAGGATCTACCTTCCCCTAACGGTGACTTAACAAATATGAACAACAACGATATGTCAAATTTGAAAGACGACGAAGAAGAGGATGATAAGATAGTGAAAGAGCTTAAGAAACTGAATCGGCAGAATTTTATAACAAACTGTCTTCTTTCAGCCATATTAGTCTTGACCGTCACTTGGCAGATATCCCAGGTCTCCATCATTTTGAGTCTCAAAAACGGAGTGACTCAACCGTTTCGCTCTGTTGGTAGCTTGTTTAAGAGTATAGTTAAACGTCATAAACCAAATGGTAACAATGAAGATACGGATTCGTTGACTGCAGGTGACCTCATCGAATCTTTGCCGGTTCATATTCACAAATTACCCGAGTTCCAACATATTGAGCTGCCCAAAAATCAACTTTGGTTTTATTTAGAAGCCTCAGTCGTATAATGGATTGCATCAAAGACGAGAAGGATTTTGCTTGTTTTCGTTTGTGATGTTTTGGATATTGTAGATTAAGGTGATCTATAAATATGTTATCAATTTGATTTGCTTTTGTTACGATAAAGGTTATTGCTCGTGTTTGATAATGTTTACAACCTGCTGGTTTTGTTACAACACGGACATGTGTTTTTTAGTGTGTGCAAAACAAAACTCGATCCAATGTTCCATACGAGTAACTGTGTTGAGATCGTGTAGGATCAGAAGCTGTTATGCAGGCTTGCTTCTCGGTCCACGGTATGGAAAAAGTTGTGTTTACGGTTTTGTTCAGGTGGGACTTAAAACATAATTTGAGCAAAGAACTATGCTTGAATCAGTAGCCAAAACGGTTAAATAGTCAACCCGGCCCTAAACAGGTACCATATTGTCCGGTTTTCGTCTCAAACATTCCTTAGTCCCAGTCTGATTTAGGGCAGGTGTTTCTGTTTTTCATATATTGTTGCGCCTCATAATGTAGCGAACTTAGACAAATCGAGATACAAAGTCTAGCAAGCCTGCACAAAGGCAGTTTCATACCCTTGCTTAATTACATGTCCAAAGCCCTTGTTTTCTCATTAACTAATCACATAATGGCCTTTTAGCTAATCACATAGTTACATTAAGATACTTTAGAAAAAATGGATTTACTAAAAAGTTTTACGAGTTAAAAATAAAAATATATATGTGAATTTGTGTACTATAGCAACGAACTTTTTCAAAGTTTCTGTCTTAGTATGTGAACTTTAAAAAGTATCAATAAATGCAACGAATTTTTATAAAGTGTTTCAATATGCACATTTTGATGTGTTATCACGTTAAATAAAATGACACATGTCGGTTTCTTTTGCATGACAACACATCAAAATGTATATATTGTAACACTTTATGAAAGTTCATTACATTTAAGACAAAATTACACGGTTGGTCCCTGTGGTTTGCTCGTATTGCAAGTTTGGTCCCTAAGTCATTTTAATTACCCCACATATACCTATTTTTGAAACGTTGCACTCTTTTAGTCCCTATTTTGGATGGCCGTTAGTGCAGTCCGTTAAGTATTTTGCGGTGTTAGTCCTTCGTTAATAAATTTTGCACCGTTAGTCCTTATTTTTTAAAATATAGTTTTCCACAGTTAGTCCCTCCGTTAATAATAGTTATCGCCCGATTTTTTACGTTTTTGTCCGTTTTCGTTCGTTTTTTATCCGTTTCCCCCCGTTTTTTTTACGTTTTTCGTCCATTTTCTTTCGTTTTTTTTATTGTTTTTGTCCGTTTTTCTTACGTTTTTATTGGTTTTCATCCGTTTTTCTAACATTTTTCTTAGATTTTTATCCATTTTTCTTACGTTTTGTCTTTTTTCTTTCGTTTTTGCATGTTTTCATCCGTTTTTGTCCATTGTTCTTACGTGTTGTCCGTTTTTCGTACGTTTTTATCGGTTTTCATCCGTTTTTCTTACATTTTGTCCGTTTTTATTTCGTTTTTGTACTATTTCAACATATTGAAACTTTTTTCCAAAAAGAAAAAAAATTTGGAAAAAATTTCCAAAAAATTGAAAAAAATATTTCCGAAAAAAAAAATTGAAAAAATGTAAAAAAAATTTCAAATTTCAAAAAAAAAAATTGAATAAAAAATTTCAAAAAATATTTTCAATTTTTTTTTTGAAATTTTTTATTCAAAATTTTTTTATTTTTTTTCAATTTTTTTTTTGGAAATATATTTTTTCTATTTTTTTTTTTAGAATTTTTTTTTTACAATATGTCCAAATTTCGAAAAATATTGAAAAAAAAGTTTTGAAACAAAAAATGTATTTCGACATATTGAAAATTTTGAAAAAAAAAAATTTCAATTTTTTTTTTTAAGATTTAAAAAAAATATACGTAGTATATATTTGAAAAAGATTTTTTTTTATTCAAATTTTTTTTTTGAAATTTTTTATTCAATTTTTTTTTAAATTTGAATTTTTTTTATTTTTCTTTCAAATTATTTTTTCGGAAATATTTTTTTTCCTATTTTTTTTTTTTTGAAATTTTTTTTCCAAATTTTTTTCTTTTTGGAAAAAATTTTCAATATGTTGAAATAGTACAAAAACGAAAGAAAAACGGATGAAAACCGATAAAAACGTACAAAAAACGGATAAAACGTAAGAACAACGGATGAAAACGGGCAAAAACGAAAGTAAACAGACAAAACGTAAGAAAAACGGACAAAACGGATGGCGGATAAAACGTAAGAAAAGCGGACAAAAACTATAAAAAAAGCGAAAGCGGAAAAACGTAAAAAAAGCGGGGGCAAAACGGATAAACGACAAACGGACAAAAACATAAAAAATCGGGCGATAACTATTATTGACGGAGGGACTAACTGTGGAAAACTATATTTTAAAAAATAAGGACTAACGGTGCAAAATTTATTAACGAAGGACTAACACCGCAAAATACTTAACAAACTGCACTAACGGCCATCCAAAATAGGGACTAAAAGAGTGCAACGTTTCAAAAATAGGTATATGTGGGGTAATTAAAATGACTTAGAGACCAAACTTGCAATATGAGCAAACCACAAGGACCAACCGTGTAATTTTGTCTACATTTAATGATACTAGTAATTTTTATCGTTCAAGACGGGAGTCACGGGACTTTGTAAGATATTTGTTGTAATTTTGTGACCTAAACCTTTTATGGGTTTGACTTTGAATTAGAATGTTAGGGGCCAAGAATGATGTGTGATTGGGTTAGGGTTCTTTAAGCCATTTGCTGTTTTTCAGACTTTAAGAGTTACGTATCTTCTTTCGTTGGTACATCTATATCATGATAATAACGTATTAGACATTTTTAACTCGTGTATCAAACATGATATACAAGACGACAAACAAGAAGCAAAACTTCTAGGTCCTGGGGCATGTTAAAAAAGATTTGTAACACGAGAATTTAGAAATGAGAAAATGATAAAGGGACCTAAACTTATGACTAATTTTAAATTTAAATTCAAGTGTCATCATTCTGATGGGTTGTAAAGTTAGTAAGTTCATATCTGCAGCCATGAGGATAATGCAACTTGAATTAAGTTTAGGTCTTTATATCATTTTTCTTTAGAAATATATAAATTTTTTAAAAATCAATATATATATTTGACATAAATATAATTAATTAAAAATCACATGATTCACGTACACTTGAAAATCCTCTTCGGGTCTCACGTGGAACGTTGTTACTCAATTTTAAGTGTCACGCATAAGAACGAAACAAAAAAGCGTCGTTAAAAATTATATGGACATGAATGATAAGTAAATAAGTTTAAAAAAAATAAGAATGTGACGAGTAAATTGCAAAAATCGTCCTTCTGGTTTGGGTAAATTGCAGGTTTTGTTTTTAATTTTTCGAAAGCGCATACATCGTTTTTGTATTTTGGGTTGTAATTTTCGTCATTTTCCAAAGTAAAATAACTAGAATGCGTTTGCACAAAAACTACAACCCAAAAACAAAAACTACAACTCAAAATTTCTCACATAAACGATGCTTGCACTTTCACAAAGTTAAAAATAAAACTTGCAATTTAACCGACCCACACGACGATTTTTGCAATTTCCTCTAAATGTAACACAGTTACTTTGTGAGTTTGTGTTACTATCAACTCAAAACAAAAAAAGAAGATATATGGTTGGCTAATAAAATGAGAATTAATACCTACACCATATATTTTGATGCATGCATCATAATTTGTACAGTACATTTTGTATCGTACAATACTGTAATGCATAAATTGTGATGCATGCATAAAAAATATGATGCGAGTATCACCCTAATAAAATAGGCATATAATAATAAGTCATGCATGCCACGTATGACAATAACAACAACCACGTGTCAGGACAGGAGCAGATCATGCATGATTCGATACTACTAGTACTTAATTATTTGACTGTTTCTTTTCTAAAAAACTGGAACACTCTAGGCTTCCCCAACAAACATATAAGATTCATTCATTCATTCTAGACAGTGCATGTTTTTTAAGACAGAGATATGGTGTCATCGTCGAAGGTAGAAGTGATAAAGCATGCAGTAAAACAAGTTATGCAAGAGGTGGGCCCCAGTCATGATGATGATGATGATGATGATGAGAAACACGACCATCGTTTGCTTTCTAAATTAATGTCTCAGGTATAAGATCCTTACTTCATTTGTCTTATGTTAAGTGTCTAAATTGCTATTTGGGATGTGTAATGGTAAGTGTTCATGTTATATTTCAATCTCTTAGAAATAGATTTTAGCGTGTAGATATGATATTTGATTGGCCGAGGGGGTACTCAGCTGAATTTTTTAGAATTTTGTGCATCATGAGTGTGAACACTTATTATAGTTCAGTTTGAGATCCTATAAAAATTGTTCACTTTATATTTTAGCCCGTGAAAATAGACTTTAGCGTCTTGAGATATGATAATTGATTAGTTGAGGGTGTTGTTAGTAGGATATTTTAGAATTTTGTGCATTATGAGTGTGAACACTTATTATAGTACTAATTGAGATGTCCTATAAAAATTGTTCAGTATATATTTTAGCCGGTGAAAATAGACTATAGCGTGCAAATATGATAATTGATTGGTTGAGGGTGTTGTTAGTAGGATATTTTAGAATTTTGTGCATTATGAACGTGAACACTTATTATAGTACGGGATTGAGATGTCTTATAAAGATTGTTCACTTTATATTTTAGCCGGTGAAAATAGACTTTAGCGTGCAGATATGATATTTGATTGGCTGAGGGTGTTAATTAATTGTTAGTAAAATATTTTAGAATTTTGTGCATTATGAGTGAACACTTATTATAGTTCAGATTGAGATCCTATAAAAATTGTTCACTTAATATTTTAGCCCGTGAAAATAGACTTTACCGGGCAGATATGACATTTGATTGGGTGCGAGTGCACTTAGCAGGATTACCTTAGATTTTTTTTTTTATAAAAGTGGGACATTTTTTTATGAGCCGAAGTGATGGTATTTTTTCATCATGGTTTTTAGTTGAACCGGAAATATTTTTGTATATCCCATTGCTTTCGGCTTTAGGGCACGTTACATTTATCAGATAAGCCATTTGATAAAAGGAAGTGTCTAGACTAGTGGTTTTAGATCATTTCTTTTGTGACATTTATGAGTTTACACATTTTGAGGGTGCTTAGAATTGCATTTTGTTGTATTGATTAATTTGACTAATCAGAATGCTAATTACCATTTTGCATAAATATATACCGACACCACAAGTTGTTACATCCAGTAATGCGTATCCACAACATTGTTAGCGGACTATTATACAAAGCTCGTTATTATAGTGTTTACTAGTTATGTTTCGGCATAGCCCGTTTATTATTTGTTTTGTGTATTTATTCACATTGTAAACACTTAACGCGTTTATGTGAAGTATACAATTCTACATGACTCGAAGTTTTCACTAATTTAATCGCGAAACACTTTGTCTCTTGAAAACGTAATTATTCAATCGATATACATTTCCTCAAGTTGATGTTTTGTTTCCTAACAAAAATGACAGTTAGATAAGTTGGAAAGTGAACCAGAGGAGCTACTTCCCCTTGCTATCTCCAAACCGGAATCCGCAATCGACGGTGACTTAACCAAAACGAACAACGTAAACGTTGCAAAATCAAAAGAAGAAGACGACGAGGAAAAAGCTAAGATAGTAAAAGAGCTCAAGGAACTAAAGAGACAGAATTTTATAACACAATGTCTTCTTTCAGCCATGATAGTCCTGACCGTCACTTGGCAGATATCCGAAGTGTCCATCATTTTGAAACTCAAAGACGGAGTGACTCACCCGTTTCGCTCCATTGGTGGTTTGTTTATGAGTATGATAAGACCCTCTAAAGCAATTGGTAATGATGAAGATAAAGACTCGTTGATTTCTAGCAACCTCATTGAATCTTCGCCGGTTCATGATCTAAAAATTCCTGAGATTCCGCGTATTGAGCTGCCCAGTATCGACTTTCGTCTCAATTTAGAAGACTGAGTCGAAAAATGGATTGCAACAAAGGATAAGAAGAATATTCCTTGTTTGTTTTGTGATGTTTTGGATATTGTAGATAATTGATTAAGGTGCATTATAAAGATGTTCTCGATTTTATTTGGTTTTGTTTACAGTGTTTAGTAAAGATTGCGTTTGTTACTGGAAAGATTATCGCTCGTGTTTGGTTTTGTTTCAATACGGACAGGTCTTTTCACGGCGTGCAAAACTTGATCCATTGTTGAAATCGTGCAGGATCCGAAGTGGTTATGTAGTACTTGCTTCTCGGTCCATGGTACGAAAAAAGTTGTGTTTACGGTTTTGTTCTGGGCGCGTGAAAAAAGTTGTGTTTACAGCTCGCGTTTAGTACAGATTGCACTTGCTGCTACAAAGGTTGTCGCTCGTGTTTGGTTTGGTTTCAATATGGACAGTTTTTTCACGGGCGTGCAAAACTTGATCCATTGTTTCAAACGAGTAACCGTATGTTTTGAAATCGTGCAGGGTCGGAAGTGGTTATGTACGGCTTGTTTCTTGGTCCATGACTCCATGGTACGAAAAAAGTTGTGTTTACGGTTTTGTTCCGGTTCGACTCAAAATTGGACTTATGGACATGAATGTTACTAGAACATTATTTGAGCAAGGAAACATATGCTAACTTGAGAAAGAAAGTATAGTCTAGATTTGAAAGGGATACACTATATGAACGGGAGATTCATGCATAGGCTGAAATTAGGCACTAAAATTTTTGTCCTCCTCTCTCTCTCCATTAATGCAAAAAGTACTATGACACCAATTTTTTTTATTTAATCGGTGGCTTACGTATTAATTTTTTTTTTTTAATTGTGTAGTATTTAGGTATATGTGTAGTGTATTAGTGTATATATTTGTGTAGTGTTTTTATATGTATAGTGTTTTTATATGGTATTTATTTTACGCTATTTTTTATAAACTTTTTTTTATAAACTTTTTTTATATGTATAGTGTTTTTATATGGTATTTATTTTACATTACTTTTTATAAATTTTTTATAAACTTTTTATAAACTTTTTATAAACTTTTTTTTATAAACTTTTTTTATAAATATTTTATAAACTTTTTATAAACTTTTTTTTATAAACTTTTTTTATAAAAAAAATTTATAAAAAAAGTTTATAAAATATTTATAAAAAAAGTTTATTAAAAAAGTTTATATAAAAGTTTATAAAAAATTTATAAAAAAAAGTTTATAAAAAGTAACGTAAAAAAAGTTTATAAAATATTGTATTGTTATTGTTTACTGTAATTAAATGAAAACAATACACAAATAAATACTCTGCATATAAAACAACTACACAAATTAAATATACCACACAAATAAATATACTATACATATAAAAACACTACACAAATTAAATATACCCCACAAAATAAACTATACACAATTAAAAAAAAGAAAAAAAAAGACAATGGTACAAATGTGGGAGAGAGAGGGAGGACAAAAGGGGACCACTTTTGGCAGTGTAGGGGTAGACCCCGTTCATCTAAAAATGTAAGGACCGTCGAAATAACCCAACCCGATTTGAAAATGAAAATTTGCACATGCCTCCTTTAAAGTTTATTGTTTGACAGTTCAAGCCCATGCTTTCTCCTTAACTAATCATAATATCATATATTGGCTTTTAACTAATCACATTAATACGTTAAGATAACTTAGAGAGTAATAATAAATGGGTTTGTTGAAAAACGAGTTAAAAGTAGTAAAAAGAAAAAAGAAAATGAATTTCTTTACCGTGTAGAAAAGTGCAAGATTTTGTACAAAATCTTTTGGTTGAAAGATGCAATGCAAACAAGATTGTTCACATTTATAGGTTTGACTTTGAATTAAAATGTTCTGGTCCAAGATTAAAGTTGGAGTAAGTGACTTTGTACTTTGCATGTTATTGACGGATAGGAAATGAGAAACAAATCAACTACATCCACTAGTTCTATATGTTATAAGGGGGGAGGGAGTGGAAGTTTTGAAGCCTAATACCCTAAGGGTGTCACGTCACCTCTATCCAATAAAAATCTTCCAACTTAAAACTACCCCAATACTACCCTAACACTTACCTTATTCTAACAAGTGGGAGTGTACCGTACCAATTCCAGGTTTTTTTTTTTTTAATACATAAAATCAAATACAATATTTAAAATAAAAACATACCATTTCATTAAAAAAAGGCATTACATAATACTTAAAAAACTACAACTTAAAAATTGAAACTACAACTTAAAAAAAAAAAAAAAAACATTAAATAAGTTGAAATTAAAATAACTTGAAACTACAATTTAAAAATTGCAAGCCCATCCGGTGTTTGAAAGCATGAGTTCACGTTTACGGTAAGAACTAATTCCAACATAGCGGGATCGCGAATGTGATCATGCGGACTCCAAAAAACTTCAACTCCCGTTGTGCATTCTTGAACTTCGCCACCTCGAGTTGTGTAGCCAACAATTGTTTCGCCATCTCGCGTTTTCTTCCAAATATTGTGTCTAACTTTTTGTGTATGTGCCAGCGTTGATTTCATCCGCAACGCTTGAGATAGACGAGGAGGGATTTTGCTTCTTCTTCATTTTTCTTGATTCATGGAGGGGTGGGGTCTTCATTCATGTCGAGGAATGGTGTGCTGCCGGCGTCATACTCCCCGAACCTCCTTTTGAAGAATTGCTTGCGTACGGACAATATCTTGAAAACATTCTTGCTCCAATCCATTTCTCATGTCCTCCCACAACCTCCCACGCCCTGGTACGAAGAAATTGTTTTTTCTTGCGTGTAGAAATCCATTTCAAACTTGTCTCACCACGTCCAAGCCGTTGCACCGCACTCCACTAGCCTTAGCACGCGTTTCACATTATATACAAAATAATTTAATTGTAAATAAAAACTGCGGATTACGCAAAAATAAAAAGTATAGCTAAAACATGAAGTTGTAATTGTAAATAATAAAGTATAGATTATGTACCGCTGGAGGTAAGTAGCCGTTGAAAATACCCATGGCCGTGTTCATTGTTCTCCACTTGGTATTCAAATCATGAAATGTTCGTGAACTCGAACCTTTGTTGCCTCAGAATGCTCGAGAATCCGTTTCCAAAACCGTCGGACTTTTGTTCATGGCAGGCAACACCACTGAAGTGGAGATTTGAACCCATGCTTTCATGGCGCCTCCTCCTCTTGTGCGGCGTCCAAACTTCACGTGGCCTCTCCGGCCTAAAAAGCTTTTTCTTCCTCTAGGATCGACTTCTTGAACTTCCTCATCTTGCGTCATCTTCATTTGGTAGTGGTTGTGTTTGGGCACGTACGTCTCTACACACACGTGCTTCACTAAGGTTTTCGAAGGGGAAAAAACTCGCTTGTAGCAATAATGTTGTAGTGTTGTGGATTCAATTGAGGAGGACCCATATTATATGGGAAAAATTGTGGAGATTGGGGTTGTGGAACATAAAATTGATTCGGGGATGGTTGAGAATAAAATTGGCTAAATCGTAACGGAGTTTGTTTAGTTGATTTGGGATGGTTGAGACCGACCTTGGCCTTGAGTGAAAGTTTTTTACTTCTCCTTGGATCCATAGTTTAGTGTTTTTGAAAGATTATTGTGTGTTGTGGGTTTTTTTTTTGAAAATAGAGTGAAATATAAGTTTAAATAGAGTGAATTTTTTTTTTATTTGGTTAAGTAGCCTGTTGGTTAACGGCTTAAATTTTTGCAACGTCCATATTTTTGCAACGGTCACATGCGGTTTTGAACTTCATAAATCCAACCCATTGGTCCGGATTAAACCGAGCAGAAGCGGAACTGTAGCCGGGCAGATTGAATTCACGAACCCGCAGCATTACACCCATGCCTTCAGATTATACCTAAGCGACAAAATGGGGTTTGATTGTTTCAATGGTTCATATTAGGGGTGTTCATCGGTTCGGTTATCGGTTTGTTTGGTTCTGTTCGTTCGGTTAATTTTTTTCTGGGTATAACCGAGAACCGAACCAAACCGAATTCAAATTTGACTAAACCGAACCGAAAACCAAAAACCGAACCCTCAATAACCGAAAACCGAACCGAATAACCCGAATTACTTAAATTTAATAATTTATTCATTTCTTTATATATATTTTTTGAAAAAAACATAATTTTCAAGCTTAAAAAATAGTATATATATATATTATAAAAGAGTTTTAATATATTTTTTTATATAAATATATAAAAAAATATATATATTTATTTAAATTCGGTTTTTGGTTCGGTTTTCGGTTTAGATTGCTGAAACCATAACCGAACCGAAAACCGAACTTTTATTTCGGTTCGGTTCGGTTTTGGCAAATTCGGTTCGGTTATGAGTTCGGTTCGGTTATTTTCGGTTCGGTTCGTTTCGGTTTTCGGTTTATTTGGATATTACCCAACCCATGAACACCCCTAGTTCATATGGTTTACATATGAGAAATATTATCACCATATTTTACTTTTTATGTTCATTACTAAACAAAAAATATAAAACTATATTACTTTATACAAACATACTTTGTAATATCACGCACATACTCACAAACAGAAGAAAAAAAAGTTCACATACACATAAACGTGATGCAAACCGACACTATGTGCAAAATCTTAAGCATGGCGCGTGGTGTTTGAATGACTTCTATGAGGATCGCTAGTAAGAGGTGGGATAGTGATGATTCACAATATTAGAGAGCTTGGTGAAGTCATGCAACAATAACTGTTATTGGGTTGCCATCTCAGTACACACATAATATCACTACAATAACTAAACACCATCCCAACTATAATTGTTATAGGTGCATGTGAGTCCATACCACTTCACTAAAAATAACTACTCACCAAAATAAAATAAAAAAAAGATACGGATGGCACTCGTTAGTTGCCCAGCGAGGGCAGTAGGGGACCAATGGCGTGGGACGATGTCCAGAACAACAACGACGTTGGGGAAAAAACGCTAATAGTGTGTGATTCGTCCTTGCAGCATGCCCTCTTAGCGATAATGTTTTAAATAAACATAAGAGAATCTTAGGGTCCGTTTGGTTTGTTGACGGGTTTAGGATTTGGATTCGGATTCGGATTTAGATTTAAATTTAGTTTAGGATTTGGATTTAGATTTGATATAAGAAAAGGAAAATATATTTTATATAAATTAATATTTTATATTATTTTATATTAAAATATATTATTTTATAAGATTTATAAAGACACAAAATAAAAATGAACTTGCCCCTCTTGTTGAGAAAATTGTGGAGTTTGAAAAGATTCTTATTGATAGGAAAGTTACTCTTATTGATAATGATGGTAATCTTAATAAAAATGTTGATTATCCAAGTAATATAAAGGATTTTCCGTCTACTTCTTCTACTAAGAGTGTTAACCCATTCTCTAAGGTGGGAGAGATTGTTGATTCTGATAGTGATGAAGAGGAGGTTGTGAACACTTTTGATAAGTCAATGAACCTCTTTGGTGGTGGTCATGATCGTGAAGATGATTATGATGACTATGCTTATGATGACTACGCGGATCAGGTCTACGATCTTTCAGGAAATTTGGATGCTTATTATGACACGTATGGTATCAAGCTCCAAGGCCTTGGTAGGAAGTAATTATGCTTTCATAGGAGTCTAATGTTATCTTTTGAGTAGTGGTTTATTTTATTGTTTAGAGAATAGTAAGTTTCTTATTATGTAAGCTTTCCGCCCATGTAACGGGCTAAGATATGTGATTCACCCATATCCTTTATACTTAAACGTTTTTTGAAGTAATATATTTACCGGATCTTTGATCTTTTACAAAAAAAAAAAACACGTAAGGATTCAATTTGAGCACTCTTGTGAAATTTAACGGTGAAATCCAAGTCCAATGGTGAAATCCTCCATCAAACATTTTTGTTTTTATCTGTGAGTCCTTTAAACCCAATCCAACCCTTTAAAATAAACGGACCCTTAATATTTACTAAAAGTTTATAGAACATGAAAGTGTATATTCATTTTGAGTTAAATTAAACTACATGAGTACCTACGTATAGCAACGTATTTTATAGCGGCAGATGATTTTAATAATAAAAAAAGTTTATGCGTTATAAACGAAAAATAATAAAAGTTTGAGGATTTGGTGTTTAAACATAATTGTTTTGAACCCGGTTCGAACCGGGTGGTTCAACCGGTTGAACCGTTCCAGTTGAAAAATGGGTAAATTTAAACAGGGTCAACAAGACATGTTGGGTCGAAAAACCGGGTTAAAATTAAACCAGATCAACCCGTCGGCTTTGAAACGTCCTGAGTCAACCCGCTTTCAATTTGTATTAATAGTTTCTTTTAAAATATATATATATATATATATATATATATATATATATATATATATATATATATATATATATATATATATATATTAATTATTTCAAACATTTTAACTTTTAAGTTTTCAACATTTCATTTTATTGACTTTTTATTTTTCATTTTAATATTTTTTGTTTTATAAATAGTATAGATAAGTACAAGAGTTAATTGCATTTTTGGTCCCTGTGGTATGGCCAAATTGCAAGTTTGGTCCCTAAACCTTTAAAAGTGCAATGGTAGTCTTCATTTTAAAGTTTGGATTGCAATTTTGCCCTGTATATAAAGTGAAATAAAAATATTTATTCAGAGAAGACAAGAGTAATTTGATCATTTCCCCACATCATAGGGATTATAAGGACCAAAAATGCAATCCAAACTTTAAAATAAGAACTATCATTGCACTTTCAAAAGTTTCCAACCAGTTTTGTGGGTTTGGACCAAAGCGTTTGGCTGCAATTTAATCATAGCTTTTTATATCAAAAAAAACCAAAATACAATTAACTCTTAAGTACAACTAATCACAAAAGTAGTATAAATAAAACTCCACCATCATCATCACCATCAAACATTTATATGGTCTCCTGTGAAAGACAAAAGGAGCCCATCTTTTTATGGATTTCACTGGTGTACATGTACTTTGCATAGTTTAAGTCACATCATTCTACTTTTTGTATTCTTTGTCACTTTAATCTCAAATTATATGTTTTTTATAAAAGAAATTATACATAAACTTAAAACTTGGCTTAAAAATAAACTTAAAAATATTTGGCAAAATCCTAACGGATTGTAAAATAAACGAGTCTTTGCTTGCAGTCATCAAAATTTTACCAAATATTTTTAGATTTATGTATCATTTCTCTTTTTATAATGCTAGTAAACTAAAGCAGTTTGAAACCACAACAATTCGACACATATCTTAACCTCAACAACTCTAAACTATGTGTAATAAAGAATTCATCCACATGTTGCTAATTACCAACAACGTGTATTCATTGATTAACACTCAACTTTAAAGGTGTTTTGGTTTGCCAAAAAAATCATTATGGGTATCGCAATGGCTATAAGTTTTGTAAACCCTTGTCGGGTTGAGTATATATCTAAGGCCTGTTTGGTAGGAGTTTTTTTTTGAAGCCGTTAGTTTTTTGTTATAAAAATAATATCATCTAATAAATAGCTTCGTTAAAATACATTAATTTCAAGCTTTTATTCAAACAAATAGCTCATAAATGAAAAGCTGATTCATTAAACTTTTTAAATATTTTAGAGCTGTTAAAACTTTAAATTACTGATATACCCTCTAAACATTTGTTTACAACTCTAAAGTTTTTACAGCTCTAAAATGTTTAAAATGTTTCAAAAATCAGCTTTAAATTACTGTTAAAAAATTAAATTCCTTTTATATCATTTTATATTTTATAATTATATTTAACAACTAACTTATCAAACACTTTTAATGAAAAAAAGTTACATCTTGTAGCTCATGTTAACAACTTTATATTTTACATCTTACAGTTAGTTTTGACAAACATAACATTAGTATTATTGGTTTCATACTCATATTTCAAAATGAACTCACCAACCAAATAATTTATTGGTAATAAAATCCATTCATTCATTCCCATACCAATAAACCAAACACTCCATAAACTATATTTAGTAAGAATTTTAAGATTTTTATATACTTCGAAGTGTGAAAACTAATTATAGCACTCAATTTCTCCTTAGTTGAGAAAATGTAAAGAAAATGGGCGTTACAAATAACCTCCGCATCTATAATGTGAACATTTTTTAAGATAATTTTTTTTCACATTTATAAGTATAAACTTTTTTTGATACAATTAAATTGTGAAAAATCTAAATTTTTATATCCTTTTCACATTTATTAATGTAACTAATTTTTTTACATTATTAAATGTTAATAAATTGATAAAATTTTACACACTTGTTAAAAATATAGAGAAAAAAATGCGTAAACTAACTACTTTTTTATAAGTTAACCTAATAAAAAAAAAACCCTATTGACTTGGATGGTAAATCTAATGCCATACCCTATAACTTGAAGGCTGATATCATCTCGTGTCATAAGATCACGTTATAAGGCTATAACGCACAAGTAGATTTGTACATGATAAATGTTTTTTTAAAAAACTATGTAAATAATTATTTTTAGACACAAATTACGCAGTTAGAAAAACACAATCGTTACTAATTTATCTTTTTCACCGTTTAGAAAAAGTTTTTTCACTTCAAAATAATAAATGCTTTTTTAAATTTGTAATAATATTTCAATTAAAAGTGATATAAAAAAGTCAATCAAAATTTAATGTCTATTTTTAGCAGTAAACAACTAATTTAAAATAACACCAAAAAATTGTGAACAAATAATTCAAGATAGAGGGAGTAGGGCTGAGCATAATAGATCAAGAACCATACCGAATCAAAAAACTGACTCAAACCGGACCGATCAGACCAACCTACAAATTAGTCCACTATTTTCATCGATTTTGGTCCTTGGTTTAATCCAATTTTATAATATGCTTTATTGGACTGGCCTGACCGACTGAGCTAGACCAAACATGTTTCGGTCCGGTCTTCGATCTGGTATTTTGGGCAAAATCGATTTTCGATTAAAACCGTGCAAAGCCCTGAGCGACTGAGTCCTTAGAGGGAGTAGATTAGGGGTGTTCATCGGTTCGGTTATTGGGTTGTTCGGTTAATTTTTTTCTGGATATAACCGAGAACCGAATTAAAATTGACTAAACCGAACCGAATAACCGAAAACCGAACTTCCACAACCGAAAATCAAACCGAATAACCCGAATTATATAATTTTAATTATTTATTCATTTATTTATATAGATGTTTAGGAATTTTTTTTAAGCTTAAAAAATGTTATATTTATAATATGAAAGATTTTTAATATCTTTTTATATGCATAAATATATAAAAAAAAATATTATATTTATTTATATAGTTGTTCGGTTTAAATTGCTAGAACCAAAACCGAAACCGAGAACAAAATATTTAATTCGTTTCGGTTCGGTTTTGACAAATTTATTTCGGCTGGTTTATTTTCGGTTCAGTTCAGTTTCAGTTTTTGATTTTCGGTTTATTGAGTATTACCCAAACCATGAACACCCATAAAGTAGATAAACATGACACCCTTCACAACAGGGAAATGATTTGTCCACTCAAAACTGTGCATTAAAAAGTTGTACTGTATATATATTATGCTTTAACATGTTGCATATTAGAGTGTACGTGCAAATCAAAACACAATGTGTACAAATCATCTCCCTTCACAACAAAATACCAAAAGAGTAAATTGCATTTTTGGTCCTTAAGGTATGGCCAAATTGCAGGTTTTGTCCATAATGTTTTGAAAGTGCAGCGATAGTCCTCATTTTGAATGTTTTGTTGCATGTTTGGTCCTTAAATTGCAGATTTGGTCACCTCAAAAGTTTGAAGTTTCCGTTGCATGTTGGTCCTTAAGTTGCATAATTGGGCACCAAACATTGCAACAAAACCTTCAAAATGTCATCGCTGCACTTTAGAAACGTTAGGGACAAAACCTGCAATTTGGCCATACCTTAAGGACCAAAGCAATTTACTCAAAAAGACCCTTTCACACCATTAACTAACCACACCTCTAGTAAAAAACCTCAACCATAGTTAAAAACCAACCAAAGTCAAGTCAAACTCAAAACTAGGGTTTATATAAAATTGAACAAGAAAAGAGGGACTAAAACACAAAATAAAATCTATATAAATTCAAACAAAACAAAAACACAAATTCTCATTCTCATTTGTTGTCTTTGTTTGCTGTACTTTTTAACTTCAAATTCAACCGCCCTTCCTTCTTTCCTTCCTGTTGGTACCTTTCTTTCCTTAACCTTAAACTTTTGTCTTTTTGTTTTGTTTTTTTTTTTTTTAACGTTGTTGTTTATGGTTTTTGTAAGATCTGTATGGTTTTTTATGAGTTGGGTTTTGTTTATTTTGTGTTTTGATTGATTTTTTATAAAGAGAAATGATACATAAACCTAAACTTAGACCTAAAACCACTTGGCATCATCTGATGGGTTGTGAAATAAGTGGGTCCTGTCTGCGGCTATGAGGATGCTGACACTTGGTTTTAGGTATAAGTTTAGGTCCATGTATCATTTCTCTTTTTATAATGTAATTATAGTTGGATTTGATTATTTTATTAGATTTTGTGTATATGAGTTGTAAATGATGTTTAGATAATGTTGAGCTTAGATTTTGAACCTGATTTAGCTTTAATTGTTAATTGATTGCTTTTTCGGGTTTTCGAGATTTTGCTGTAAATGATGTTTAGCAAATGGTGAAATTTGTAGATGTTATTTTAAGCTTAGATTTTGGAAGTGGTTTGGCTTGGATTGTTAACTGATTGATTTTTCGGGTTTCGGGTTTCAGAGATTTTGTTTTAAGGTTGGAAGTATCTAGGGTATGGATGTTTTTTAGAATTTGTGTACAACATCAACAACGAACCCAATCCCACCTGGGCAGGGTATGGGGGAGGTAGAATGTAGACAGATCCTACCTCTGCCCCAGGATAAACCCGGGAGTAGAGAGACTGCTTCCAATGAGTTTTTTAGAATTTGTGTGATGATTTTTATTTTGCTGTAAATGATGTTTGAGATTTGTAGATGTTATTATGAGCTTATATGTTTTCGGCTTATATTTCATAAGCTCAATTTTTTCGGCTTATTTTGAAACTTGTGGGTTTATATAAGTTTGTTAGGACATAATAAACTTATATAAGCTGACAAGTCTAAAAATAAGCTAAAAAAGTAGGGCTTATGAAACATAAGCCGAAAACAGATAAGCTTGTATGCCCGTTAATAAGCTTAAACAAACACCCCTATAATAGATTTTGAAGCTGATTTAGCATTAATTTGTTAATTGATTGATTTTTCGGGTTTTGAGATTTTGCTAAGGTTGGAAGTATCTAGTGTTTGGATGTTTTTTGTATGTTGTGAAGTTATTAGGATTTGGATTTAAGATTGCTTTTGATGTTTAACGGCTCGTTGGTACCCTTGTTGGATAATCGTGCTGTGTGCGTAAATGGGGTGAATTTTGGTGTTTTGAAAAAAATGTGACATGGATTTAGGATATGAACCCGCGTGGATTGTTGAGTTATGATGTTATTGTGAGCTTACATTTTGAAGCTTTTATTGTTAACTGATTGATTTTTTGGGTTTCGGATTTTGAGATTTTGCTTAAGGTTTGATAAATTTGTGTTTAAATGTTTGATATACCGTAATTTTAGTTGAATTAGCAAATGGTGAAATTTGTAGATGTTATTCTAAGCTTAGATTTTGGAGGTGGTTTGGCTTGGATTGTTAACTGATTTATTTTTTGGGTTTCGGGTTTCGAGATTCTGTTTTAAGGTTGGAAGTATCTAGGTTTAGGATGTTTTTTCAAGATTTGAATTTAGGATATGGATTTAAGATTGCTTTTGATGATTGTGGATTGTTAGTAAAAGGCGATAAGTGACTGTGTAGGTTTGTGTAGCTACCCAAGTTATGTGCGTAAATGGGGTGAATTTTGGTGTTTTGAAAACGTGTGACATGAATTTAGGATATGAACCGGGTTTAGCTTGGATTGTTGAGTTATGATGTTTTTAGCTTTTCGGGTTCTAGATTTGGAGTTTGGAGGGTTTTTTGATTGGATTTGAATTTAGGTTTCTGAAACTTTACATTTTAGGATATGGTTTTAATATAGTTTATGGCTTGTTAGTGTTTGAAAATAAGTGACGGTGTAGCTACCCGCGTTAAATACCCCTATGTTGGGTCAAATTTGGGTGTTATAAAATAACATGACGTAATTATGGATTTAGATGTGACGGCTAAAACTTTAAGCATTAATTATGTCGCTAGGAGAGAATGATATATACGCCCGCGTGGGTGTCTGTAATAGTACACGTGTTTGTATGTGCATGCTTATAAGTTAAGAGCGGTTTTGATTGTTAGTATTAGAAAATTGCTATCCGCGTTGAATGTCCTTGTCGTGTGCTTAAATGGGGCGAATTTTGTTGTTTGAGAAAATGTTACATGGATTATGGATTTAGTGTTAGGGCTAAAACTTTAAGCATTAATTCTGTCGCCAAGAATGACTCATAAAAACGCGTGCGTGTGTGTGTATGCTAACGTATACGTAGATGTGCGTGTTTGGATGTAGGTATAAGCATTTATGTGTTAGCGTCTCTCCCCCTGGTATCACTTTTGATTTATAAAAAATGTTCTGCATTTTTTAAGTTATGGATGGTTTCAATTAGCTGCGTGTTTATAGTTAATGCTAGTGTTGAGGCATCTGAAAATTCTTGGTCAGGGATACAAGGGGCTAATCTTAGTCTTTTAGAAGCATAAGAACCCGAGAATTTACAATTTATAAACTTTGAAACTAGGGCTAAAAGTATTAAGCATAAATTGCATCTATAGCAGAGAATAATGGATTTTTACACTCTGTGTGTATTAGTACGTCTTTTTTTACCCCTTTCCCTCGGTTATCCTGCAACACTAAAAGCCGCCTCATTTTTGAAGTTAGGGTTTAAAAGTAGTCTTATAAATAAAGGATTGTGGATTCATTGCTAAAAATATATTGCTATACAAATATGTGAATGTCGATAGATACAAGTTCTGTAGATCCCTGTGTAAACTTAGACTACTTGTAAAGCGAGAACATAATTGCTTCTTTAAGTTTTCAAAATGAATGTTACCGCTAAAAATGTTAAAGTATCTGTCATGAAGGAAACTTAACTCGTAAGTATCTTACCTCTCAAGGATACTCAGATATCTAGTATTCTTAACTATGAAGAAACGTACTTGGTAAGAATACTTGGAAGCAAAGAATAGAAGTTAAAAGTTGAGCTCGAATTAGAACAATCCAGACTTTTCATTTTACCAATTCTGTTCTCACTTTACATTTGTGTTTTCTATCGCAGTTATAATCAGCAACAAACTTTTGCTACTTAAGTTATTCCAAAGTGCAGAATCCTTAAATATTTACAGAAAACAAGTCGAGATCTTTGACTTTAATGCACTGATTTTGTATTAAATTGTATCCTTAATGGACGCAAACTGATATTTTTTGAGTATCATTAGGTTATTATTTTTGGGATAAGTATCTGTATTAACGTTATCCAACCGTCACTTTCTTTTGTATGTGTCCCACTTTAATTATAGGTGACGTGGATCAGTGTATGAATATAGATAATAGCTTTTACTTCTGCTATAAATACATGTGCATCGTGCTTAATCTTCAACTACCTATTCTGAATCAGGTTTTCTATTCCCGGTCAAAAGTAGAAGCTTGGTTAAGCATTAGCTCGAGCCAGAATATTGCCTAATCTTCACCTCTACTCCAAGTGATTAATGTAGTAGCATTATTAAGGAAGTGAAGTAGATTAGCTGCTTACGTGAACAAGTGAAGGATGGAATGCAATAAGGATGAAGCCACAAGGGCGAAAGAAATCGCTGAGAGTAAGTTCTCTTCAAAGGATGTAAAGGGTGCAAAGAAATTTGCTTTAAAGGCGCAAAATTTGTTTCCTGGTCTCGAGGGTATTTCCCAACTATTAGCAGTTCTGGATGTGCATGTTGCTGCCGAAAACAAAGTAAGCGGTGAATCAGATTATTATGGGATACTTGGTGTGAATCCATTAGCCGATGATGATACTGTGAAGAAACATTATAGAAAACTAGCTTTATCACTTCATCCCGATAAGAACAAGTCTGTAGGTGCAGAAGGGGCATTTCAGCTTGTTTCTCAAGCATGGAATCTGTTATCCGATAAAGATAAAAGATCGGCGTATGATCATAAAAGGCATGCTCAGTTTTTGAAGCAGCGGGTTCCTCAGAACGTGTTTTCACGAGTGAATATACCTCCAACTCAGAACGGTTCTCACAATGTCACGAAGAGTGCAGCTGCCCGGACAGCTGGTGCAGATGCGCGGGCAAAGGTTACAACTTCTCAAAAGAAGGATAAAACTACTGCTCAGACGAAGAAAAAAACGAAGAGTCAAAAGGATGAGATTAATGGGAGTACCAAGACGGTTCCCACTTCTGTTCCTTCATCCTCCAATGAACAGATATCTCCTGAGACGTCAAAGGTCAAAGGTTCTCGAAAAAAGAATAAAATTAACGGGACTACCAAGACGGGTCCCACTTCTGCTCCTGCATCGTCCAGTGAACAGTTAGCGCCTGAGACGATGCCCGGGCCTTGTTTAACAGAGGTTAAAACTTCTCAAGTAAAGGATAAAGTTAATGGGATGACCAAGACAGGTCCCACTTCTATTCCTTTACCGGTTACTAAACAGATGAAGATTAAAACGTTTTGGACCGTATGCATGAGATGCAAATTGCAGTATGAATTCTTGAGTAAGTACTTAAACCGAAATATGTTATGCCCTACTTGTTATGGACCGTTTCACGCAACTGAGATTCCACCACCAAATATCAATGCTTCTTCAGAAGTTGCAGGAATTTCACAAGGAACGGGAAATAACATTTCAGCCCCAGAAACGTGTAAGATAACGGGCATTGAGGCTGGCAATGGTACAAGCTCCAAGCGGGGTCCACTAAAAAGGGATCGAGAAGAAGCTGGACTAGACACTAATATAGAGGAAGCTTTGAGAAATAAGATCGCTAAAAAAGAAGCTAAATCCGCATCTAAGAAAGTCAAATCTGTTGAAACAAAGCAAGACAGTAATGTCTTTGATGCAAAAAAGGAAACGGGCCGGCCTATCAAGAATCAACTTATAAAGAAGGCGACTACGGAAATAAAGAAGAAACTGGACGAATGGAGCTCAGAAGCCGAAAAAGTTGCTGAAATGGCAAACGGCTACTCAAAGAGTGACGAGGCTGACGTCCCAGATCCAGATTTTTATGATTTTGATATAGAAAGAAGTGAAAAGTGTTTCAAAGAAGGTCAGCTCTGGGCTGCATATGATGATCGTGACGGGATGCCTCGGAACTATGCCATAGTCCACAAAGTAATTTCTTTAAACCCGTTTAAGATGAAAGTATGTTGGCTTAGCTCAAAACCTAACAAGAAACCACTTCCATTTCCCGGGTTCCTGGAAGCATTCGGCGAGTTTCAACCAGGAAAACATGAAACGGTTACCTCCCCAAACTATTTTTCTCACAAAGCTAGCTTTACAAAGCAGAGAAACGGTAACATTCGTGTTTTCCCTAAAAAAGGAAGTGTTTGTGCTCTGTACAAATACGATTACACACCGGATACGATCAAACATACTTATGAACTTGTAGAAGTTGACGAGTCCAGTGAAGAAACAGGCATTACCGTCACGCCACTAGTCAAAGTTGCAGGATTTAAAACAGTGTTTCACCGACATCTCGACAGCAAAGAAACAAAAGTTATCCCGGAAAAAGACTTTCTTAAAATATCGCATCAAATACCTTCATACCTGCTCACGGGTCAAGAATCTGCAAATGCTCCAAAGGGTTGTCTAGACCTCGACCCTGCAGCTATTCCTCCCGAGTTTCTTCATGTTTTAGCAGATAATAAGGAAGCCGATACAATGGATGTCGACAATGGTCCAAGTGCTGATGGTGTTTGTTCCATTTAGGTACAAATTTCCTGAACTTGGGAGTTTGGTTTGGTTTTTTGGGTTGGATAGGAAAATAGGTAACATGTAGTGTGCATTATGCAGTTGTAACTTGTGCTTAAAAGGGTTGTACAACTCAGTTTTTGTTAGATGCTGCTGTTATATCTTGACTTTATTTAGAAATGTTTCTTTTGTACTTTTGGAATCCAAACATTGACTGTTACTAAGGAATGAAAATGGAGGAATGTTTTGGTACTTAATGTTGTTTTTTTGGCTTTATTTTTTATCTTTTGTTAGGTTTTGAAGTCTAATAGTTTTAAACTTTTGTTACATGTACTTTATATTATAAAGTAGCCGTGCGCAAATCGGGTTTTTTGTGCTAACCGGTTCGGTTAGTAACCACCAGTTTTTGGTCAAACCGGTTATTAAAAAAAAACGGTTCGGGTCGGTTAGACTTTTCGGTAGAAAAAACCAAACCCGGTACTAACCGGTTATTATAGGAAAAACCGGTTATAAACGTTTTTTTTTTTTTTTTTTTTTTTTTGCTACTGTTAAGGACTAAATGGTGCTCGGGTTTTCGGTTTTTTTTTGCATTCGCATTTTATACACAATAACTCAATAAACTTCGAATTTTATTAAATAAACTCATAATACGTCAAACATAAACTACTTGAAACATAAGCTAATACATTGAGCGATTTATTAATCGAAAAGCTAATACATTGAGCGATAGTGAGGTCGTATTCGGAGTCTCCGGATCCGGACCTAGCTTGGTCATTTTGAACGATTTCTTCATCGGAAAGTGAGATTCTATAACCCTCTTACATCTCGATCTCAAGTATTTGTGGTTCGATCTCTAAATAATTGGCTTCAATATTAGAAATGTGTTGTATACGTTCTTGTGCGTCTAAGTGATCCTTTAAGCAAATACACATCTCCAAAGATGCCGACGTGAGTCTTGTTCTTCGAATCGTTATTACCCTTCCACTAAGAGAAAACATGATTCGAAGCTACCGTAGAAGTTTGTACGCTTAGTAAATCTCGAACCATCTTGGATAGAACGGGAAATTGAGATTGCCTTCCTTTCCACCAAGACAAAACATCAAAGTTTTCAAATTCTTCTTGTCCCATAGACCTTATCCAATCTATTCTGATATATCTCTCAAATTCGTTAGTACCGATTTGGTCACTCCTAGCCCGTTTAACACTTTCTTGTCTTAAAGTTTGAAATAAGTTAAACCTCGAACTCGAAGAGGATGATGAAGCACCACAACTCATTGAAACATTAGTTGAACCATATTTACTAAAATAAATATCAAATAAATCTTTAAAACATTTGTTAAAATAAGCTTTTGCATTCATTGCATAGTTAAGGTTTTTTAATTGCAAATCCAAATCAATTGAAATCTTCTCGATAAGTAGTTCCACCCCACTAATGTTAAAGCATGGGTCTAATGTGGCGGCACAAGTAATTATCGGTGGAATTTCTTTGAAATATTTTCTAAGTTTTCTTTCATAGGTTCAACCATATGACTATTTTTATCATATGGTGGACCACTTGATTCGAATTCGCCTATTTTTGAACATATTGCTAAAATTTGTTGGAGTACCCTATGACTCGTGGGATAATATACACCCGATAATAAAGTAGTTTCATCTTTAAAACTTGAGTAATTCGGTTAATTTTCAATAATTTCCCAATTTTAGACGGAAAATGGTTCAACTAGGTTATCACCGGCAAGATCATTATGAAAAGTACTTAAAGCAATTTTTTGGCGTAAAACACTTTTAAACATATAATAAGTCAAGTTCCATCTTGTAGGAACTTCCCAATTAGGTGTTAAAAATTCGGTTTCCGTTTCCACACAAAATCTCATATAACTCTTATATCTTGCTTTAGGCCTACAAAATATATCTTGCAACATTGTTTTAAAAGCGTTTTTTATCGACATTATTTCAGGTACCCCTAATCCGTCTTGCACAACCAAGTTTATGATGTGTGCAACACATCGACTATGAAAAAAAAATGCCGTTCAAAGGTGGTTGGTATCTTGCTATTAGTCTAGTGGCGTCATTTGTATTGTTAGAAGCATTATCAAATGAGACTGAAAAAATCTTATGTTCCAATTTAAACTTTTTTAACACATTTCGTAACTTAAGAAATAAATTCATACCCGTGTGAGGATAATCAAAGTTTTGAAAATCAATCGTACGCTTCATCATTTGCCAACTTACGGGATCAATCCAATGCGCGGTAACACAAACGTATGAATGCGGCAAATGATGTGGCACCGACCAAACATCGGTTGTTAAGATGACATTTGTATTTAAATTTTCAAAACCTTTTATGATTTCGAGTTTAGCCTTTCTCCACATTTTAAGTGCATCACGTTTAAGAGTAGAACGACTTACGTGACTATATCGCGGTTGAAGATAATTTTGAAGCACCTTGGTTAATCTCGGGTTGTCGAAATGGTTGAATGGCAAAGCTTCTTGAATCACAAAGCTTGAAAATTGTTGTCGAGTCCGTTCCGACTCATATGCAAATATACCCCCATCTTGTGACATAGATGCTTGACCCGCATCCGGAACGCCTTTGAGTGCTTGGCAATACTTTTTTTCGATATGTTGCTTAAACGTCGTGTTGGATCCGCTACTTAAAAACTTCTTGCAAAATTTACAATGAGCCTTCATGGTATTATCCGAAAACTCCAAGAGCTCAAAATTACACCAAATTTCCTTGTTTCGGTCCGTTTCTAAAACCACAACAATCGTGGGTTCATTTGAAGAACCAACACCGGTGGAAGTTGAAGAAATTTGAGTTTGCCATTTTGTGAGTGATTTTGATTGTTTTCAAGAGTGTTTGATTGTTGTAAGTTGTAAGTAACTAAACCATTTTCAAGATTAGCATTTATACTAAAGTTTATAACCATAAATGGTGATTAAATGCCAAAAATAACGGCTACAAACAAAAAAAAAGTTCTTATTGTGTTTGTCTGCTCCATGTCCCTCGTTAACAGCTTGTTCCCAACGTTCATAAAAAATAACCGGTTACTAACCGGTTTTTCTCTAACCGGTTTCCCAACCGGTTCAGTTAGTAACCGGTTCCTAACCGGCCCAACGTCTAGAACTAAAAACCGGTTCCTAACCGCCAGTTATTATCCTAACCGAACCGGTTATGGTCAAAAACCGGTGTTGACCAGTTCCGGTTTTGGTTTTTTTCCGGTTTCGGTTTTTTTGGTCACGACTATTATAAAGTGAATCAACTTAACTTAAATCATACTATTAGGCTGGGTGTAATGGTCACTTTGTCAGCACCTCAGCATCACATCAATTTTCAGACACTATTTAACTCAACTTAAATCATACTTGTAAAAAGAAGTTAGTGCACCACGTTAGGTGGTCTGTATCACCGAACCAACCCCAAAAGGCAACTTGACGAGCAATGGATGGCAGGTCGTAGTGGTAGATGGTGCGTGGTAGAGCTCACCAGGTGGTGAGGGCCTCTATTGCACCCGGTCTAAATAATTGGGGTATTTAATTATTTATTCTGGTTCTTGGTTAGTTGAAATGTCATCCTTTTTTAAGAGAAACACGGATTTAGGATTTTTGTAGTCGATGTAATGAGTTGTTGAAATGTCTTGCATGTACGAGGTGTTTGCTTAAGCTTATTTTTTGAGCTACCGAGCTTAATGAATACGGTTTACGTTTAATAAGCTTACTTTTTCCGGCTTATTTTACAATTTATACTACAGGTTATAAAATAAGTTAGAAAAGTATTATAAGCTCAAACCGCGTTAAAAATAAGCTTAAACAAAACCCCTTAGTATGAATTATGAAGAACTTTGTTAATGGACGATAGATAACTTTAAGAAAAATAGAAAATGGATGAATAATGAATTTTTTATGGATAGCGTTTTGTATTTTTCGAAAAAAATAATACATTGCTTATTTGCACAATTATCCTAAACAAAAACACTAACAAAACTGATTTTCATCTACGTTCCTTTATCAAAAGCCATTACCAATTGCGTTTCTTTGCTCAACATCAACTAAATATTGGAAATAAGTGGAGGCATGGCTTAGCTCCTAACTGGAATGAACGAATATGTAGCCACGAGCATTGTTTGGTTTTAACTAGAGTGGTAGCAATCTTGCCATCTTACGGTAAATTCATTTACTTACTTAGTTCTGGTTGATCACAAACTTGAGTTTTGTATGGGTACGGTAATTAGTGCTCTTTGAGTATAATGTCTCATGTACTTTAGCATATATGAATAGTGTTGGTGTAAATCGGATCATGTGTTGGCTTCACCAGTATCATTTTCTTATGGTTTATATGATTATCTCACACATGATACAGTATGCAGGTGATGTAGCTAATTGTTTGCGTCACGGTTGGTGTTTACAGCATAACACTACATACATCTTTGCATTTTTCCTTCTACAAGATTACGAGTGTCATTTGATCAACAAATGATAGCTAACTACTTTAACTATGTTACAAGAAAAAAACATAGATGTTTCGTATCAAATGATACCCATCATGACTTTAAATAAAAATGTTTGTTTTCAGCAAAAAAGTGAACTTTGATAGTATTTTTTTGGGTAAAATATTGGGTAAATGATACGATGATTAAATTTAAGTATAAGTTATACTTTGGGTAAATATTCTCTTACTCTTTGCATTTAGAAACCGAAAAATGTAAAGCATTGTTCATATGTTATGGCGAACACGGTCGTGCCGTCGTCATCACACCCATAAGTATTTTTTTTTAAATAATTTTTCTCCTTAACATTTTAAAATATATATACTAAAATTAAGTAGCAAATGTCATTTATACTTTCTTACAAAATATGAGAAATTTTCATATTCTTCATTTATATATATTAATTCTTCTTCATAAAATGTTTAGAATTTTGAGTGTCATTTGATGATGTTGTACGATTTATTTCACTTACAATTACGTAAAAGAACATAAGAAGTACGCAATGAAATGCAGCAATAAACGAACCTCGTTAGTAGACAAGTTACTTGTCTACGATATATGCAATATAGTTATTATCAGTCAAATTTTCTTGGTCAATATGAGAAGGAATGTGTGGATGATACACCATATGTTGCATACAGTCTTCCTTATCCCATGTATTTTTTAAAGTCTTGTCCATAAGATGATAAGGAAGTTGTGGAAGCCATTCGTTTCACCAGTTGCATGTCTATCACAAACTGTTAACATGCAAAACTAAGGATAAGCCAATACTTTTACTTATCCCTATGATTTTAAGTAAGTTTTCAAAAATGAAGTCACCACAAGCATTAAGTTACTTATCATCTTCTTATCATATTTCAATTCAAATCAAAAACTTGAGTTTTGAATGGGTACAGTAATTAGTGCTCTTTGAGTATAACTTTTCATGTTCTTTTATGGATTTGCATAATGTTTGGTTAAATATGATATTGTGTTAATATTGTTGTCTTATGATCTATATGATTATCTCAAATTTGATACAATATCGTTTAGTATAACAAATTGTTTGCGTCGCGGTTGGTGTTTACAATATAGCACTACATCTCTGCGTTCTTTATATATAAGATTACAAGAGTCATTTGTTGGTGATGTTTGTATCATCACTTATATTTCGTGTAAGGGAGAATTGCATATATCTCTCTAAAGGCACATAATTGCATATATATCTAACTAAAACTTATAATTGCATATATGTTCTTCTAAAGCCATAAAATTGTCAAACATATTCAAATGATTATTTTACATATATTTAATAGCTAAAACATGTTTAATAATCCTAATTGATATATAAAATAATGATTATACCCTTATTTTTTTATAATGACATATGCATGTATCCTATAACCATTTTCAACAGCACCATCCATCTATACTTGGACTCCTGTATATATTCATAGATCAAATAATACTAAGAGTGTCAGTCAACGCAAACCACAGGGACCATCTTTGTAATTTACTCTATTTTTTTTAATAAATATTTTCTCCTTAACCTTCTAAAATATATATAATAAAATTAAACAAATTAAGCAATTTTCATTTATACTTTCTTACAAAATATGAAAATTTTCCATATTCTTCATTTAAATTATATTAAATCTTTCTTCATAAAGTTTAGTTTTTTAGTGTTATTTGATGGTGTTTTACGATCTATTTCACTTACAATTACGTAAACGAACATTAAAAGTACGCAACAAAGTGCGGCTACGAACGACATTCGTTAGTTACTTGTCTACGGTATATGCAATGTAAGTGTAGTCTTCCATATGCCCAGTCTTCCTAAAAGTCTTCTCTGAGTATACATAGAAAATAGATCAGGCCGATAAGAAATTTGTGGATGGCATTATTCCGTTACGGTCACGAACAATATCTCAAAATGTCACAATCTCTTAAAAGTCTTGGTAAGATGATAAGGAATTTGTGGAATCATTCATTTCATCAATCGCATATCACGAACGTTAACATGCAAAACTATGGATAAAAAGCCAATGCATGTTCTTATAATTTTAAGTAAAGAGCAACAAATAGTTACTATCAAAAACACTTGTATACATATGTTCTGAACACATGCAAATGAACTTGAATAAAGAAACGCAAACCCCAATCCAAAGCCCAGCAGCCACCAATTACTTTCATATGTTCTGGCGAACACGGTCCTGTCGTCGTCATCACACCATAAGTATTGTTTTAATAATTTTTCTCCTTAACCTTCTAAGATATATATACTAAAATTAAGCAACTAAACAAAGTTATTTATACTTTCTTACAAAAGCCTAAAATTTTCCATACTCTTCATTTATATATATTAATTCTTCTTCATAAAATGTTTATGATGTTATACGTTGTATTTCCCAAGTCTTCTCTGTGTACAAGTAGAAAATATCAGTCAAATTGTCTTGGTCAAGCTGAGAAGGAATGTGTGGATGATAGACCATAGATGATGCTACTTGGGTTGCATGATTGATATGTTACAAAAAATCTTAATGTCGTCTTCCCAATCCCAAGTCTTCTTTAAAGTCTTCTCTTACATAGAAAACAGATATTATCAATCAAATATTGTTTTGCTGATAAGATATTTGTGGATGCCATTCTCTTCACAATTTAAGTGTAGTGAACGTTAAACATAGATAATTGAAAATATTATAATCTCTTAAAAGTCTTGGTATTCTCAAGATGATAAGAAATTTGTGGAAGCCATTTATTTCACCATTGCATGTCATGAACGTTAACATGCAAAACTAAGTATAAAAAGCCACTGCATGTTCTAATAATTTTAACTAAATTTCCAAAAATGAAGTCACCACAAGAAATAATTCACTTATCATCTTCCTCTCTTATTTCTTTTCTCTTTTTCGGTCTCGCGATAACATGTCTTACTTCCGCCACTGTCACTGCTTCCTATGGCGGTAATGAGACTGATTATCACGCGTTGTTGTCATTCAAGTCAAGGATCACCCACGATCCGTACAAAGTTCTGACTTCATGGAACCATTCCTTTCATTTCTGTGACTGGAGTGGTATTTCATGTGGAAAGCGGCACAAACGAGTGACTGTTTTACGGCTGCGTTCGCAAGGCCTAGAAGGCTCGTTGTCTCCTCATGTAGGAAACCTCAGCTTCCTCCGTAAGCTTTCTCTCCCGAACAACAGCTTTCAAGGAACCATTCCTCATGAACTTGGTCGTCTATCTAGGCTACATTTTCTTTATCTTAAAGATAACAAATTCAATGGAGTCATTCCAACAAACTTGTCTGGTTGTTCTAACCTCGAAGAGCTTTCGCTCGGTAGAAATAAGCTAATTGGAAGCATACCCAAGGAGATGAGTTTACTCTCGAAACTTACTAGTCTTTTTATTTACGACAATAAGTTAACAGGTGGAATCCCACCTTTCTTGGGGAATATTACATCAATGGAAATTTTCTCTGCTCTCGGAAACCCGTTTGGAGGGAGCATTCCAGATACCTTGGGTCTTTGGAAAAGCTTGACGGCATTTCAATGTTCTGAGTGCAACTTATATGGAAGCATCCCACATTTCATTTTCAACCTCTCACTCCTAGTTAATATTTCCTTAGCTGAAAATCACCTCACTGGTAGTCTTCCTTCAGAAATTGGTAATCAGCTCCCAAATCTTGAGCTCCTTCAGTTAAGGGATAACGAACTGACAGGAGTTCTTCCACCTTCTATTTCTAATTGTTCTAAATTATGGTTTCTTGAAATGTATGCCAACAATTTTAGTGGCAAGTTGACTATCGACTTTTCAAAACTAAGAGATATTAAAATAATTAGATTATATGATAACTTCCATGGACGCGGAGAAGCTGATGACATGAGGTTTGTTGATTCTTTGAAAAACTGCACCATATTATTAGAGTTGGTACTTTCTAATTGCAACCTTACAGGAGTGCTTCCAGTATCTATAGGTAATCTCTCTCATCAACTCAGCTCTCTAAATTTAGGAGACAATCAATTATTTGGAAGCCTCCCTTCAAGTATAGGTAGTCTAGTTGGTTTGACCGATTTAGATTTAGGGCCTAATTTATTCAAAGGAAAAATCCCCACTACCATTGGTAAACTTCAAAAGCTACAAGTTCTTAGTCTATCTAGAAATCAATTTTCAGGGCCTATCCCTGATGTCATTGGGAACCTATCACTGTTGACTAAACTTTTTTTTGAATCCAACAAATTAGAAGGCCATATTCCATCAAGCCTTGGGAATTGTAAAGAACTTAATGGGTTAAACCTTGCAAACAATAGACTTAGTGGAAACATACCCAAACAACTTCTTCAACTTCCATCATTAACTATTTTTTTAAATCTTTCTCACAACCGCATGTCTGGTTCAATTCCATCAGAGATTAAAGATCTCAAGATGTTGAGTGAGCTCGATTTATCTTATAATAATTTATCAGGCACCATTACTAGTAGCCTTGGTGAGTGCATTAGCCTTACAACGTTAAACCTAAGAGGCAACAGATTTCAAGGCGTAATACCATCTTCATTCAGTTCCTTGGGAGGATTGGGGTACCGACATTTCTGAAAATAATTTATCAGGTAAAATTCCTCAATTCTTTGAAAAATGGAAATCCTTAGGATATTTGAACCTATCCTTTAATGATTTTGAGGGTGAAGTACCGGTTGTAGGAGTGTTTGCCAATACAAGTGCATTTTCTGTTTTGGGGAATGATAGGCTTTGTGGTGGTTTGGTTACACTTAAGTTACCCAAATGCAAGGAGACGGGTAGTAAGAAAAAAAGGTTTCCTTTCTTCATATTAGCCATCGTGATTGCACCGACGTTGCTCATAATATTATGTTGTGTATATCTTTTGTGTAAGAAGAAACGCAATAGTCAACCATCTGAGTCATCGGGTAGTGAACGGTTCATGAAAGTTTCTTACAGTCAACTTCTCAAGGCTACTGATGGCTTCTCTGCAGCAAATTTGATTGGAGAAGGTGCATTCAGCTGTGTTTATAAAGGGATCCTCGATTCCGATGATGAAAATTTTGTTGCAATCAAAGTTCTACGTCTTCAAAATCCAGGAGCTCACAAAAGTTTTCTAGCAGAATGTGAAGCTTGGCGGAATATTCGGCACCGTAATTTGTTGAAGATAATAACTTCATGTTCAAGTGCTGATTTCCAAGGAAATGATTTTAAAGCTCTGGTTTATGAGTTTATGCCGAATGGAAGTGTACACGATTGGCTTCATTCAAGTGAAAATACATCGAAACTGAACCTTCTTCAAAGAATAAATATTCTTAGAGATGTTGCCACTGCACTTGATTATCTTCACAATCGCTGCCAAACAACGATTGTTCACGGTGACTTGAAGCCAAGTAACATTCTACTTGATGATGATATGGTGGCTCATGTTGGAGACTTTGGTTTAGCTCGACTACTTGGTACAAACTTAAACCAAAATAGCTCAACCGGGGTTAAAGGAACAATTGGTTATGCACCTCCAGGTAATTGCACTTTTATTCCATGATGCCTATATTTATTTACAGGTTACCTTTGTAAATTAATTAATTGTTATTCATTTGTAGAGTATGGTATCGGGAGCGAGATGACAAGTTGTGGGGACGTCTATAGTTTTGGAATATTATTACTAGAGGTGATGACTGGGAAAAAGCCGACAGACGGCATGTTTATTGATGGTCTTAGCCTTCATAAATATGCTTGCATGGCATTACCAGATCAAGTAATCGATGTTATTGATGATGATGCAATTGTGTTGCAAAGTACGGAAGCGAATGCAAAGAAAGTGGAAGAATGTTTGGCTGCAACTATCAAGATTGGAGTATCATGCTCTGTGGATTCCCCACCCCAACGGCTAAAAGTTGAAATTGTTGTCAATGAGTTGCAGCGTATTGTCGATGTGCTTCAAAATATATAAGGTACTCTGTTCTCCCATTTTATAAAATCTGATTTTACATGAGTTTGTTAAAATCATCACAAAATGGTTTTATTTTTCAACTCTTTCAGGTCTATCATTAAGCTTTTATGGTGAAGTTGTAGGAAACTGCAACAAGGAGCGGTGCATGTCGTAGTTAAAGATGTTCGTAATTGTGGTTTAATTTTCTTGCCACATAAGTGTACGAGACATAAGAGTACATTTACATTCCTGTAGTATCATATGTATCAAGCATGTTTGTAAGTGTGGTTTCATTTCCTTGAATCCAAACTGAATTCTACTTAAGTTCTACTTGGTGTTCGAATCCTTAATGAACAGCCTAATATTATTCGTGTTCTTTGACTTTCAATTTCATAAATTTGACTTTTTCTTGAATATCTGAATGAGAAAGCTCGAGGCTTCCCCCTCTTCTGGTTTCGAGCAGTGTATGGTTCAATTTTAAAGAAAGTTAACCTCATGTTTGGTATACTGTATTATTATTGCAAGTATTATGTATTAAAAATGTGTCAATAATGACCAAAGTGGAATTCTGATACATAAATCAGCTCGAATATTTTGATATACAGTTGGTCCAACACACGTACATTCACATTTGAGACTTGAAACTTGAGAGTTGAGAGTGTTGCCAAAGTTACTACTTAATGGAAGTTTAATTAACAAAAAAGGTGTAGTTATGGATTGTCCTAAAAATATAGATAAAACTGAACTGGGTCAAACAACTAAATTACAGTAGTATGAAATGGGTTAAACATGAAACTCTACACCCACTCTTGTAAAACAAACCAAAGAACAGTGAAAACTAAAATGGGTCAAATGGGTAGACTCAAAAATTTCTTTATGACGTGTCATTATTTTGTTCCATTCCATCAGAGATTGAAGACCTCAAGATGTTGAACCATCTCGATTTATCTTATTATCAGATACCATTACTAGTAGCCTTGTTCAGTGCATTAGCCTTACAATGTTAAACCTACAAGGCAACCACTACAGTTTCTGAGATAAATTTCAGCCATGAATGAATTTGTTGCTCTTCTTTTCCGAAATGAACATAGTATTGATTCAAATAAGGAAGATCCATTGACATTACAAATGAGTTGATACATTGAGCTTGCCTACTGTATGACTACTCTTGCAAACAACACATCTAAAAAGACACACGCCAACCTTATTAACTCCTAGAGCAGAAATGAAACTAAAACATACACCATAGACGTTCACTGTAAGTATTGTTATCGTCACTGCCTTTGAATAACTCAAGAAAAACAGATGTGGTGCCTTTAGAATTGAGACAGACCATATGACGAATACATAATAAATCTTGACTTTACCCATCCAAGTACAAGCTCCAAATAACTAGCAATACACCACATTGACGACCTGCAAAAACTAAAACAAACACACTTTATCATTCTTTCGAGCTTCAAACATGTGAATGGCAGTAAATGTTAAGCCTTGGCATTGGTGATATCACTGAGCCCATTCCAGTAATTTGTTGCTCTTTCATTGGGAAGAAAATATTTACGTTGTTAAGAAACAAACTCTCGAATACAGAGGTCGCAATTTCAAGCATTTTACTTATAAATGAATCAATTTACGTTACGTTATATTTAATGGGTTCAACAGGCTGAAAACATTCATTAATCATAATTTTTAAACAAGTTTAAGAAAAGGACAGACCACGTTTGCAGGTCAACCTGATCCAGTCAAGACTAAAATTACCAGTTTGACTTGTTTCCCAACCTGACTAGCTGCCGTTATGGAACACCTCTAGTTTAGATCATGTGTTACCTGTAAGGCTCCCAAGCTGCATTTCCAAGCTGCATGTGACTGATAAAGCATTAGCCAGTGCTTTTCTGCAATACAAAGAAATGTAAATACCAACGGGTTAGTGCTGAAGTGTCATATATATGGTTCACAATGTTAACGAGTCTATGTCAAAAAACAACCATTTACAGTAGCAAAATTAGGGATCTTGCAACAAAAGTCAAACATATCAATAATGTTTTAAACACATAATTTTCTTGTGGAGCTGAAGTAATAACTTATAGAATGGGGTCAGAGCTATCACCAATGCCAAGGCTTTTCATTTACACAAAAAAATACAAGATAAGAAATAATCCTACCTTAATTAGCGATGGCTGAAGTAATAACTTATGGAATGGGCTCAGTTATATCACCAATGCCAAGGCTTATCATTTGTTCACCAGGGTATTTTAGCTTACGTGCAGCCATTCTTCTACGAATCTGTAATTCCACCAACACATATCATGTATCTAAGTTTCTATATCCATGCCTTTATTTAGAAGAAACCGCATTGATAGTGATACGATGTAAACCTGAATCTATAGTTACAAAAAAACATGTATAAGCTGAACCTAATAAGAACATAAGCCCAAATAAGCAAAACCGACCCCTAAGTTGAATGTTTCACCTAAGTAACCTCCAATTACACAAAAAGTTAAACTAAATCATGTCAACCTCTAAAACCTCTATCTAATCTACCATTTTCATATAATCAAATCACACAAAAAGAGGAAGTTTGACGGAAGGGCTCTATTTTGTGTGAATTGAACCCGGTTATCTCATTTCATAACCGCGCTTTATGCCTTTGTTTTTGACGGACACCTTTATAGAGACCTTTTTTCCTATTAACAGGGCTCTATTAAGGGGGGCTTTGTTTCAGATTTTGTAGTAGTGTGAGAAAAGAGTGTTTATGAGTCAAAGAATTTCAGTACCAACTACCAAGGCACATAGCCATCTGACCAATCTTCAAACCCAAACACTCCTTTAAAATAAGAGGGTTAGGGTTTAATTTTATAAAATTTGGGGATTTTCTTTAAATTGGGGGAATTTAGGTGTTTGGTGGTGACAGCTGGAGATGGTTAATAACCAGATATTTCCAAATCTAACCCGTTAATCACTCGAGGCAGATTATTCTAGCAAACAATTTCATGACATGTCCAGTCTACAAGCCTTTTATCCATTACCATCCAAATTAATGATCATTTCATTTCCAAATCAAGAAAATTGCAGATAGAATGTATTAGAAAGTGTCTGTATATACAACAAAACTGAATCATTATTAAAAGTGCCATGTTAATTCCATACTTTTGACTACTACACTGACCTTCAAATAAAAAACCTAATAAGCCAATTTTTAAAGTGTTTCGATAAGCTATTTTGAATACAACATAAACTTGTAATCTTGACCCAACCTGAACCAGTTGACCCACGACCCGTTTGACCTGTGTTTCCATTTCACCGGTTTCGACCCATGACCCATTTGACCTATAACTAAACCATCACAGTTTCAACTAGGTCAACGTTTTGGCTATTAAACTAAACATGTTAAAAGAGGTCACAAATTCTAAAGCAGATGTAGTTCATCTAGTCTGCATATAATTTTAAACTACTTTTAGTTTTATTTAATTGAACAGCTACAACTGATTTAGCGTTCTATTTATTTAGATTAATGACTATGTGTAATGTGGACCACAAAAAATACATATTAATAAACATATCTAGATCACATCCTGGTAGTTCAACACTTCGGCATATTTAAACTAACAACCTGGCACATATGGTTTAATGGAAGCAGTAGCACCTTCACATTACCATATCTAAGTTAGGAAAATAGTTCCATTTTGTTTTGTGTACCAAAATACAATAGATAATCGAATGGTGTGCTGATAGCAATTAACAGTTTGGCTGATTTTTTAAGGACAATAGTCACAATATGCATATATTATAGCAGCAATAGCACATTTCATATTTATTACTTTTTGGGTTATATATTTCATACCTGAAGTTTCTTTGCCTGTTCCTCATGCCTATAGCGGAAGCTCTACCAGCCACCTCATTTACATGACTCATCATCTGAGTAACTTCTGCCTATAAAAAGAAACAGCATATAATGTGATTAATAAGTAGGAATCGAAAAACAGATTGTCATGCACCTGAGCGTTCAGGTCCTATATTAGTTGGTTCATAGCAAAAGTTATGAAAGTAATCGGGCTGCATAAATGATATAATATTATCTTCATTGACAATCATAAACAATTAAATAGTATTTATTTGTTGGTACACATTGCCATGATGCAAAAAAATTACAAGCCTTACTTCGGATACAAATAAGATACAACAGATAGACAGTCAGCAAGAAGTAGAGTTGACTACTTGACTTTGTCCATTTCATCCTTATAAGGGGATAGGTAAGCATAACTAACTGTAAATTTGCTTTATTTGTAGGACATTGATGCAAGTTTTCAGTCAATAAATCCAGTTTTAAGATACATACAACAAGCAAGGACACACATGATGCATGGAAATGACACTATTCAGATATTACATGTCTGCGCCACATCATTAAGTAAAGGGAAAATGTTTCAAGCATATGCTACCAATGTCAGTCCAAGTATCAGTATCCTTCACTTTCAATACCCACTCCAAACTCATAAAAAATATATGACAAGTAAAACTAAACATGGAAAATTCTGGGAGAAACTGTGTTTCATGAACTAATCTCTCACTCAAATGGCTCTTTAGCACCTATTGTAGTACAGGCAGTACACATTGGCAAGCTGGATGGGTTTCACATAATATCTACTCTAGTATCAAACAGAGTAGTACATAAAGCTCTGATGCTTGTTTATGTAATAAAAACATATAAACGGATGAGCTCACAAATATGAAAAATCTGAGGTAAATAAACATTATCGGATGAACTATATATCCATTCTACACCCTAATGAAAATAGTAAAAAGTATGTAATGATTTGGTATGTATTGTGGTACTTCGACTAATCTCATTATCCAGAATCACATGAAAACTATAACATTCTTATCTCCATTAAGTTAGACTTACCTATATGCAAACTTAATACTAATTCATTTTGTCTTTTGTAAGATTCTTTTATATTGTCATTATCGAACAATATTTCTATTAATCTATATATTAGGTCTTTGGTTTTACACATATGAAAGTACTTATATGTTTATAGAGAAGTTTTCAAATAACATAAATATTGCCTCGCACACAAGATAATTTCATCTATTACCCAACCCAACCATTTTGCTAACTTTAAGCATCTATTAGCCAACATTGTGTTATCGCTGCCATGGTAAAGTTTTTTGTGATTTGCAAATCACATGAAAACAAATGTAACACTGTTGCTAAATTTGCAGTTGCATTGGTAGATATAATATGACATGTTAACAGTTACTCAAAGAACGACACAAAATGCCCTTTTGCTCGAATACATAGGGCAATTTAAAACAATATCTGTCGATTCAAACAGGTAGTATAACTAGCCAGTAGATCTGAAAGTAACAGCAAAACTTGCCATTTCTGCAATTGACACGCAAAACTAAACCTAAAACTGTTTTATCCAATGACTAAAAATGTTTTCGCCGACACGCCAAACAATATTTGCATGTCAAAATCTAACGAAAAAAGTATCATTCTCTAATGGACATTTCATCAAACGCCTTTCGTGCACAACCTAAACCCGAGCTTGAAACCATAGCCGCACGTAACACACCTAATTCACCTCTATGGCACTATAATATCACAAATCTCCATAACTAACACCTAATTGAAACAAACACAAAAATCAATGAATTCAGATCAAAAGTATACCTGATAGCATCGCAAAATCAGCAACTTCAGCTCGCAGAACCGAATCTATTTGAATCGTTAAGGTTTGTCTTTATGGACCGATGTATGTAACACTAATATGAGTAAATATTAATAAATTACCATCATTTAGCAAAAATTAACGGCAATTGGTCAAAGGCTGTTTAATATGACGGAAAAAGAAAATTACGAACCAGGCCCCAAAATATGTAACAAGTTGTGAGAACTATCCTAAACTTTTTGTTATTTACGATTTTTATATATATGGCTTTTGTTTACCAATATCTAACAAATATCTAGTTATTTCACCCATTTTTCAGCATAAAACTAAGGTATTTTGTTCTTCATCAAACAAATCTTATTAAAACCAAGACAAGGATTTCTGAGAAAATGATACGTAGTACTTTTAAAGAAAATATCAATATCGAGATGTTACAAAACATCCAAAATCATCAATGTTACAGGTTGCAAAGGTTCATTTTAACAAAGGCACATGTTCAGTATTTTGTACGACAATGTATTAATGGATCCAAAATCCTTTTATTTTTCTAGCATTTATAAGCCTAGTTTCAGATCATATATCTGCTATAAAAGACTAACATTAGCCCCTTGTATCCACGATCAAGAATTTGCAAGGTACAACACTAGCATCAGCTGTAAACACGCAGCTATTTTGAAACAGTAAACCATAACTTTAAAAATGCAGGGCAATTTCTATAAAGCAAAAGTGATACCAGTGGGAGAGATGTTAACGACTTAACGCATACAAACACACACATATACGTTAGCTTAATTTGTATAAAACGCATATGAACATGAATCTTATACAAACATGCGCAGTAGAATTCATTCTCTTCTAGAGACATAATTAATGCTTAAAGTTGTAGTTGTAATATCCAAATCAATAATCACATCATGTTATTTTCATAAACCAAAATACACCTTATTTGAGCTCACAAAACGGGTATTAAACCAGGGTAGTTACACCTCACTTATTGTCGAATACTAACTAGCCACAAACATCAAAAGCAATCTCAAATCCATATCCTAACAACTGACCAACAAAATCTCAGAAACCTGAATCCAATAAAAAAAAGCATCCAAACTCAAAATCTCGAAACCGAAAAGCTAAACATTATAACTCAACAATCCAAACTAAACCTGGTCCATATCCTAAATTCATACCACATTTTCTCAAAACACAAAGTTTCACCCCATTTACACACACAACATACAAATCCAACGAGGGTAGTTACATCATCATCACTTATCGTCAAATACTAACAAGCAGTAAGCATCAAAAGCAATCTTAAATCCATATAAAAACAACAGTTCAAATCTTAAAGACATTCATAGGCTTAACAAAATCTCAAAACCAAAACCGAAAAAATCAATTAGTTAACAATAAAAGCTTCAAAATCTAAGCTCCCAACAACATTAACAAATCTCACCATTCTCTAAACATCATCTACACAAAAATGAGTTAATCTATGGGTTTTCAAGTGGAAATGTAGTGGTCATCTGTCAATGGGATGGCACACGCATAGTTAAATAATCTTGGACTAAACTTGAAAAGGTTGAAACTTTAAGCTTACCCAAACACCCACTAAATCCCATATTCCCATGACAGTTATCTTTCTCACAAACGCACGCTGCTTTACACATGATAATTAGGAAAAATACAAATACATCCCAATGTATAAAGTACCTTTCTTTTTAAAATAAGGCTACCCTGTGTTGTATAAATCCAACGAGGGTAGTTACATCATCATCACTTATCGTCAAATACTAACAAGCAGTAAACATCAAAATCAATCTTAAATCCATATAAAAACAATTCAAATCTTAAAAAACATTTATAGGCTTAGCAAAATCTTGAAAACCAAACCCGAAAAATCAATCATTTAACAATTAAAGCTTCAAAATCTAAGCTCGCCAGAACATCAACAAATCTCACCATTCTCTAAAATCTCGAAAACCAAACCCGAAAAACTCACGCTGATCTACACATAATAATTAAGAAAAATACAAATACATCCCAATGTATAAAGTACCTTTCTTTTTAATACCCAATAGCTTATTAACCTCTTAAAATAAGCCTACCCAGTGTTGTAAATCTCGGGCTACAAAGTAATCGGACCAGGGCGAGTTGAGCAGAATCGGCCAAAGGATTCAATTTTGGGGATTTTGTTTAAATTGAGGGAATTTCTTAAAGGATTATTGTTTGGTGAAAACCAGATAAAATCATAAGCCCAAAATAAGCTTAAACAAGTACCCCTAAGTTCAAAGTTGATAAATGATAGTTTCTGTGAAATGATGAGAGTGAAACAAACAAAAATTACAGAGCCATGGTTTTGGTGAATGGTGGAGATTAGAGTTGATTGAATGTGTTTGGATGGGATTGCCAGCGTGGAAGGTTTTTGCAAGGGTGTTCTTGGAAGAGTTTTTGGTTGCTGTGTTGTTTGTTGAAGGGTTAATAAGATTTGGGTTAAAGATTTGGAGCTTGGGTTGTTGATTGGGTCATTTTAGGCTATGTTTAGACTAGGTTTATTGGGAGGTTGGCAACCCAACCCATCAAAAATACATACAAATATAATATTTTTATAATCTTGTATATAATCTTGATTGTAATCTAGATCACTTGGTAACCTAAGATTGCCAACCCACAATCTGCCTTTTGTGGCTTTTTTTTGTTCTTTTTTTCTTTTTTAATTTTTTATATATTTTTAATATTTAGTATAGATTAGTTGGGTTGTTGATAAATGATGAAAAAATATAGATTGGTTGTATATATTGATTGTGTAGGTGGAGGAAAGAGATAATAATATTTTATTAGGACATCGGGTTATTATGGGTTGTTGATAAAGATAGTCATATTAGATGGGTTGTCAACCCAACTCAAACAATATACATACAAAATAATAATTTTTTAATCATTTCATCCAACCTTTCTTATCAATCTAGGCCGTATGACAACCTAAGAACCTAACTTACAATCTCCCACTTGTCAAGGTGTTAATGGTTTTTAATAGATTGGTTATATGTATTGGTTAGGTTGGTTTGTTGATAAATGGTAAAAAAAATATAGATTTGTTGGTATTATTAATTGTGTAGATGGATGAAAAGAAAATAATATTTTAATAAAAAATTGGGTTGTGATAGGTTGTTGATAAACATAGTCTTAGGAAAACCACTTCCATTTTGTCAGAGTAATGTGTCGTCATCACCATGGCGAGCAGCTCTACAGCGAGGGACGGCGAACCACCCCAGTGTGGCGTCGGGGCACGGCCAACCGCCACGTAAGCTCACGGCGAGCCACGAAATCCCCACACTCTCCGCTCTAAAGGTTCATTGCTTTTCTTTTTTTTCTATCTTTGACACATTAGGCTAAAGAGCGATATGCCAGGTTTTTCTCTCCATTTTATCTCACTCTCTTTCATCATACATCTGTTTTGGTCATTTTTCGCTCACTTTTAACTAAAATATCTATGTACAAAAATATCCAACCCCACCCATATCCACACACATTTATACACTCACAAAATAAAATAAAAAATTAGGCCCAGTTTGCCAGCCAAAAACAATAGTGAGCAACTCATCCTACTTTGCAATTTTGGATGTGTTGCGCGTGGGTTGGCCACCAAAAAGGGAAGTCACGACTACTCCATCCAGTCTTAATTTGTTGCAAAAATGTACATAGATGCTCAAAAAGTTGATCAACTAGACTTAAGAAGTGTTTATTTTTCTCTTATCTTAACTACGTATAATTTAAAAACTAACTTTTATTGAAAGTGAAAAAGTAATGATTCTCAATGGGTGGGAGGATTAGATGGCGAGATTAATCGAGTCAAGTGTATTTGGATGGGATTTTTTCACGTGCAAATATAAAAGAAATACATCAATTATTTGTTTGTAAGTTCAATGTTTTTCTTATGAAAAATGATTCTTATGGCTAAGTAGTAAGCTTACTAATCTTTACTACATAAAATAAGAAAATGGTCAACAAGTGAATATTAAAAAAGTGAAAAAGTGAAATAGTGGAAAGTGAAATTCATGTTTCTTTGGCAACTATTCTTGCATGTTAATTTTGTATGGAAGTATTTATTTTGATTTCAATGTATTTGTTGCATGGTATCTTTGCATGGTAACTATTCAATTTTGACTTCAATGTAATTCCATTTTCCACACTGCGCATGACCATTTCATTGTTTCATAGGCGGGAAAATTGTTTTTCAACATTTACTATTTTGCCTATATAAACAACCCAAAACAAGTTTGTATTTCACAACAGGAAGAAAGCATAAATAATGGATATGCAAATCAAAAGTGGAATATTGATGATGATCTCGAGTTAGTAATCGATTTCTTTTGCAAACAATGATCTCGAGGTTCTTTGAAACACTTACCAAATATCGTATAGTTAATTGTCTGCCTCTGGATACCGATGCGCTAGGCACGGGTATACTCGTCTAGTATGCTTAATAATTTGATTGGTGAATTTGAAAAAATAATTGGTGAAAATTTAAAGAGAGAAGATTTACAATACATGTTAAGTGGATTAGGCACGTAATTAAGGTTGCATTTTAGGCCTAAATAATTTGTTGCAAAAATGAACATAGTTGCCCAAAAAGAAGCCATGAGTTGCAGGGTTTTCCTGCGCGGGTCTCTCCTAGTGGTTCGGGTCCCGGGGCCTGTCCGTTTGGATGGTTTAACTCGGGAGTTGAATTTCAAGTTGTGGTGTTGTTCTAAAAAAATGATCAACTACATTTAGAAGGTGTTTACTTTTCTCTTATTCTCTCTTAATTGAGATAAATGTGAGCCCAAAACACACACACACACACACATATATCCTCTCAGACATACCCTCCGAAGACGACTCGATCTTTCCCGGCAACAGCAATCCACCAACACCAAAGTTATACATCAATCAAACACGTTAACACCTAACAACAAAGAAAAACCTTGACATTAGCAGCAAGTAATTGTTTGTTTTATAAAAGAATAAAACAACGTAATAAAACCTCAATGTGTCTTTGATTAGCATTTTAACTAAAAGCGTTTAAACAAAATCTAAAAATTGAACGCTTCTAGTTGCCAAACAATAAGCCGGACCAAATAAAATCATAAGCTTAAACAGCGACCCCTAAGTTCAATGTTTCACCAGAGTAATCTCTAATTAATACAATTGGCAAACCCCAATTAGTCCATAGTTCTAATTACCATCCCGATGTATGTAACACTAATATGTATAAAGATTAATACATATTAATAAACGATAGTTGCTGTGAAATGAGAGTGAAACAAACAAAAAATAGAGTGATGGTTTTGGACTTTTGGTGAATGGTGGAGATTAGAGTAAAGTGTGTTTGGATGGGATTGCCAGCGTGGCAACTACTGTATTTTTTTTTAAAGTTCATTGTTTTTCTTTTTTTCTATCTTTGACACATTAATTTTTTGTATAAATCTACATAGCTGCTCAAAAAGTTGATCAACTAGACTTAAGAAGTGTTTATTTTTCTCTTAGCTTAACTAAATATAATGTAAAAACTAACTTTTATTGAAAGTGAAAAAGTAATGATTCTCAAGGGGTGGGAGGATTGGATGGCCAAGATTAATCATTTTTAAGTGTGTTTAGATGGGATTGCCAGTATTAGCAAATATAAAGGAAATAAATCAATTAGTTGTTTGTAAGTTCAATGTTTTTCTTATGAAAAATGATTCTTATGGCTAAGTAGTAAGCTTACTAATATTCTTAATGATTTGATTTGTGAATTTGAAAAATAATTGGTGAAAATTTAAAGAGAGAAGATTCAGAATACATGTGTCTAATGTTAAGTGGATTAGGCATGTAATTAGGATTGCATTTTTAGGCCTAAATAATGTGTTGCAAAATTGAACATAGTTGCTCAAAAAGAAGCCGTGAGTTGTAAGGTCTCCTGCAGGGCTTCTCCTAGTGGTTCGGGTCCCGAGGCCTGCCCATTTGGATGGTTTAACTCGGGGGTCGGATTTCAAGTGTGGTGTCATTCTAAAGAAGCCGTGAGTTGTAAGGTCTCCCTGCACGGGCTTCTCGTGGTCCGGTCGAGGCTGCCCATTTTGGATGGTTTAACTCGGGGGTCGGATTTCAAGTGTGGTGTCATTCTAAAAAGATAAATAGAAAATAAATAAATAAAATTAAAAAAAAAGGAAAAAATTTTTGATCAACTACATTTAGAAGGGTTTTACTTTTCTCTTATTCTCTCTTAACTAGGTAAATGTGAGCCCAAAACACATATATATATTTTCTTATTTAAGAGACACACAAATGTCTCTCTCTTCCAATTAAGAGGCTAATTAAGACACTTAAGGCTAAACCAATTAATTTAATAAAAAAAAACTCCTTATTCCACTACTAAATATTGGGAATAAGGGCATCCACTATAAGAGGTTCATGAAAAGATTTATAAAATTTAAAGAGGTTTATAAATTAAGTCACTGTAATGAGATGAGGTAACACCTTATGATGACATGAAATAAAATAGGTATAAGTTTATAGACCTTTTCATTGCAACTAAAATACATGTAACTAATTTAAATCGTATCAATTTATAAAGTTTAACAAGTTTAAACATAGTGATAATAGGTTTATAAACTGAGAAATTTAAGAGTATATGACATTGAAATTATATAAACCTTATCAAAAGGTTTACAATTGGAGATGCTCTAATTGGTGGCATGACTTAGCTCCTAACTGGAATGAACAAATTTGTAGTCGCGAGCACTTTTTAGGTTTTATTACTAGAGTAATAGCAATCCTGACATATTAGTGTAAATTTATTTACTTAGTCCTTTCAAGTTAATAACAAACTTTAGTTTTGTATAGGTACAATAATTGGTGCTCTTTGAGTATAAAGTTTATTATTTGTTTATTTAGTTATTTATTTTTAGCGGATTTGCTTAATGTTGGGTTAAACCGGATCATGTATTAGTATTGTTGTCTTATGATCTATATGATTATCGCACATTTGATACAATATACATGTAGTACAACAAATTGTTTGCCTAACAGTTGGTGTTTATAGTATAATGCTACATATTTGCATTTATAAAATCACAAGTGTCATTTAATCAAAAAATAAAAGCGTTATATGTAATATTGAAAAAACAATAGATGTCTCCTTATGATATAAGGGGCTAGAAAAAATAGTTACCCTAATCCATCATCACTCCAAACAAAAAATTTGTTCAAGTTCAAAAGTGAACATGATTGTATTTGTATAGTAAAATACTTGGTAAATGATATGATGATTAAATTTAAGTAAGTTATAATTTGTGTAAATATGTTCTTACTATTTGTCTTTATTTTTGGATTATGTTTAGATGCAGTTTGGTATTTGGGGTTAGGATTGGATTTAGGAAACCAAAGTAGAAAAAATGTTTGTTTGTAGCTTTAGCTTTGGAAGTTGGAGATTAATCCTAAAAATAACATTGTTAGAAAAGATATCATATTGGGTGGGGACGAGATTAAAATGTGGGTCACATTAATTGTTGTCTCTAAGGGTCTCTTTGGTTTGTTGACGGGTCTAAGATTTGGATTTAAATTTGGTTTATATTTGAATTTAGATTTGATGTGAGAGATTAAATATATAATTTATATAAATTTATTTGTAACAAAAGTTTATTTGAATATTAAAATATGAATGAACCCACTCAAATATTCAAAAATAGAAAAAATGACAAAAGCAAAAAAAAAAGACAAAAAAGTCAAGTATTCAATCGAAAATGACAAAAAAATTGGAGTATTCAACAGAAACCGTGAATACATGTAAGGAATGATGTGACCCACATAAAAAGGTATCAAATACTATTTTTAATCATTTAGATGCAAACAAACGATTAATAACTGTATGAATCAAATGCAAACCGATTTCTAATACATGACAAACAACCCATAACTCTTTCTTACATTAATATTTCTTACTCTAAAATAATAATTAATTTTAATAAAATATATTATTTTACACTAATTAAATACTTTATATTTATATAATAATATGCTTTCTCTCTCTAAATTTAAATCCTAATCCAAAAACAAATCCAAATTCAAATCCTAATCCTAAACCCCTATGACCAGACCCTTAGCTTTGGTCTATGGATTTTAGGGCTCAAATAATATATTTACCTCTTTTTGTGTTATTTATGTTTTTTTTTACACTTAACTTCATATAATTTATTTAAATTTCAGCCACTAAAGTTTTTATTAATTACATTACTTTTTTTAATTATTGTTTTCACAAATTTTACACTTATATTTTTTTGTTTTTTTTTCTCCACCAAATTTATCAAAGTTTGACCAATTTCTTTTTTAATTTTGACTTTCAAGTGACCAATGAGAATTCTCAATTTTGCCACGTGTTAAAATAGAGCAACCTGATTGACCCAATTTTTTTTCTTAATAAGATTGTTTTAGCAAAAAACTTCAGAAATGATGTATTGTATAAAAGATAACACAGACCACAATACAATCTCACAAACCTACAACATATAATCTCGCAGAGGAGTTAACTAATATAGATAAAAGCACTCCATAGTTCTCTTTACTAACCCATAGGAGGACATTGATTCTCAAAGGGTGGGACTGCATTGGACGGTGGAGATTAATTGCAGTCAAGTGTTTTTGTTTAGAAAGGTTGTGTGTGTGATGGGGATTGCCAACGTGGCACCCTTATTATTTGTTGACACATTAATTTGTTGCAAAAGTGAACATAGTTGCTCAAAGGATCAGGATCCTCTAATTGTGACAAAAACATGATTCGTTATGTTTAATGAATTTACATCATTAGATCTATCAATGGTTGGGATTAAATGCACAATTTTCTCTCCTATTTCTCTTTTATTAATCACTCTCTTTTTATTATTAATTTATCTCTCATTTATATCTTTTACTCTAATGTCTTAGATTATTTGTGGGGCCTTTTTCTTTTTTTTCCCCACCAATTTTTTTTCTATGTTCTCTCAATTTTCTATCCTTATCAGTTAGTGTTTTTTCAATGAACCAAAAACAAAACAAGTATAAAGTGAAAAGAACGGTAATATAATGAGAAAAAAAATGAATTGAACCCAAAAAGACATCAACATGCCACTAAGAGCATTAGGTATCGTTGAGCCATAGTTATCGTGTCATTCTCCAAAACCAGTGCCACGTCAACAAAACACTGAACGACACCAGAAACCCTTTGGCACCACATTTTGTGTCGTTACCGTTGGCACCAGAAAATGTGGTGTCGTTCTCCATTTTTTTTCATTTATATAAAATAAAACATACACAATATTAACTAAAATAAACTTCGTTAATTTAAAAAAAACACACACACTACATTAATTAAAAAACAAAAAGAAGGTACATAAAAATAAAAATAGTACGTAAATAGGAAATAAAAAGTACAAACTAATGATTAAGGTTCAATAAATGCTCCACAAGGTCTTCTCGAATATCGTCATGCAATTTTCTATCTCGAATTTCTTTGCTTTTTCTAACATGTAAATCACATCTTCGACCAGTGTAGGTATGTTTGGACTTGGATCAACGAATAAATCTCTAAAATTCACTTGAAATTCTTCGTCTTCCAATATCATGTTGTGTAACATTATACAAAGATACATGATTCTTTTCGTTGATTTTGAAAGCACGTGCGGGTTGTCATATAATTCCCCAACGACCTTGTAGGACTATGAAAGCTCGTTCAATATCTTTTCTAGAAATTTCTTGAACTCTTTTAATTTTCAATCTTTTTTCAAACGTTGCAACAATAAACGTTTTGACAAATACGGACCATGTTGGATAAATGCCGTCGGCTAAATAGTAACCTTTCATGTATGTATGTTCGTTTACTACAAATGGACATTCCCGAGATTTATCGGCAAGTTCATCATCAAATAACGGGGAACCATATAACACCTTAAGATCATTATTTGCCACACGAACCCCAAAATATGCATGCCAAACCCATAGTTTTTTTTATCCGTAACCGCTTCTAACATAAGAGTTGGGTATTTATGATCATGCCTTTTGAATTGAGCATGTAAGGCCTTTGGACAATTTTTCCAATCCTAATTCATACAATCAATACTCCCAAGCATTCCCGGGAGTCTATGTTCTTTTTCGTGCAATGCATATATTTTTTCAACATCCGTTGAAGTGGGCTTTCTTAAATACCTTTCAATGTATAAAATATGTATGCATTTAGTAAAGTTCTCTAAACATTGTCGGAACAACGTTCACCAATTTGCAAGTATCCATCAAAGCATCGGTAATGTCGTACCAATTGGTGGATGATGGATGTGCACTTCAAAAGAGGACCAATACTTAAATGACCGGTAGCATCGTAACGTTGTCTAAAAAATTAAAGTACTCGGGAATATCTCGAACGTCATAGCTTAAGATATCGTTGACTATTTTATTAAAAAGTGTAGGACTCATACAATACCTTTGCCTAAACTTCTCTTTCGTATACTTAGGTGGAGTGTCACCTTCACCAAAATAGTCGTCGATTAAATGTTGTTCCGCTTCTTCTTGATCACGTGGTATGTATTGCCTCGTCCTCTTAATACCCGATCCTGATCCACCGGCTTCTTGATCACACAAATTTAGAAGTTGTTCATACGTCGTATAACCCTGGATATATCGATCCGGGCCGTTTTGAAAATAAACATCATAATGGTCGTAGGTGGAGAAGTTGTTGGGATTGTTTGGATCCATAGTTGAAAGAAAATCAAGTATTATTGAAGTAGAGATTAAATTGGAAGAGTTTGTGATAATTGATACAATAAAGGTGGAATTTATAGAATTTTTTTGGGGTAAAACTTTTGTAAATTTGTGTATTTTGGCTATATAGCCGTTACACACATTAAAAAAACACAAATTAGCCGCTGGTTTTTAAAAAAAATAATGGCGTAGGCTGGCAAATACGGCGCGAGCCTCGTAGTGGTGCGCCGTTCTTCATTTTGGGTTGGTGGGTTAGCGCCATGAATGGCACCACGATACCCTAGGCTCTAAGGCTGGATGGCAAGGAGGTGAGTCACTCACCTTAACTTCAGCTCCACGTCAGCTCTCCTCTCATTTCCCCTCACCCCCACTCACCTCCTTGCCATCCCAATCAGGGACAAAAATTTACTCAAAGAGCTCTAAGTAATTATGATTCGATAACAAGGCTACATACATTATATTGGCTTCAATCATGCCCAAAGGATACTAAGATGATGTAATGTATCAAGGTCACCTTATGCTTAACTTATGCGTTTATTCATTATCGAAAAAACCCCTGTTCCCCCAAATAACTAATAAGCACTTTGGCATAAGCTTACCCAGCCTATAAGTTCTTTATATAAGCTTAACCAAACACCCCCTAAATCCCATATTCCCATGGCAGTTATCTCTCTCACAAACTCACGCTGATCTACACATGATAATTAGGAAAAATACAAATACATCCCAATGTATAAGCTTTGTACCTCTTTTTTATACCCAATAGCTTATTAACCAAAAACCCATGTCACCAAATCTCTCATATCTTCAAACTTTGACTACCAAACAGTTTTGAAGTTAAATTAGAGGGTTAGGGTTTTTAATTTTTATAAACTTTGGGGATTTTGTTTAAATAGAGTTAATTTGTTTGGTGGTGGTGGTGGTGGCTGTTGGAGATGGTGGTGGACTGGTGGTGGTTAGAAATTGTTTCACAAAAGTGATAATGAGGAAAGAGGTTGAAGGGTATGTACGGTGTATTTTAATTTTTTGTGATAGTGAAAAATGTTTTTATGTGATTTATGAAGGAAGTTTTTTGTTTTTAAAATGAATGAAAGTTGAAGGGTAAGAATGTAAATTTAAATAAGACTAAGGATAAAAAAGTAAGGGTGTTTTCTTATGCTATTTAAAGTGTGTTTTTTATGTGATTTAAAGTAGAGGTGACAATTCTCGACACGAAACGATAAACAATACAATCGACACGAAGTTAAATAGGTTTGGGTTGAGGATAAACAAGTTTGGTTCACAAACAAGTCAACCGTATAACCCATTTAATAAGCGGGTCATTTTGGGTTAAGCAAGTATTAAACTAACAACCCGTGAACCCGTTTAAGTATGTAAGCCTTAAACAAATAAAATATATAACTTGATTTTTATGTGCAATTTGGATTTAAATGTATTTTCTTATGTACTCAAACATGGATTATGCTTTCGGGCGTTGCGGTGGAGCATTTGGAGTTGCGTAATGTTTATAGGGCTTCTCGAACGTCTTAATACGATGCAAATCCGCTTTCTTATAAAAATTCAGTTATATACGCATAAACTTATGACCATGGGTTATGCCAAAAAAATTGTTGTTTTAGTGCTTGGGCTAAAGTTTTTGCCACACGTCTTCAAAGTATCCACATGTAGCCGTTCTAAAAAAAAAAGAAGCTACGTGTCTACAAACCAAAACCCCTCATCCATTGTTCACTCATCTCATTCTTCAATCTAACCAATACAAGATCTAACTTACACCACCATTAGCAAGAGCAATTGCCATAATAGCAACAGCTTCCATAACCCATGATAGAGGATTCCACATAATCTTTTAACGAAAATGACAAATAGCAGCCCAAAACGACAATTTTAATCCAAAAATGACATCGTTTTGATCTAAGAGCAGTTGCCATAAAAGCAGCAGCTTATAAAGGATTCCACATAACCTTTTTATGAAAACGACAAATAGCGGCCCACCGAAAATTTTTAGCCAAAAACGACATTGTTTTGATCCACGGCTATATATCCAAACATGAAACGGCGTCATTTGCAGCCGACTAAAGAAAAAATAAATAAAATGAAATAAAACGCGTCGTTTTGATTCAAGCATGAAACGGCGTCGTTAGCACCATAAATGTATAAAAGGACAACTTATACACAGCTTTTAACAGCCTATAAAATCAGCACGTATGACCACATATTATAGCACTTAGACCTCATATTGCCCTATACGATGCCTTTAGATATGTTCTTATCTCTAGGCAGAACAAGGCTACATATAGTATATTGGCTTCAATTATGCCCAAAGGATAATAATATGATGTACTGTATCAGGATAACCTTATGCTTAACTTATGCATTTATTCATTATCGAAAAAACCCCTTATTCCCCAAATAACTAATAAGCACTTTGGCATAAGCTTGCCCAACCCATATAAGTTCTTTATATAAGCTTAACTAAACACCCCCTAAATCCCATATTCCCATGACAGTTATCTCTCTCACAAACTCACGCTGATCTACACATGATAATTAGGAAAAATACAAATACATCCCAATGTATAAAGCACTTTGACACATGAGCTTACCTAAACACATTCAATAAGCATTGTACCTTTTTTTAATACCCAATAGCTTATTAACCTCTTAAAATAAGCCTACCCAGTGTTGTAAAGCTCGGACTATAAAAAATCGGCGATTACAAGCCACAAGGTCAATGACCAGGGCGAGTTGAGCAGAATCGGCCAAAAGATTCAATATGGTCACAACTTGGTCGCTGTGCTAATTCGTACAAAACTCGGTTTGAAGTGTTTTAACAATTGTGTTAATGTTACCAAACATACTTTTTGGTTCTATGAACAATACTATGGTCCTATAAACATGTCATACATATAATTTCAAAACTTGTACATAAAAATTCCAATACCCCCACATACTCCCTGTGTAGGCCATTACTCGCTGCCGCCTAGCGAGATTTGCAACCTTAATTTAAGGTTTTTTTAAACCCAATAACCTATTAAGCTATTTAAATAAGCTTACCCAAACACCCCCTAAATCCCAAATGATCATATTACTATAACACATAATAGTCAAAAAAAAAAAAAAAAAAAAAAAAAAAGGCAAATACATCATCCCAACATAATAAACATAAGTCCTCACCTAATAACGATTTCCAACATCACACAGACACATTTAATCATCTTCAACTCCACCAATATCTCATTTCTTCAAGTTAGAGGGTTACTATTTGGTGGGTGTTTGGTTGGTGTTTCGTGGTAAACTCATTTAGTGGTTTTGTGTAACAATGCACTTTGGACAACCTTTAACCCAATTGACTAATTTACTTTTCACTTTTTTTACTTTGATCCGTTAGAGATGAAAGATCAACAAAACCAACCCATTTCAAAATGGCACCACACTTAAAATTCGACCCCCGAGTTAAACCATCAAAATGGGCAGGCCCTGGATACTGGGACCCGAATCACTAGGAGAGACCCGCAAAGGGAAACCCCTATAGCTCACGGCTTCGCACTAAGAGGAAAATCCGAATTTTCCTTGTCACTTGTGAGACTCGAATGGGTAAAACCCTCCCAAACTCAAAATAAACTGGTCAAAATTACATCATACAGTTATAAAAATAATAATACGACCTAATTATGAAATGGGATTTTAGTGCAAGCTTGGCGTTTAACCATCAAGTGTGGCGACTGTGTGTATGTGGGTACTAAGGAGTGTTTCTTTTCTTTTTAATCGAGAAGAAATGCGAACCTAAACCCTTAATGCTTCTTAATTGGGGGAAGCATTAACACACATCGACATTCTCATCAACTCATCAACAAAATAAAAAAACCACAAAAAATACCAAAAACCCACCACATTTTTGGTACGTGTGTAAAAAACGGATCGTCCGTCAATCTATTTTAAGAAGAAGGTTTATGAGGATTGTGCCTTTTTGGTGAATCACAAGCGGTGAAGCCACGTGTTTAACAATGACCACAAATGGAGTCGGCAAAGCTGATATAAAAAGCCCAACGGACAAAAAATGAAAGTGGACTATTGCTTTGCCCAAGTATTTTATTACTATTTTCCGAGAGAAGTTATAATATATATACAATCAATATTATAAAGACTGAGTTAATATAAAAAGGATAGCATGAATATAAAAATGTATTGACATACTTTTTTTAATATGCACCGACCTGGTGCTTTAGTATATAGAGATAATAATAAAGGGTTGATTTGCACACTAATTTCTTTTGAGTTAATTACATAAATGGTCCCTGTGGTTTGTCGAAAATTATGGATTTGGTCCCTAAACTTTTTTTTTGCTGATTTGCTCCCTATGGTTTTGATTCGTTACGGATTTGGTCCCTTGACCAAATTTTCTGTCAGTTGACCGTCAAATGTGTGTTTGGATTGCCGAAATGATAAAAATACCCCCGTATGTGTTTCATGGATGGTCCCTATGGTTTGTAGGTTGTCATGAATTAGTCCCTGATTTTTTATTTTTTATTTTTATTTATATAAAAAACATTTTGTCCAAAATTTTATAAAAAATTCCGAAAATTTTATAAAATAAATTCCAAAAATTTTATAAAAATATCCGAAAATTTTATCAAAAAAAGTATATTAAAAATTCCAAAAATTTTATAAAAAAATTTATAAAAAATTCCGAAAATTTTATAAAAAAATCCGATAAAATTTTTATAAAATCTTATAAAACATTCCGTCAAAAATATTGGGAAAAAAAATTTTCGACAAAAAGTTTTTTTTTTTTTTTTTTTTTTTGAATACTTTTTGACGGAATTTTTTATAAAATTTTGCCCAAAAGTTTATAAAATTTTTGACGGATTTTATAAAATTGTCAAAAAAAATCCGTAAAAAATTTTATAAAATTTTGGGCAAGATTTTCTAAAAAATTCCGTCAAAAAGTATTCAAAAAAGAAAAAATAAAATTTTTTGTCGAAATTTTTTTTTTCCAATATTTTTGACGGAATGTTTAATAAGATTTTATAAAATTTTGAGTAAATATCATAAATCGTCCTTGTGGTTTGCCGGGTCACTCGAAAATCGTCCCCGTGGTTTAATTTCATCGGGTTTGGTCCCCGTGGTTTTCAACCCATACGGGTTTGGTCCCTTGACCAACTTATCCGTCAGTTGACCGTTAAATCCCCTAATTAGACTAATATCACGGGGGCTATTTTTGGTACTTTACCTTTGGCGCGAATTGGGGGTTCTTTATCTAACCCTAACGCATCATAATTCATCCCTACGGTTCACAAATCAGCAACACACCCACAATTCTCTCTCTAATCATACTAATTGAATGAAACCCTAGAGTAATTACACAATGTTGTGTGAATGGAGAGTGCGTAAAAGGGTTCACTTCAAATCCATACAATGATTATCGTAAGTAATTACACAATGTTGTTACTCTGTTTTTAATGTAAAATTGAAGTTCTAATGTAAATCGTTCTTTGTGTGATCAGGTGAGTTTCCAACTGTTTTTTGTCTAAAGATTAACCATGGAGGTACATTCACCACCCTCCTAAGGTGCGTTACAAAGGTGGGAAGGTCAATTGGATAGACACAATTGATTCAAATCAGTTCTCTGTTGTTGAGGTTGCCACTATGATGAAAGAGTTAGGGTATGAAAATGAAAATTTAGGTATGGACTTTTTTTACAAGTTACCTAACTCAGATTTAGATAATGGTCTAAGAAAATTAGAAACTGATAAAGATGTGTTGGAATTGTTGACCCACGTATCTAAGTATAAGGTTATTGATTTATATGTTGATCACTCTGTTTCTAAGAATCCTAAGAATGTAGAACCTGCTTTGCTAGAAAATGTGCCTGATGATAGTCATGATGTACTAGAAAGTGTTGATAATGATGTAGTTGATGATGTAAGTGAGGATGAGTGGTTGAGGAATTGCTTAAATAAGGTTGGAAGGTTGAATAAGAATGTAGGCCAGTCAAATAGGAATGAAAGCCCAAATGTAGATGTTGGTAACAATGGTTCAGAGGGTGAGGATGGTTCAGAGAGTGAGCATGGTTCAGATAGTGATCATGGTTCAAATAGTGACAATGAATCAGACAGTGATGATAGTGACTTTGTAGTTGATCAAGACCAGATGATGAATGATGTAGAGGTTGATATGGCTGAATTTAGGAGTAACATAGATAAAAATGCAGAATGGGTTGGATGTGCAGAGATTGTAGAAGAAGTGACTGAGGTGGTTGAGAAAGAGGAAGTTGATTATGAAGATCTTGGTAGTGGGAGTGACTCAGATGATGAAGGTGAGAGAAGAAAAGCATTAAGGAAGGTGGCTAGGATGAATAAGGTTCATCTTGTAGTGAGGGTACAATATGGAAAGAAAATTTCTTTATTGGTCAAACGTTTGGTAATAGCAAACTCATAAAGGAGATGGTCACAAGGGTAGCAGTTGAACAAAGAAGAGATTTGTGGCTAAAGAAGAATGACAAGCTTAGGGTGAGGGCAGTTTGTAGAGGAAAGATACCAAATTTTACATCTGATGGGCCAGCTGATGGGCCAGAAGTAAAGGGTAAGCCCATTAAGTCCAAAAAAGCTAGTGGATCTAAAATTAGGTCAAAAGGTGTCTCTATTAAACATAGTGAGCCTGAATGCCCTTGGTCTTTGCAGTGCTCGAAGTTACCAAATGAGGATACATGGCAAGTGAAAACTTTTGAGGATGTTCACAAATGTTTAAGTCGAACTGTTAAGAAATGCACAGCAACATTCTTGTCAAAAGAAGTAGAGGAAACAATTAAACCAAATCCAAAAATTCCAGTGAGTGCTCTTAAAGATCAGTTGCAGAAAAAACTTGAAATTGGTATTTCAAACCAAAAAGTGCAAAGAGCTAAGCAGATGGCCAGAGAAAGAGTGATTGGTGATTATACAAAGCAGTATGCACAACTGAGAGATTACCTTATTGAGTTACAAAAACAGAATCCGATACAAGCTGTTAGGATTGATTTAGAAAGACCAAATGACCCCACAGTTCTTGAAAGGAAGTTCAAGAGGGTTTATATTTGTTTAGGTGCTTTAAAAGAGGGTTTTAAGAAAGGTAAGAGAGATTTGTTGGGGTTGGATGGTTGTTTTTTGTCGGACCTTTCCCTGTCAAGTCTGCTGGCAGTAGGGGTAGATCTAACAATGGAATTTACCCACTTGCTTATGCAATTGTGGAGGCTGAAACAAAAGAGTCTTGGAAATGGTTTCTTGATTGTCTTGGTGATGATCTCAATCTATTCAGTAACTCAAACTTTACCTTCATAACTGATAGGCAAAAGGTATGATTACTAATTGGTATATTTTTTTAAAATTATTTTAAGTTTTATTGTTATCTCAACATGTGTACTTGTTTTATATTAGGGTGTGATACCAGCAATTGCAGAGACTTTTCCATGTCTGAACATAGGTACGTGTAAAGCATATTTATGACAACATGAAGTTTGTCATGGAGAGGCGGATGTACAAAGATTTGTTATGGAAGTGTGCCACCTCTACAACTGTTCAGATGTTTGACAGAAACATGGAAGCAGTTAAAGCTCATAAGGAAGAGACTTATGAGTGGTTGAAGAAGATTCCACCACAACATTGGTCTAAAAGTCACTTTTCTGGTATGTTTAATTGGTATATCATCTGATTCATGAATTGTAAAACACTCTAACATATTCATTTATGACATTGCAGGCAGGGCAAAGTGTGATGTCCTTTTGAACAACATGTGTGAAGTTTTCAACAGGCAACTTGTAGATGGAAGGGACAAGCCAATCATCACCTGTTTGGAATACATAAGAGAGTACCTTATGAAAAGGATAGTAAATGTTCAAAAGGTAATAAGCAAGAATGATGGCCCTCTTACCCCTCATGCTGCTAGGATTTTCAAGACAATTGTTAAAGCAGCAGGACAATTGAAGGTAAGATGCACATTTGAATTCCTTAACATGTTGAATTTGAATTTGTAATAATTCAATAGTTAATTTCAATAATTTTATAGGTTCAGTGGAATGGGGGTGAATTGTATCAAGTAAATGGTCCTTGGGGTGACCAGTGTATAGTAAGCATCAAGGATAGAACTTGTAGTTGTAGAATGTGGGAATTGAGTGGGATACCCTGTAAACATGCAGTTGCATCCATATGGAATATGGCTACCAATGGAATTGAAACGCCATACCGAGTCTTATTGTCATCCATGTCATTGGCTTTCAACATGGGAAGATATGTATAGGTCTAAGATTAATCCCACTAGATCACCAAAGTTTTGGGATAAGTGCAATGTTCCAAATACAATTATCCCACCAGATCATCACCCCAAATTGGAAGGCCTAGGAAAAAGAGAAGAAAGAGTGCTGCTGAACTTGCAGATATAATGGTAAAAGGTTCCAAATTAAGTAGGTCAGGAAAGAGTGTGACTTGCAAACTGTGTAAGCAAGTTGGTCACAACCAAAGAAGCTGCAAGGGTCAAAGAGATGGTGGTTCACAGAGTGCTGGTGGTGGGTCAAAGAAAGCAAGTGGTGGTTCTAAGAAAGCTAGTGGTGGTTCTAAGAAAGCAAATGGTGGTTCAAAGAAAGCAAGTGTTGGTTCAAAGAAGGCTAGTATTGCTTTACAGTCTGGTATGGGTTCACAATCACAACAAAGTATGGTGATGTTTCAAGGTCCACAGGCTTCACAAACTTTTGTTGTGGGTACACAGGCTCCAAGTGCCCCTACTAGAGTCAGACCACTACCTTTACTCCTACAAGATTCACCATCAAAAAGGACAAAGAAATCTGCAAACAGATACAATTCTCCTTAAATATGTTTGTCTAATTAGACTTAATGTTATGTTTGTGTTACAGACCATGGATGTTTTTCCCTTATGTCATGTTAAGTTTTTAGTTCATTTTGTGTTTTGATATTTTGGTCTAATCTGTTATGGCCATTTCATGATGTTAAGACAATGTGTAATGATACACTAGTTATGTGTTTATGAATGTTTGTGGTTTTATGTTCTTATGGTGTTATTGCATTTACAGACTAAATTGTTATTCAGTTACAACTTGTAGCAATGTCAAAGTGTTATGCACACTTGGGAAGTCATCCAGGGACAGAGGTGGAAGAGATTGAACAAAACAGCACCAACTGGCACTAAAGGGAAAGGGAAAATGGGCTAAGCCATCCATGTAATGCATCTATGTAATGTCTTTAACAACCTCTGTCTAATGCATCTATGTATGCTACTACTATGCATCTATGTATGCAATATGAAATAAAAGTTAAAGACTACTTTATTTGTCAAGTTAAAACTGCTCATTTTTCATTCATATTAACCCAAAATACAACTTGACTATCCACTACACTATCTTGATTCTTTTAGCTTGACTACCACTACAACTTGACTGCCACTACAACTTGACTATCACTTTAACACTAAATAAAGGAAAAACAACAACCAACTGATAATCAACCACTTCTTGATTCTTTTAGCTTCATTAGCTTTTTCAAGTACTTCTCCTTGTAGCCGATTCATTGAATTTAGTAGACCAGAATGATTTGCTGACCCTATCACACATAGGAGGATCATACCAATCTACTATCCCACAATTTGATACCTATAAACCAAGTCCAAAAATTAGGTCAAATTAGGTCAAATTGGGGGTTTTTTGAAAATACAAAATTGAAGACTTACTCTTTTACTACAACAATAAAATCTTCTTCCGGGGTTAGTAGGTGTCCATGATGTTTTGATAATGGCTACTGATCCACAACGACGCATCTCACCATCCAGTATTGATGTTTGTGTGTGTGTTTATGTTGTGTTTGTTTTGCAACGGGTAAAAAAAAATGAAAGAATAACATATATAAGTATTAACCAAACATAGAAAGACTAAATTGCCCCCAACTTATTAGAACCCGTCGTGAAAACTTGGTCAACTGACGGATAAGTTGGTCAAGGGACCAAACCCGTATGGGTTGAAAACCACGGGGACCAAACCCGATGAAATTAAACCCCGGGGACGATTTTCGAGTGACCCGGCAAACCACAAGGACGATTTATGATATTTACTCTAAAATTTTTATCGGAATTTTTTATAAAATTTTCGTAATTTTTTATAAAATTTTTGGAATTTTTTATAAATTTTTTAGAATTTTTTATATACTTTCTTTATAAAATTTTCAGATTTTTTAATAAAATTTTTGGAATTTTTTTTATAAAATTTTCGAATTTTTATAATTTTTTTAAATTTTTTTCGGACTTTGTTATAAAATTTTAGGAATTTTTATAGATTTTTTATAAATTTTGAATTTTTATTAAATTTTCAAAAAATGTTTTTATATAAATAAAAATAAAAAATAAAAATGGGGACTAATTCATGATAACCTACAAATCATAGGGACCATTCATGAAACACATACGGGGTATTTTGTCATTTCACAATCCAAACACACATTTGACGGTCAAGTGACGAGAAAATTTGGTCAAGGACCAAATCCGTAACGAATCAAAACCATAGGGAGCAAATCCGCAAAAAAAAAAAAGTTTAGAGACCAAATCCATAATTTTCGACAAACCACAGGGACCATTTATGTAATTAACTCATTTCTTTTTCTTTTTCTTTCATCACTTATAGTGTGTAACTGTGTACAGTATGCTATTGAGCTTGTATAAAATTATGTTTTTAAAAAAAAAAAAAAAAAAGAAAAAGAAAAGAAAAAAATTGCAAATCATCCCATATAACAATTGAGAAACACTATATTTAATACTCTCCACTTTCCCGTCTTTAAAAGTCAACTCACAAACAACTTACGTCACCATCACCAATGGCGCCAACCAGCGACACCGCACCTCCGTCGCAATCATCTTCTCCGGTGCCGGTCACCGGTTCTCCTTCGTTGGCCGGATGTTTAGATGGCCGGTTGAGAGCTCGAGTTCGTCTCCTGCATAATCAGCTGGATATGCAGGTTCTATAACTGAACTAGTTGACTATTTAACTGATTATTATTTTTATTTAATTTGTAATTGATTTTTTATAGTCTTCTTTGAGAAAAAGTGAAATTAAATGGTTAGGTATATGATGGAAGTGATCTGTTATAAGTACTAGTTAAGGCTTAAGATTCATAGACACTGAGACGCGGTGTGGCGGTTTTTGATCTATAATATTATTGAGACTTTTACTCAGAGGCTAAAGATTACATGACACTGGATGAAATAAGGACCCTGTCTTAGCATAAAATTAGTTATGGCTAAAGATCGATTTTAATAAGGTATATAAAAATTAGTGTTTTACAATTTATATAATTGATATGAGTTTGTTTTAAATTGTGATTGTTCATATGGGGGTTTTGATTTTGTTAGTTTAGTTGATGAATTAAGGTGTTCATTAGTGGCTTATATATGTATGCACATCAACTGTTTGTTTTTATGCCTCAATGAAATAGATTGTTTGGTGTTAGTGGCCAAACTTTTTTTTGTCTGCAATTCTGTTACGCGCGCAAGGACAATTCATTACTTCTATAGAAGTATGCTGCAAGTGTTAGGTATTGTATTTGATTTTATAGATTAAATAGGTTATAAGGATAGTCGGTAAGTTAACTGCAATTGCCCTCATTGGTTTCCGTTGGCCCTATGGACCTGTAAGAATCCCTTCGATTATGTAAACAGCCATTGAATATTTAAAATCGTTGTGCAACGTAGTCTGTTTTATGTTTTATGTTTGCCATTGAATATTTAAAATAGTTTATGTTACAAGCTTAAGCTTTGAGGTTCCTAATTACTTTTTGAATGTATATAAGCATGTTAAGACAGGGTCCTTATTTCTAAATGATACCCGTAAGTTATGAAATCTTCTAGTGTCCTGTAATATTGCATATAATTATTTAGGACAAATCACCTAGAAATGTAGTTAACTTGCCACTTTTTACCATTGTATGTAGCATTCCTTTTTTTTTCTCATTCTGTCAATAAACTTCTATCGTTAGTCCTTGTGTGTACCGTTACCAAAAACCGCATCGTTAGTCCTTTATGCTAACGACCGTTAATAAATAACTTAAAATTTGGTTATCTTACGCTAAACTTGCATCGTTGGTCCTTTATACTAACGGACGTTAAAAAATAACTTAAAATTTGGTCCGTTTTAACACGCTTTCATCAGTTTCTACACGTTTTCATCCGTTTTTACACGTTTTCATCCGGTTTTATACGTTTACATCCGTTTTCACGTTTTATTTGTTTTCACGTTTTCGTCTGTTTTTACACATTTTTATCCGTTCTAACACGTTTTCGTCCGTTTTTTCACGTTTTCATCCGTTTTTACATGTTTTCATCCGTTTTTACACATTTTAGTCCGTCTTTACACGTTGTGGTCTGTTTTAACACGCTTTCGACATATTTTTCACGCTTTCATCCGTTTTTACCCGTTTACATCCGTTTTTGCACGTTTTCGACTGTCTTTGCACGATTTTGAATGTTTTTACACAGTTTCTTCTGTTTTAACACATTTTCGTCCGTTTATCTCGTTTTCCTCCGTTTTACACGTTTTCATCCGTTTCTACACGTTTTTGTCCGTTTTTACACAAAATGTGCAAACACGAACGAAAACGTGAAACAACGGATAGCGTTAAACGGATGAAAATGTGAAACAACGGATGGCGTGAAACAACGGACGAAAACATGCAAAAGCGGATGAAAACATGTAAAACGGATGAAAACGTGAAAAATGAAAGCGTGAATAGCTGACAACGTGTTAAAACATACAAAATTGTAAAACATCTGAAAAGCGCAACGAAAACACGCAAAAAGCGGATGGCGATGAAAACGATGAAAACGGAAAAACGAAAACAACGCGGATGAAAGCGTGTAAAAACGTATGAAAACGTGAAAAAACGGACAAAAACGTGTTAAAACGAACGACAACGTGTAAAGCGTCAGCGTGAAAAGCGAAGCGTAAGAAAACCAAATTTTAAGTTATTTTTAGATTGTTAGTATAAAGGACTAACGACGCAAGTTTAGCGTAAGATAACCAAATTTTAAGTTATTTATTAACGGCCGTTAGCATAAAGGACTAACGATGCATGTTTTTTTGGTAACGGGTACACACAAAGGACTAACGATAGAAGTTTATTGACATAATGAGAAAAAAAAAAGAATGCTACATACAATGAGAAAAAGTGGCAAGTTAACTGAATTTCTAGGTGATTTGACCAATTATTTAACAGTCAAAGGTTGGGGTAGAATTTCACCCAAAAATTTCGTAAGGATTTTGCGGCGATATGTTGGCAAGTTACTTCTCAGAACATAATGAAAACCACATTTGAGTGAACTTGATTGGCTTCACTTATGTGTGGGCTTAATTTGACACGTATAGTTTACTGGCTTGGTTAATTATTTGTGATTTTGGAAAGGGTTAGTTCGGTTTGGACTTTTTTAGGTTGAATGAATGATGTTTGAATGACAGATAATGCAATTTAACAGTCAACCTCTAAGCGTGGATTTAACTTCCAGCACTAATGTTATTTCCAACGAATCAATAGCATCTTATTGACTATTAAACGAGTCATTGGTTTAACATCGAAGTTCTGAACGTCTTTTGTCATTTTTCCTTGTTTTTTATACTGCTTATACCTGTTCTAATCATCCGAACTGTTCCAGTTTCAAATGAATGTTTCATGTTTACCCATTTTACAGGCTAAAGGTTAAAGGTAAAAATAACCTGAATCGAACAACTTTCTTGATGGCATACCTTTAGTATATACTAACTTTGTCCATGTTCATTTGGAAGGAAAAGATAAGCGTGATGATTTTATGTTGTAAGTATTTGTGTTGCGTTAAAGTATTTGTTTGTTGTACAGTCAGATTTGCATTTAGGTTTTTTAGTTATTATCCGTTTTCACTTTTCAAAATTTCACTTGATGCAGGCTTAATGCCACTTGAGACAGAGTTTTTGAGGTACAATAAAAGAACTCACTCAAGTTTTAAATCCTTCAAAAGTGTGATAACGCCACGGAAAGGTTTAATGACACAAGATTTGAGTAAGTTGGATGTAACGAAACAACATCCGCTCTTTCCAGAATTATATCTCGAAAATCTACAATAAATACAAGTAATAAAGGCAAGTTATTCTGAATTTCATAAAATTTGAATGTATTTAGACAATATTGCATTTGTACTAACAGTTTGTTGTCCGTCTTAACAGATAGTCCTCTTTGTGATGTGCCCGAGTTTGAAAAGATTAAGATGACACTCATAAGGCGTGTGCCATTTCTTGTGAAAGTAACTAACCAGATCTTCCAAACTTGCTCTCACAAAATTTATTATTTTTGGGACAATTTACATGAAACGGGTCACTTTTGGTTAGTTTTTATTAGAAAACGGGTTGTAGAAGTCCAGTTGGTTGTTTGTGACTGGTGAACATGGTATTTGGATATAGTAAAACTTTTAGTTCTGTGACAATGAGGAAAATAGGTGTTTGGATTCTGGTATAGTTTACTATGGTTTTACTTCTGCGAGAAATCATTCTATGAATACTTTATACATGTGCGTTATGCTTAATCTATCAACTTCATATATCTGTATCAGGTTTGAGAATCGCGATCAAAAGTAGTAGCTTGGTTAAGCATTATCTCGGGCCAGAATATTGCCTAATCTTCACGTTTACTTGAAACTATTAATGTAGTAGCATTATTAAGGAACTGGTGAAGAAGATTAACTGCTTACTACATGAACTCGTGAAGGATGGAATGCAATAAGGATGAAGCCCGAAAGAAATCGCTGAAAGTACGTTTTCTTCAAAGGATGTAAAGGGTGCCAAAAATTTGGTAGGCAAAATTTGTTTTCGGTCTTGAGGGTATTTCCCAAGTATTAGCCATTCGGATGTGCATGTTACTGCCGAAAACAAAGTAAGCGGTGAATCGGATTATTATGGGATACTTGGTGTGAACCCATTAGCCGATGATGATACTGTGAAGAAACATTATAGAAAACTAGCTTTATCACTTCATCCCGATAAGAACAAGTCTATAGGTGCAGAAGGGCATTCCATTTCGTTTCTCAAGCATGGAATCTGTTATCCGATAAAGATAAAAGATCGGCGTATGATCATAAAAGGCATGATCAGTTTTGAAGCGAGAGGGTTTCTCGAGCGTGTTTTCACGAGTGCATATACCTCCAACTCGAACGGTTTTCACAATGTCACGAAGAGTACAGTGGTGCAGATCTTGCAGACAAAGGCTACAACTTCTCAAAGAAGGATAAAACTACTACTCGAACGAAGAAAAACCAAGAGTCAAAAGGATGAAATTAATGGGACTACCAAGACGGTTCCCACCGTTCCTTCATCCTCCAATGAACAGATAGCTCGAGGCGTCAAAGGTCAAAGGTTCTCGAAAAAAGAATAAAGTTAACGGGACTACCAAGGCGGGTCCCACTTCGCTCTGCACCGTCAAATGAACAGATAGCGCCTGAGACGACGCCTGGGTCTTGTTTAACAGAGGTTAAAACTTCTCAAGAAAAGGATAAAGATAATGGGTCGACCAAGACGGGTCCCACTTCTATTCCTTTACCGGTTACTAAACAGATGAAGACTAAGACGTTTTGGACCGTATGCATCAGATGCAAATTGCAGTATGAATTCTTGAGAAAGTATTTAAACCGAAATATGTTATGCCCCACTTGTTATGGACCGTTTCATGCGACCGAGATTCCGCCACCAAATATAGATGCTTGTTCAGAAGTTGCGGGAATTAACATTTCAGCCCCATAAACATGTAAGATACTTGGTATTGAGGCTGCTAATGGTACAAGCTCTCAGCGGGGTCCACTAAAAAGGGATCGAGAAGAAGCCCAACTAGACAATAATATAGAGGAAGCTTTGAGAAATAAGATCGCTAAAAAAGAAGCTAAATCCGCATCTAAAAGACAAAGCAAGACATTAACGGGTTTGATGCAATTAAGGAAACAGGGCCTATCAAGAATCAACTTATAAAGAAGGCGACTAAGGAAATAAAGAAGAAGCGGGACGAATGGAGTTCAGAGGCCGTAAAGTTCTTGACATGGCAATGGCTTCTCAAAGAGTAAAGAGGCGGCGTACGGATCCAGATTTCCATGATTTCGATATACAAAGCGAAAAATGTTTCAAGAAGGTCAACTCGGCGCTTATGATGATCGTGACGGGATGCCTCGGAACTATGCCATAGTTGACAAAGTAATTTCTTTGAACCCGTTTAAGATGAAAGTATCTTTGGCTTAGCTCAAAACCTAACAAGAAACCACTTCCATTTCGGGTTCCGGAAGCATTGGCGAGTTTCAACCGGGAAAACATGAAGCTTACCTCCCAAACTATTTTACTCACAAATCTAGCTTTACAAAGCGGAGAAGCGGTAACATTCGTGTTTTCCTAAAAAAGGAAGTGTTTGTGCTCTGTACAAATCTGATAAAACAACGAATACAATAAAACATACTTAAGAGCTTGTAGAAGTTGATGAGTCCAGTGAAGAAAGCAGCGTTCTTGTCACACCACTAGTCAAAGTTGCGGGGTTTAAAAGCGGTGTTTCATCGACATCTCGACAACAAAGAAACAAAAGTTATCACGGAAAAGACTTTCTTAAAATATCACATCAAATACCTTCATACTTGCTCACGGGTCAAGAATCTGCAAATGCTCCAAAGGGCTGTCTAGACCTCGACCTGCGGCTATTCCTCCCAGTTTCTTCATGTTTTAGCAGATAATAAGGAAGGCGATACAATGGATGTCGACAATGGTCCAATCTTGATGGTGTTTGTTCCATTTAGGTACAAAATTCCTGAACTTGGGAGTTTGGTTTGGTTTTTTGGGTGGTTGGATGGCAAAATAGGTAACATGTAGTGTGCATTATGCAGTTGTAACTTGTGCTTAAAAGGGTTGTACAACCGAGTTTTGTTAGATCTTTCTGTTATATCTTGACTTTATTTAGAAATGTTTCTTTTGTACTTTTGGAATCCAAACATTGACCGTTACTAAGGAATGAAAATGGAGGAATGTTTTGGTACTTAATGTTGTTTTTTGTCTTTATTTCCTATCTTTTGTTAGGTTTTGAAGTCTAATAGTTTTAAACTTTTGTTGCATGTACTTTATATTACGGTATAAAGTAGCCGTGCGCAAATCGGGTTTTTTGGGCTAACCGGTTCGGTTAGTAACCGACTCAGTTTTTGGTCAAACCGGTTATTTTCAAAAGCGGTTGGTCGGTTAGACTTTTGGGTAGAAAAAACCAAACCGTACTAACCGGTTATTATAGGAAAAACCGGTTATAACCTTTTTTTTTTAAAGTTTTATGTTTTTGCTACTGTTGAAGACTAAATGGTGCTCGGGTTTTCGGTTTTTCTTTCCATTCGCATTTTATACATAATAACTCAATAAACTTCAACTTTTATTAAATAAACTCATAATACGTCAAACATAAACTACTTGAAACATAAGCTAATACATTGAGCGATTTATTGATTGGAAAGCTAATACATTGAGCGATAGTGAGGTCTTATTCGGAGTCTCCGGATCCGGACCTAGCTTGGTCATCTTGAGCGATTTCTTCATCGGAAAGTGAGATTTTATAACCCTCTTGCATCTCGATCTCAAGTATTTGTGGTTCGATCTCTAAATAATTGGCTTCAATATTAGAAATGTGTTGTATACGTTCTTGTGCGTCCAAGTGATCCTTTAAGCAAATACACATCTCCAAAGATGTCGGCGTGAGTCTTGTTCTTTGAATCGTTAATACCCTTCCACTAAGAGAAAACACGATTCGAAGCTACCTGTAGAAGCTTGTATGCGCTTAGTAAATCTCGAGCCATCTTGGATAGAGCGGAAATTGAGATTGCCTTCCTTTCCACCAAGACAAAACATCAAAGTTTTCAAATTCTTTTTGTCCCATAGAGCTTATCAATGGATTCGATATATCTCCCAAATTCGTTAGTACCGATTTAGTCACTCCTAGCCCGTTTAACACTTTCTTGTCTTAAAGTTTGAAATAAGTTAAACCTCGAACTCGAAGAGGATGATGAAGCACCACAACTAATTGAAACATTAGTTGAACCATATTTACTAAAATAAATATCAACTAAATCTTTAAAACATTTGTTAAAATAAGCTTTTGCATTCATTGCATAGTTAAGGTTTTCTAATTGCAAATCCAAATCAATCGAAATCTTCTCGATAAGTAGTTCCACCCGACTAATGTTAAAGCAGGGGTCTAATGCGGCGGCACAAGTAATTACCGGTGGAATTTCTTTGAAATATTTTTTAAGTTTTTCTTTCATAGGTTCAACCATAATATCATATGGTGGCCACTTGATTCAAATTTGCCTATTTTTGAACACATTGCAAAAATTTGTTGGATTACCCTATGACTCGTGGGATAATATACACCCGATAATAAAGTAGTTTCATCTTTAAAAACTTCGAGTAATTCGGTTAATTTTTCAATAATTTCCCAATTTTAGACGGAAAATGGTTCAACTAGGTATCACCGGCAAGATCATCATGAAAAGTACTTAAAGCAATTTTTTGGCGTAAAACACTTTTAAGCATATAATAAGTCGAGTTCTATTTTGTAGGAACTTCCCAATTAGGTGTTAAAAATTCGGTTTCTGTTTCCACACAAAATCTCATATAACTCTTATATCTTGCTTTAGGCCCACAAAATATATCTTGCAACATTGTTTTAAAAGCGTTTTTTATCGACATTATTTCGGGTACCCCTAATCCGTCGTGCACCACCAAGTTTATGATGTGTGCAACACATCGCTTATGAAAAAAATGTTGTTCAAAGGTGGTTGGTATTTTGCTATTAGTTTAGTGGCGACATTTTTGTTAGAAGCATTATCAAATGAGATTGAAAAAATCTTATGTTTCAATTTAAACTTTTTTAACACATCTCGTAACTTACAAAATAAATTCATACCCGAGTGTGGATAATCAAAGTTTTGAAAATCAATCGTACGCTTCATCATTTGCCAAGTTACGGGATCAATCAAATCGCGATGGTAAAACAAGCGTCACAATTGCCGACCAAACATCGGTTGTTAAGTTTACATTTGTATTTAAATTTTCAAAACCTTTTATGATTTCGAGTTTATTTTCCACATTTTAAGTGCATCACGTTTAGGAGTAGAACGACTTACGTGACTATATCGCGGTTGAAGATAATTTTGAAGCAACTTGGTTAATATCGGGTTATCGAAATGGTTGAATGGCAAAGCTTCTTGAATCAAAAAGCTTGCAAATTGTTGTCAAGTCCGTTCCGACTCATATGAAAATATACCCCCATCTTGTGACATAGATGCTTGACCCGCATCCGGAACGCCTTTGAGTGCTTGGCAATACTTTTTTTTTGATATGTTGCTTCAATGTCGTGTTGGATCCGCTACTTAAAAACTGCTTGCAAAATTTACAATGAGCCTTCATGGTATTATCCGAAAACTCCACGAGCTCAAAATTACACCAAATTTCCTTGTTTCGGTCCGTTTCTAAAACCGCAACAATCGTGGGTTCATTTGAAGAACCAACACCGGTGGAAGTTGAAGAACTTTGAGTTGCCATTTTGTGATTGATTTTGATTGTTTTCAAGAGTGTTTGATTGTTGTAAGTTGTAATTAACTAAACCATATTCAAGATTTGTATTTATACTAAAGTTTATAAGCATTAATGGTGATTAAATGCCAAAAATAACGGCTACAAACAAAAAAAAGTCATATCGTGTTTGTCTGTTCCATGTCCCTCGTTAACAGCTTGTTCCCAACGTTCATTAAAAATAACTGGTTACTAACCGGTTTCCTAACCGGTTCAGTTAGTAACCGGTTCGTAACCGGCCCAACTTCTAGAACTAAAAACCGGTTCCTAACCGCCGGTTATTATCCTAACCGAACTGGTTATGGTAAAAAACCGGTGTTGACCGGTTCCGGTTTCAGTTTTTTTCCGGTTTCAGTTTCGGTTTTTATGGTCACCACTATTATAAAGTGAATCAACTTAACTTAAATCACACTATTAGTAGCGGTTATGCTTGGTCACTTTGTCACCTGTACTCCGTCACATCAATTTTTGGACACTATTTAACTCAACTTAAATCATACTATTAGAATTTGGGTGTAAAAGAAGTTAGTGCACCACGTTAGGTGGTCTGTACCACCGAAGCAACCCCAAAAGGCAACTTGACGCTGCGTGGTGGATGGCGGTCGTAGTGGTAGATGGTGCGTGGTAGAGGCTCACCACGGTGGTGAGGGCCTCTATTACACACTCGGTCTAAATAATTGGTGTATTTAATTATTTATTACGGTTCTTGGTTAGTTGACATGTCATCCTTTTTAAGAGAAACAGTTTAGGATTTTTTTAGTCAATGTAAGGAGTTGTTGAAATGTCTTGCATGTACGAGGTGTTTGCTTAAGCTTATTTTTTGAGCTACCGAGGTTAAATGTATCCGGTTTATGTTTAATAAGCTTACTTTTTCCGGCTTATTTTACAATTTATACTACAGGTTATAAAATAAGTTAGAAAAGTATATAAGCTGAAACCGCGTGAAGTCTCGTAAGCTTAAAAATATGCTTAAACAAAACCCTTTAGTATGAATTATGAAGAACTTTGTTAATGGGCATGTCCACTTATGGCAGATTACGATAGATAACTTTAAGAAAAATAGAAAATGGATGAATAATGACTTTTTGATGGATAGAGTTTTGTATTTTTCGAAAAAAATAATACATTGCTTATTTGCACAATTATCCTAAACAAAAACACTAACAAAACTGATTTTCATCTACGTTCCTTAATCAAAAGCCATTACCAATTGCGTTTCTTTGCTCAACATCAACTAAATATTGGAAGTAAGTGGAGGCATGGCTTAGCTCCTAACTGGAATGAACGAATATGTAGCCTGAGAACTGTTTGGTTTTAACTAGAGTGGTAGCAATCTTGCCATCTTACGGTAAATTCATTTACTTACTTAGTTCAGGTTGATCACAAACTTGAGTTTTGTATGGGTACGGTAATTAGTGCTCTTTGAGTATAATGTCTCATGTACTTTAGCGTATATGAATAGTGTTGGTGTAAATCGGATCATGTGTTGGCTTCACCAGTATCATTTTCTTATGGTCTATATGATTATCTCACACATGATACAGTATGCAGGTGATGTGGCTAATTGTTTGCGTCACGGAGACATTTGGAGACAGCAGGTGTTGGTCTCTAAATGTTAAGAGGGGCCCACCATATTCAACCATTTTGTGATTGTTTGACCAACCAAACGTGAGATCCCAAATTTTTTATTCTTTTGTTCGAAAAGGTTACATTTTATTTTTTTTTTGTTAGAAAAATTCCTTTCCCTCCTTCACCAAAATATAAGCCCGCCAAAAATATCCCTCCTTCACGAAAATAAATTAAATTAGAGCCACCTCATCACCACCTACTCTAAAAACCGGATCTGGGTTTTGTGAACTCTTTTCATCTCACACAACCAAAAAACTATCTCATCTCATCCAAATCAACCACCACACTCGAAACCACAAATCAACAACACCACACGTTTTTTCCTTCCACCACAGCCACCAATTAGAGGTAAATGACTAGTTTGTTTTGTTTTTTAATTTGGTATATGATTTTAGTTTGTTTTTATGATTTGGACTTTATTTTTAATTTGGTATATGACTTTAGTTTGTTTTTATGTTTTTTAATTTGGTATTTGACTATCTCATCTCACAGCCACCGTTGCCGTCTCGGACCCACCACCGTTATTTGTTTGCATTCGTCGCCACCGCTTAAGCCCACCACGACCATCTATTTTGTTGAAAGGTTCGTGTTTAGTTTAATGTGTTTTTGTTTAATGGGTTTCAAAAAAAATTGTTTTTGTGTTTGATTTGTTAATTTATGTTTGTGTTTGATTTTGGTAGTACCGCCTCCTGCTGTTTCACCGGACCCACCACAGTAGAACCATTGCCGCTGTCAATCCTGCTGTTTGTTAAAGGTATGTTTGGTAAAGGATAAGCTAAGGACTATAAGCGGTTATCGACCACCTAATAAGCTGTAATTGCTATTTCTCTTGTATGTGCATCACTGCTTGTTTTTGCATAACCGACATCATAATACTCACGGTTGTAAAATGAAACTTACAAAGATCAGAAGCATTACAAATTTACTTTTTACTTCACAATATAAATGTAACTTTAGTAACATAGTGGCATATTAATACATATATTATTTCAAAGGTGTATTGATCGAGAAGGTTAGTTAGATGTGAATTGTGAATTTAATGCAGAGTTAGTTAGAAAACTTGTTTAAGCAATGGATATCTAAACAATGAAAACTTGTTTAAACTTCGTGGATTAGTCGGCCAAAAAGATTGGAAATCATGGTTACCAAAAAAAAGAAAAACTTGTTTAAGCAATTTTATCTAAGATATTATGTTTGTTTTAAGCCGTTCTTATCGAGCATTATTTTTGTTTGGTATAAAGTTTAAGTTATCGAGTATGTTTTTTGTTTACTATATAGTTTATTTATGTTAGTGTTTGATTTTGTTTATGCTTGTGCAGGACCATCACAACATCACTACCTCTCTTCCTTTCTTCCTCTCTTCTCCTTTTTAGGGCATAAGTAGAGTATGTTTTTTTACTCAATTATTTTGTGTTTCTTTATTTGTATATTATTTAATTATTGTGTTTACGTTTGTTTAGTAATGTATTTGGTGTTGGAATGGTATTTGAATTATATTTGATTAATAATATGCGTTTGGTTGGTATGCGTTTGAAAGTGGATATAAACTTTGGGAAATATGTGATTATGATTATGCGTTTGGTTAGTATTGTATTTGAATATTAAACTTGTGTGCATGATTTTAGGATTTTAGTGATTAAGAACCTAGAAACGTCCGATTAGGGTTGCTTTTGACTGATTTGGGTGTTTTGGATTATACGATGTTGAGTACAAATGATGAATCAATGGAAGTGGATGCCCATGGAATAATGAAGTTCTGATGAAGAAGGTGCTGAATATATTGGTGATGAATACGAGTTTAGTGAGAGCTGTAATCCTTGTAAAAAATGAAAAAAGGACGGTCGGGAGCTTAGTGAGAATTTGGGCTCCGAAGGATTTTGCTAAGTCCTACAAAGATAATAAAAATAAGTTCAAGAAGAGATGGTTTGATTCAAATAATTCAGTTGAAGAAGCAAGAAACCGAAAGCCGCCAAAGTGGAAGCGGAGATGATGAGTGGCGAAGCTTCGTTAACACGGCTAGTCCGAAGCGAATGAAACAGTCGAGAGAGGAATTGAGGAATAGATCCAAGAACAAAGTGACAACACATCAAGGATCAATGTCTTTCGCGCAAGGAAGACACCAATTCGTATGGTTCTTTATTATTCTTATTTTTTATATTACTTTAAAAATACTTGAACCAAACTATCTTAATAGCTGTCAAGATCGCGAGTTTACACGTAAGATCGTACGATCTTACGTGCCCACCAGTCAAAATCGTGTCGGATCGTGGTAGGATCCGCATCGAGGTAGGATCGTAAGTAAGATCGTAGGATGCACGTAGGATGGTAAGATCGACCGCATCGATCCAAGTTCACTTTTTTTTTTTTAATCTTTTAAGTCCATCTCACTTGCTTAGGCAAAAAAAATACATGTGTTTTACTAATGTCTAATAAGTAAACCATTATTGTCTCATTTTCTAAATAGATTATAGTTTATACATAGTTTTTTACTTTTCTAAATAGATTATAGTCTAAAAGTGTTCAATAGTTTAATTTATTTACTTCACTGTGATTAAACTAATCAAATGGTATGTTTTGAAATTCCACTTATGAAATGTTTGTTTTCTTGAAATCATGTAGATGGCTAGTATGTTTTGAGAAATTTAGGACTTATGTTATGTAATATTATTTCCACTAAAGCGTTAATGTAACGATGGAAACTTTACTTTTTTGTGTTTTACTATTACTTTGGTGTTTGAAATTTGAACTTTGTCATTTTCACGAGGATATTATATAAATTTACCTTTGATGTTGAGTAGAAATGTAAAACAGTCTGACTTGGATATCATTTGTTTACAAAATATGACTAATTGGTAGGATCGTAGGATCGCGATCCGATCCTACGATCTCGATCTTGCAAAGACAAAAACGATCCTGCGCGGGATCGCGATCTTGACAGCCTTATTCTTTCTTACCATGCCCCACATTTACAATCCATATCTGGAATCATCTTAAAAGTACTCAAAATAACCACATAAAAGTACTTATTTGGCTGAAAAATTAAAAAAGATTGATTGACCCAAACACCCCTTAAAATGTTGTTGCAGCACCTAGTTACAACGACCATTTCCAAATGTTTATATATAGTTTGTTAATAATCTGTTTTATATTGTTTATTTATAGTTCTCGAAAAAAAGGTATCGCGAGGACTTGGTCGAAACTTGGAGGTATTTGTCATAGTGACAAAAAGGGCGGTTCGACTAAGGAAAACGAAAGGATATACGTAAGTAATGAGTTTATCGTTATTATTTGGTATTATTTAAATTTGGAAAAACTCATAAGCCCATTTTTTATTTTTATTTATTTATTTTAGTGTTTGTGATCTAGTGAACAAAACTAGCAGTTAAGTCACATTAAGAGATTAATCTTGCACAAAACTCATTCGAATATGTACCGAAAGAATATAAATAAAAAATAGGTGATGAAAATGTTAGGAGATGAGCAGTTAATGATGAATCTGATAACAAAATTAATGCATAATAATCGAAATTAATTAGTTATAGTAAGAATAATAGCTCGATCAAAATGTAGGTAGTGAATTAACAAATGAAACTTAGTTATTTGGTAAGTATTATTTATTTGTTAATTGACAGGAAGAATCTGGCCATATCCGGTCATTTGTTAATTAACTTTCTTGTTATTTTTGAACTACATAGGGAGAAATGAAGGCTCTTCAAGATGCGGTCAAAGAAAAGCAGGTTGATCGAAGAGACCTCCGGATCATTGATGAAGTTACGGATTCTCAAAATCGAGGGACATATTGCGGTGTGGGCAGGTGTGGTACCGCACGGGTTCGAGTTCTAGGAGCACACAAGTGGACATGGTTTATGTACCGGGAGGAGATGGAACTCATGGAAGAGATGAAGAAGCGACATGCTATGGAGCTACAGGAGCAAAAACTTGTTTAAGCAATTTACGGATTTTTACAACCGTCAACAAGGTACACCGCTTCCGCAGTTTCAAATTCGATTCATGCACTACTATGTTTCCTGGATCTACATATTCTCGTGGCGAACCTAGTAATCGCTCATTCGACCCTAGTTCATCTCGACCTTGATAATTGTTACAAAGTGTTGACGAAGATGATGATGGTGTTGATGATAGTGGGCATGATGTTGGTGATGGTGGTAGTAGTAGTGAGTTTGATGATGACGAGTAAAGAGTTTGGTGATGATGGTAGTATTAATAAGAATGTTGTATGGATCTTGTTTTGTTATCTGAATTAGGTAAGAATGTTACCAAAACTATTAGTATTTGTATGGATCATATTTTGTAATTGGACGGTTTTGAATGAATGAATGAATTGAAGCATTTGTAGTATTGATTAGGGTGATTCTGACATTGGTTTTGGTAGGTTTTTCCGGAAAAATCTGAAATTGTAGCTACTGTGCATTTTTTTCCTGCACAGCAGTTTTTAGCGACAACATTAATCTGTCTCCAAAAGTCACCCACACAAAATGACCCGGTTTATTTTATTTATTAATATTTATTTAAAAAAAAGTAAATTACAAAAATCTCTTTAGCGACAGCCTGTTGTGGTCGCTAAAATGAAGGGCCCACTCCGGTCAAGTGGGTTTGAATGAAAATTTGTGGGTCCCCAGTCATGAAAAGTCGAAAGAGGTTGACGCAAAAACTTTTAGCGACTGACTATACGCGTCAACACTTTGGGTGACAACCCTCTGTCGCAAAAAGCATTAGCGACCAAAAACTTCCACTTTTTGCGTCCAAGCTTTCTGTCTCTAAAGGTGGTTGCTGTTGTACATAGTACTACATACATCTTTGCATTTTTCCTTCTACAAGATTACGAGTGTCATTTGATCAACAAATGATAGCTGACTACTTTAACTATGTTACAAGAAAAAACATAGATGTTTCGTATCAAATGATACCCATCATGACTTTAAATAAAAATGTTTGTTTTCAGCAAAAAGGGAACTTGATAGTATTTTTTTGGTAAAATATTGGGCAAATGATACGATGATTAAATTTAAGTATAAGTTACACTTTGGGTAAATATGCTCTTACTCTTTGCATTTAGATACTGAAAAATGTAAAGCATTGTTCATATGTTATGGCGAACACGGTCGTGCCGTCGTCATCACACCATAAGTATTTTTTTAATAATTTTTTCTCCTTAACCTTTTAAAAAATATATAATAAAATTAAGCAGCAACTGTTGTTTATACTTTCTTACAAAATATGAATTTTTTTCATATTCTTCATTTAAATAAATTAATTCTTCTTCCCAAAATGTTTAGAATTTTGAGTGTTATTTGATGATGTTGTACGATCTATTTAACTTACAGTTATGTAAACGAATATTAAAAGTATGCAACGAAGTGCAGCTACAAGCGAACCTCATTAGTTACTTGTCTACGATATATGCAATATAAGTGTAGTCTTCCGTATCCTAAGTCTTCTTTTAGGTCTCATGTGATTATACATAGAAAATAGTTATTATCAGTCAAATTTTCTTGGTCAAGCTGAGAAGGAATGTGTGGATGATAGACCATAGGTTGCATATAGTGTTCCCTATCCCATGTCTTCTTTAAATTCTTGGTCAAGATGATAAGGAAGTTAGGGAAGCCATTCAGTTCACCAGTTGTATGTGTACCACAAACCGTTAACATGCAAAACTAAGGATAAGCCAATACTTTTACTTATCCTTATGATTTTAAGTAAATTTCCAAAAATGATGTCACCACAAGCATTAAGTTATTTATCATCTTCCTATCATATTTCAATTCACTTACTTGGTTTTGGTTAATCAAAAACTTGAGTTTTGTGTGGGTACGGTAATTAGTGCTCTTTGAGTATAACTTTTCATGTTCTTTTGCGGATTTGCATAATGTTGGGTTAAATAGGATCTTGTATTAATAAAGTTGTATTATGATCTATATGAATATCGCAAATTTGATGCAATATCGTTTAGTATAACAAATTGTTTGCGTCGCGGTTGGTGTTTACAATATAGCACTACATCTCTGCATTCTTTATATATAAGATTACAAGAGTCATTTGTTGGTGATGTTTGTATCATCACTTATATTTCGTGTAAGGGAGAATTGCATATATCTCTCCAAAGGCACATAATTGCATATATAACTAATTAAAACTTATAATTGCATATATGTTCTTCTAAAGCCTTAAAATTGTCAAACATATTCAAATGATTATTTTACATATATTTAATAGCTAAAACATGTTTGATAATCTTAATTGATATATAAAATAACGATTATACCCTTATTTTTTTATAATGACATATGTATCCTTTAACCATTTTCAACAGCATCGTCCATCTATACTACTCCTGTATAAATTCATAGATCAAATAATACTAAAAGTGTCAGTCAACGCAAACCACATGGACCATCTTTATAATTTACTCTATTTTTTTTAATAAATATTTTCTCCTTAACCTTCTAAACTATATATAATAAAATTAAGCAAATTAAGCAATTTTCATTTATACTTTCTTACAACATATGAAAATTTTCCATATTCTCCATTTAAATATATTAAATCTTTCTTCATAAAGTTTAAACTTTTTAGTGTTATTTGATGGTGTTCTATGATCTATTTCACTTACAATTACGTAAAGCGAACATTAGAAGTGCATAGCGAAGTGCGACTCTACGAACGATACTCGTTAAGTACTTGTCTACGATATATGCAATGTAAGTGTAGTCTTCCATATCCCAAGTATTCCTAAAAGTCTTCTCTGAGTATACATAGAAAATAGATCAGGCCGATAAGAAATTTGTGGATGGCATTTTATTCACAGTTTACGTGCCGCGAACGTTAAACATTAATATCTGAAAATATCACAATCTCTTAAAAGTCTTGGTAAGATGATAAGGAATTTGTAGAAGCCATTCATTTCATCAATTGCATGTCACGAAAGTTAACATGCAAAACTATGGATAAAAAGCCAATGCATGTTCTTACAATTTTTAGTAAAGAGCAACAAATAGTTACTATCAAAAACACTTATTTACATATCATAGCAAACAGTTTAAACTTTTTAAGTGTTGTTGCTCAAGGTTTAACCTGGAAGTTAATCTTATTAGCTTTCTAAGTTCAGATAAAGTTGAAATCTCAATTTCATTGTTATTTTGAATCTCAAATTCTTTTAATGGGTATACACTCAAATAAGTTCTCCAATCCTATAAGTTAGTATTTATGCTAAAATGAGACATTTTATAGAACCAAAAGGATTTATGCTAAAATGAGTTATCTTTTAAGTAATTCATTGAGACATTTTATAAAACAGTTTATGTGCATATTACAACTGACTTGTTTACCAGCAAAGAAATAACCAAACCCCCAATCCAAAGCCCAGCAGCCACCAAACTCGGCAATCTAAGCTTCAACAAAACCCCTTAGTATGAACTATGAAGAACTTTGTTAATGGACATGTCCACTTATGGCAGATTACGATAGATAACTTTAAGAAAAATAGAAAAACACTAAAAAAACCGCATAAGCTAATTTTCATCTACATTCCTTAAAAGAAAGCCATTACCAAGTGCTTTTCTTTGCTCAACATCAACTAAATATTGGGAATACGTGGAGGCATGGCTTAGCACCTAACTGGAATGAACAAATATGTAGCCGCTTGCATTGTTTAGTTTTAACTAGAGTAGTAGCTTTGCCATCTTACTGTAAATTTATTTACTTACTCGTTATGGTTAATCACAAACTTGAGTTTCGTATGGGTACATTAATTAGTGCTCTTTGAGTATAATGTCTCATGTTCTTTAGCATATATGAATAGTGTCGGTGTAAATCGGATCATGTGTTGGCTTCACCAATATCATTTTCTTATTGTCTATATGATTATCTCACACATGATACAATATGCACGTGATGTAGCTAATTGTTTGGTTGGTGTTTACAACATAAATGAACATTAGAAGTTCGCAACGGAGTGCAGCTAAGAACGACACCGTTAATTACTTGTCTATGATATATGCAATGTAAGTGTAGTCTTCCATATCCCCAGTCTTCTCTGAGTATACATAGAAAATAGATCAGGCCGATAAGAAATTTGTGGATGGCATTCTATTCACAGTTTACGTGTCACGAACAATATCTGAAAATGTCACAATCTCTTAAAAGTCTTGGAAAGATGATAAGGAATTTGTGGAATCATTCATTTCATCAATCGCATATCACGAACGTTAACATGCAAAACTATGGATAAAAAGCCAATGCATGTTCTTATAATTTTAAGTAAAGAGCAACAAATAGTTACTATCAAAAACACTTGTATACATATCATAGCAAAACAGTTTAAACTTTTTAACTGCTGTTGCTCAAGGTTTAACCTGGAAGTTAATCTTATTAGCTTTCTAAGATCAGATAATGTTGAAATCTAAGTTTCATTGTTATTTTGAATCTAATCAAGCTGTCAAAAAACTTTTTTTTTTTTTTTTTCAAATTCTTTTAATGGGTATACACTCAAATAAGTTCTCCTATCCTATAAGTTCGTATTCCTTCAAGTGTCACCAAGATTCATAGAACCAAAGGATTTACGCTAAAATGAGTTATCTTGTAAGTATTTCATTGAGACATTTTATCAACTGACTTGTTTAAACGACTAAACACATGCAAATGAACTTGAATAAAGAAACGCAAACCCCAATCCAAAGCCCAGCAGCCACCAATTACTTTCATATATTCTGGCGAACACGGTCCTGTCGTCGTCATCACACCATAAGTATTGTTTTAATAATTTTTCTCCTTAACCTTCTAAGATATATATACTAAAATTAAGCAAACTAAGCAACTGTTATTTATACTTTCTTACAAAATCCGAAAATTTTCCATACTCTTCATTTATATATATTAATTCTTCTTCATAAAATGTTTAGACTTTTGAGTGTTATTTTATGATGTTATACATTGTGTACACGTAGAAAATAGCTACTGTATTATCAGTCAAATTGTCTTTGTCAAGCTGAGAAGGAATGTGTGGATGATAGACCATAGGTGCTGCTACTTTGGTTGCATTATTGATATGTTACAAAAAATCTTAATGTCGTCTTCCCAAGTCTTCTAAAAAGTCTTCTCTTACATAGAAAATATATATTATCAATCAAATATTGTTTTGCTGATAAGATATTTGTGGATGCCATTCTCTTCACAATTTAAGTGTGGTGAACGTTAAACATAGATAATTGAAAATATTATAATCTCTTAAAAGTCTTGGTATTCTCATGATGATAAGAAATTTGTGGAATACATTTATTTCACCATTTGCATGCCAGGAACGTTAACATGCAAAACTAAGGATAAAAAGCCAATACTTGTTCTCACAATTGCAAGTAAATTTCCAAAAATGAAGTCACCACAAGCAATAATTCACTTATCATCTTCCTCTCTTATTTCTTTTCTCTTTTTCGGTCTCGCGATAACATGTCTTACTTCCGCCACCGTCTCTGCTTCATATAGCGGTAATGAGACTGATTATCACGCGTTGTTGTCATTTAAGTCGATGATCAACCAAGATCCATACAAAGTTCTAACATCGTGGAACCATTCCTTTCATTTCTGTGACTGGAGTGGTATTTCATGTGGAAAGCGGCACAAACGAGTGACTGTTTTACGACTGGTTTCGCAAGGGTTAGAAGGCTCGTTGTCTCCTTATGTAGGAAACCTCAGTTTCCTCCGTAAGCTTAATCTCGCGAGCAACAGCTTTGAAGGAACCATTCCTCATGAACTTGGTCGTCTATCTAGGCTACGTCGTCTTAATCTTTATGATAACAAATTCAGTGGAGTCATTCCAACAAACTTGTCTGGTTGTGCTAACCTCGAAGACCTTTTTCTCGCTCAAAATAAGCTAGTTGGAAGCATACCCAAGGAGATGAGTTTACTCTCGAAACTTGCTACTCTTATAATTGAGAATAATAACTTAACAGGTGGAATCCCACCTTTCTTGGGGAATATTACATCAATGGAATATTTCTCTGCTACAGAGAACCCGTTGGGTGGGAGCATTCCAGATACCTTGGGTCATTGGAAAAGCTTGACGGCATTTGACTCTGGTGGCTGCAACTTATATGGAAGCATCCCTCATTCCATTTTCAACCTCTCACTCCTATCTAATTTTTCCTTAGCTGAAAATCACCTCACTGGTAGTCTTCCTTCAGAAATTGGTAATCAGCTCCCAAATCTTGAGTTCCTTCAGTTATGGGGTAACGAACTGACAGGAGTTCTTCCACCTTCTATTTCTAATTGTTCTAAATTATGGTTTCTTGAAATGGATCACAACAATTTTAGTGGCAAGTTGACTATCAACTTTTCAAAACTAAGAGATATTAATTATATTCAATTAAGTGATAACAACTTCCATGGACGCGGAGAAGCTGATGACATGAGGTTTGTTGATTCTTTGAAAAACTGCACCAGATTATTAGAGTTGGAACTTATTAATTGCAACCTTACAGGAGTGCTTCCCATATCAATAGGTAATCTCTCTAATCAATTCAGGTCTCTAAATTTAGGAGACAATCAATTATTTGGAAGCCTACCTTCAAGTATAGGTAGTCTAGTTGGTTTGACCACTTTATTTTTAGATAATAATAGAGTCACAGGAAACATCCCAACTAGCGTTGGTAAACTTCAAAAGCTACACGTTCTTGGTCTATATAGCAATCAATTTTCAGGACCTATCCCTGATGCTATTGGAAACTTATCACTGTTGACTGACCTTTATTTATATTCCAACAAATTAGAAGGCCATATTCCATCAAGCCTTGGGAATTGTAAACAACTTAATGGGTTAAGCCTTTTCGACAATAGACTTAGTGGTAAAATACCCAAGCAAATTCTTCAACTTCCATCACTAACTAATTTTTTACAGCTTTCATACAACAGCCTGACTGGTTCCATTCCATCACAGATTAAAAACCTTAAGATGTTGAGCGGTCTCGATTTATCTTATAATAATTTAACAGGACCCATTACTAGTAGCCTTGGTGAGTGTATTAGCCTTACAGAGTTATACCTTAGTGGCAATAGATTTGAAGGCGTAATACCATCTTCATTCAGTTCATTGGGAGGATTAGGGGTACTCGCCATTTCTGAAAATAATTTATCAGGTAGAATTCCACAATTTTTAGGTAAATGGAAATCCTTAGAGTATTTGAACCTATCATTTAATGATTTTGAGGGTGAAGTACCGACTGTAGGAGTGTTTGCCAATGCAAGTTTATTTTCGGTTTTGGGGAACAATAAGCTTTGTGGTGGTTTGGTTACACTTGAGTTACCCAAATGCAAGGAGACGGACAGTAAGAAAAAAAGGTTTCCTTTCTTCATATTAGTCATCGTGATTGCAGTCACGTTGCTCGTCGTATTATGTTGTGTGTATCTTTTGTGTAAGAAGAAACGCAATAGTCAACCATCTCAATCATCAGGGAGTGAACGGTTCATGAAAGTTTCATACCATCAACTTCTCAAGGCTACTGATGGGTTCTCTACAGAAAATTTGATTGGCGAGGGTGGGCACAGCTCTGTTTATAAGGGAATCCTCGATTCAAGTGATGATAAATCTGTTGCAGTTAAAGTTCTACATCTTCAAAATCGAGGAGCACACAAAAGCTTTTTAGCAGAATGTGAGGCATGGCGTAATATTAGACACCGTAATCTGTTGAAGATAATAACTTCATGTTCAAGTGTTGATTTTCAAGGCAATGATTTTGAAGCTTTGGTTTATGAGTTTATGCCTAACGGAAGTGTACATGATTGGCTTCATTCAAGTGCAAATACATCAAAACTCAACCTTCTTCAAAGAATAAATATTCTCAGAGATGTTGCCACCGCACTTGATTATCTTCACAATCACTGCCAAACAACGATTGTTCACGGTGACTTGAAGCCAAGTAACATTCTACTTGATGATGATATGGTGGCTCATGTTGGAGACTTTGGTTTAGCTCGGCTACTTGGTACAGACTTAAACCAAAACAGCTCAACCGAGGTTAAAGGAACAATTGGTTATGCACCTCCAGGTAATATATGATTCTTGTATTCCATGATGCTTATATTTGTACTTGCAGATTATAGTTTTGTAAACTAACTGATCATTGTAATTTCCAGAGTATGGTATCGGGAGCGAGATGACAAGTTGTGGGGACGTCTACAGTTTTGGAATATTTTTACTAGAAGTGATGACCGGGAAAAAGCCAACAGACGACATATTTAATGAAGGTCTTAGCCTTCATAAATTTGTTCACGTGGCATTACCGGATCATGTAATCGATGTTATTGATGATGATGCAATTGTGTTGCAAAGTACGGAAGCGAATGCAAAGAAAGTGGAAGAATGTTTGGCTGCAATTATTAAGATTGGAGTATCGTGCTCTGTGGATTCCCCACCACAACGGATGAAAATTGAAATTGTTGTCAACGAGTTTCAGCACATTCTCGATGTGCTTCAAAATATATAAGGTACTATGTTGTCCCATTTTGTAGAATCTGATTTTACATGAGTTTGTTAATAAATCTTCACTAAAATGGTTTTATTTTTGAACTCTTTCAGGTCTATCATCAAGCTTGTATGGTGAAGTTGAGAATAACTACAACAAGGAGCGGTGCATGTCGTAGTTAAATAAATGTTAAGTTGTTGAAGATGATCATAATTATGGTTTAATTTTCTTGTTTCATAAGTGTACGAGACATAAGAGTGCGTTTACATTCCTGGTGACGTATCATATGTATCAAGCATTTTGTAAGTGTGGTTTAATTTCCATCAGTCCATAAGTGTACGAGACATAAGAGTGAATTCGACTTAAGTTCTACTTGGTGTTCGATTCTTTAATGAACAGCCTAATGTTATTCGTGTTCTTTGACTTTCAGTTTCATAAATTTGACTTTTTCTTGAATATCTGAATGAGAAAGCTCGAGGCTTCCCCCTCTTCTGGTTTCGAGCAGTGTATGGTTCAATTTTACAGAAAGTTAACCTCATGTTTGGTATACTGTATTATTACTGCAAGTATACTGTATTAAAAATGTGTCAATAATGACAGAAGTGGATTTCTGATACATAACATTAGGTTGTTCATTAAGCTTTATGGATAGTAAAATTAAATTGGTCCAACACACGTACATTCACATTAGAGACTTGAAACTTGAGAGTTGAGAGTGTTTCCAAAGTTACAATGTCAATAAGCTACTTAATGGAAGTTTAATTAACAAAAAAGGTGTAGTTATGTGGAAACATGTAACTTACAGTAATATGAAATGGGTTAAACATGAAACTGTATACCCACTCTTGTGAAACAAACCAAAGAACAGCGAAAACTAAAATGGGTCAAATGGGTAGGACTAAAAAAATATCTTTAACTGAACGTGTCATTATTTTGTTCCATTCCATCAGAGATTGAAGACCTCAAGATGTTTAACCATCTTGATTTATCTTATAATAATTTATGAGATACCATTACTAGTAGCCTTGTTCAGTGCATTAGCCTTACAATGTTAAACCTACAAGGCAACCACTACAGTTTCTGAGATAATTTCAGCCATGAATGAATTTGTTGCTCTTCTTTTCCGAAATGAACATAGTATTGATTCAAATAAGGAAGATTCATTGACATTACAAATGAGTTGATACATTGAGCTTTGCTACTGTATGACTACTCTTGCAAACAGCACATCTAAAAAGATACATGCCAACCTTATTAACTGCTAGAGCAGAAATGAAACTAAAACATACACCATAGACGTCACTGTAAGTATCGTTATCGTCACTGCCTTTGAATAACTCAAGAAAAACCGATGGGGTTTGATGAAGTTGATGTCGTCTTCAATCTGCCTTTAGAATTGAGAATCAGGCCATATGACGAATACATAATAAATATTGACTTTATCCATCCAAGTACAAGCTCCAAATAACACTAATAACTAGCAATACACCACATTGACCACACAGGAAACTATCCATATGATTTTTACTAGCCAAAGACATCAGAAGACAATACAGTTGCCTATCCCAAACACACTGTATCAGAAGAATAGACGATAGAAAAGCTTGTGAAGCAAAGGTTTTCAAAAACTAGCAATACACCACATTGACCACCTGCACAAACTAAAACAAACACACTTTATCATTCTTTCCAGCTTCAAACATATGGATGGAAGTAAATGTTAAGCCTTGGCAATGGTGATATCACTAAGCCCATTCCAGTAATTTGTTGCTCTTTCAAAGGGAAGAAAATATTTACGTTGGTAAGAAACTAACTGTCGAATATAGAGGTCTCAATTTCAAGCATTTTACTTATAAATGGGTCAATTTACTTTACGTTATATTTAATGGGTTCAACGGGCTGAAAACATTCATTAATCATTATTTTTAAACAATTTTAAGAAAAAGGACCGACCACTTTTGCAGGTCAACCTGATCCAGTCCAGACTAAAATTACCAACCTGACTAGCTGCCCGTTATGGAATACCTCTAGTTTAGATCATGTGATACCTGTAAGGCTCCCAAGCTGCATTTCCAAGGGTCCACATCTAGGGTGTGACTGATAAAGCATTAGCCAATGCTTTTCTGCAATACAAAGAAATGGGAATACCAACTGGTTAGGGCTGAAGTGTCATATATATGGTTCATAATGTAAACGAGTCAATGTCAAAAACAGCCATTTACAGTAGCAAAATTGGGGATCTTGCAACAAAAGTCAAACATATCAATAATGTTTTAAACACATAATTTTCTTGTGGAGCTGAAGTAATAACTTACGGAATGGGCTCAGTGCTATCACGAATGCCAAGGCTTATCATTTACACAAGAAATAAATACAAGATAAGAAACAATCCTACCTTAATTAGCGATAGCTGAAGTAATACTAACTTCTGGAACTATCACCAATGCCAAGGCTTATCATTTGTTCACCAGGGTATTTTAGCTTACGTGCAGCCATTCTTCTACGAATCTGTAATTCCACCAACACATTCATGTATCTAAGTTTCTATATCCATGTCTTTATTTAGAAGAAACATGTGATAGTGATACTGATGTAAACCTGAATCTATAGTTACAAAAAAACATGTATAAGCTGAACCATATAAGATCATAAGCCCAAAATAAGCTAAAAACACGACCCCGTAAGTTGAACGTTTCACCTAAGTAACCTCCAATTACACAAAAAGTTAAACTAAATCATGTCAACCTCTGAAACCTCTATCTAATTTACCATTTTCATATAATCAAATCATACAAAAAGAGGAAGTTTGACGGCAGTGCTCTATTTTGTGGCCGAATTAGACCCCGGTTTTCTCATTTCATAACCGGGCTTTATGCCTTTGTTTTTGACGGACACCTTTATAGAGACCTTTTTTCCTATTAACAGGGCTCTACTTTATTTCAGATTTTGTAGTAGTGTGAGAAAAGAGAGTTTATGAGTCAAATAATTTCAGTACCAAGGCACATAGCCAACTGACCAATCTTCAAACCGAAACACTCCTTTAAAGATAACTGCTATTCAATTCAAACTTAATTTGGCACAAAGAATTTCAGAGAAACTAATCCTTACAGCTTTTAAAACCAAACTTGACAAAGATAACGTCTTTATATATGTGGTTCTTATCTCTAAGCAGAACAAGGCTACATACATTATATTGGCTACAATCAGGATAACCTTATGTTTAACTTATGCATTTATTCATTATCGAAAAAACCACTATTCCCCCAAATAACTAATATGCAGTTTGGCATAAGCTTACCCAAACAACCCCTAAATCCCATATTCCCATGACGGTTATCTCTCTCTCAGAGACTCACGCTGCTTTACAAATGATAATTAGAAAAAATACAAATACATCCCAATGTAAAAAAGAAATTTGACATGAGCTTGCCCAAACACATTCAATAAGCTCTGTAACTTTTTTTTTACCAAATAACTTGTTAACCTCTTAAAATAAGCCTACCCAGTGTTGTAAAGCTCGGACTAATCGGTGATTACAAGCCACAAGGTCAGTGACCTGAGCGAGTTGAGCAGAATCAGCCAAAAGATTCAATTTGGTCAAAATTTTGTCTGCTCGGTGCTAATTCGTACAAAACTGGGTTTGTAGTGTTTCAACAATTGTGTACTATCCTTATGATACTAACCATTGTCATCATCCAATGAAGATAAAGGAGTTTCACTATCAAGATACATAGCCATGAGTGTAACCATTAATACCACATATCAAGATAATTTGCAATCTCTCCTCTTTCCATTGTTTTTATCCAGTCATAGCAGCAGAGAAGCATTGTATGTCAGGAAACTACTACATAAACATAACAAGACTCAAGACACACATGTCCATCCTCCCTGAGAAAACAGAGTTTGAGTCAAAGAATTTCAGTACCAAGGAGGTACATAGCCATCTGACCAATCTTCAAACCCAAACACTCCTTTAAAGATAACTGCCATTTAATAACTAGATATTTCCAAATCTAACCTGTTAATCACTCAAGGCAGATTATTCTAGCAGACAATGTCATAACCATCCAAATTAATGATCATTTCATTTCCAAATCTGTCAAAGAAAATTGCAGATAAAACGTATTAGAAAGTGTCTGTATATACAGCAAAACTGAATCGTATTAAAAAGTGCCATGTTAATTCCATACTTTTGACTACTACTACAGTGGCCTTCAAATAAAAAACCTAATAAGCCAATTCTTATAGTGTTTCGCTAAGCTATTTTGAATACAACATAAACTTGGCAATCTTGACCCAACCTGAACCAGTTGACCCACGACCCGTTTGACATGTGTTTTCATTTGACCCGTTTCGACCCATGACCCATTTGACCTATAACTAAACCATCACGGTAACAACTAAATCAACGTTTTGCCTATTAAACTAAACATGTTAAAAGAGGTCACAAATTCTGAAGCAGATGTAGTTCATCTAGTCTGCGTATAATTTTAAATTACTTTTAGTTTTATTTAAGTGAACAGCTACAGCTGATTCAGCATTCTATTTATTTAGATTAATTACTATGTGTAATGTGGACCACAAAAAAATACATATTAATAACATAACTAGATCACATCATGATGTAGTTCAGCACTCGGCATATTTAAACTAACAACCTGACAACACATATGGTTTAATGCAATGAGCGCCTGCTTCACATTACCATATCTTTAAGATTCAACTTATTCAGCAAGGTATCAAGCATATCTAAGATTCAACTTATTCAGCAAGCTACAGCTGATTCAGCACATATGGGTTATATATTTCATACCTGAAGTTTCTTTGCCAGAAGCTCTACCAGCCACCTCATTTACATGACTCATCCTCTGAGTAACTTCTGCCTATAAAAAGAAATAGCATATAATGTGATTGATAAGTAGGAATAGAAAACCAGGTTGTCATGCACCTGCGCGTTCAGGTCCTATTAGTTGGTTCGCAGCAAAAGTTATGACAAAGTAATTCGGGCTGCATAAATGATATAATATTATCTTCATTGACAATCATAAACAATTAAATAGTATTTACTTGTTGGTACACATTGCCATGATGCAAAAAAATTACAAGCCTTACTTCGGATACAAATAAGATACAACCGATAGAGTTGACTAATTGACTTTGTCCATTTCATCCTTATAAGGGGGATAGGTAAGCATAACCAACTGTAATTGTGCCTACGCACACAAGATAGTTTCATGCTATCAAAAGTTACACAACCCAACCGTTTTGCTAACTTTAAGCATCTATTAGCCCACATTGTTATGCGCCTGCCATGGTAAAGTTTTTGTGACTGCAAATCACATGAAAACTAATGTACCACTGTTGCTAAATTTGCAGTTGCATTAGTAGATATGTACAGACATGTTAACGGTTACTCAAAGAACAACACACAAAATGCCCTTTTGCTCCGGAATACATAAGGGCAATTTAAAAAACAATATCTGTTGATTCAAACAGTAAGTGATAAACTAGCCAGTAGATGCGAAAAAGTAACAGCAAAACTAAACCTAATACTGTTTTGTCCAATGACTAAAAATGTTTTCGGAGTTGATTATCATACTAACGACTAAAACTTATTATTTTATTCTAAATGACACGCCAAACAATTTTTTGCATGTCAAAATCTAACGATAAATATTAGGCAAGTATCATTCTCTAATGGACATTTCATCAAACACCTTTCGTGCACAACCTAAACCCGAGCTTCAAACCATAGCCGCACGTAACACATGCACCTAATTCACCTCTATCGCACTATAATAATATCACAAATCTCCATAACTAACACCTAATTGAAGCAAACACAAAAATCAATGAGTTCAGGTCAAAAGTATACCTGAGAGCAAAATCACAAAATCAGCAACTTCAGCTCACATAACCGAATCTACTTGAATCGAACTTACTTTTTGTGTTAATGTTTCCAAACATACTTTTTGGTCCTATAATTATATCATACTACTATAACAGATAATAGTCCCGCATTTATTGAAAGGTTATGGTTTTTAGTTTTTATAAAATTTGGGCATTTTGTTTAACTTGAGGGAATTTATTGAAGGGTTACTTTTTCATTGGTGGTGGCTGCCGGAGATGGTGGCGTTTGTTAGAAAGTGTTTCAGAAAGTGAGAATGAGGAAACAGGTTTGAAGGGTTGGGTGTGTTACTGTCTTTGTTTTTTATTTTCTTAGTATAATAGACGAAAATACCCTCTTAATTACAGGGTCAACATTGTTAAACTAAGGGGGTGTTTGAAAAGGACAAGGATCCTCTCAAGTTGTAAGCACAACTTGATTCAAGTTGGTGCATTATGAGCCATTGGATTTGATCCGATCAAACGTCAGAAGTCTTTAACGATTTTAGCCTTTTGATCAAATCCAATTACTCATATTTCCCCAACTTGAGTCAAGTAACTTGAGAGGATCCCAACCCGTTTGAAAATAGTTGAATGGGATGACTCAACACTTTTCTCATATTCGGTTAGAGGATATCCTGTTTGGTGGATAAAAAACTGACGCTAGATGGAGCCGAGTGGCCCATACATGAAGGGTAGCTCTCCCATTAAGTAATTTTATTTATTCATCAAAACTACACTTCGCTTGTTATGTTTTATTTTTAAACTTAGAACTGATATTTTATTTAAGAGAATTGATACTTACACCATATTTTTTGATTAATGCACCACAACTTGTGCATTACAGTTTGTACCATACAATACTATAATACACACATTGTGGTGCATTAATTAAAAAATATGGTATGAGTATCACCCCCCTTTTATTTAAGTTTATCAAGAAGAGAACCTTACGTATCTTTACCTTATTATATTTTGGATGAGATATTATAATCCACTTCATTTGTTTCATGAAGCATTTCTTTATATCTTTTTTGCAAATTAAAAATGTTATGACTTGAAATACTCCGTATTTATTAAATAAAAAGTTCATATGTTAAATTAATAAAAGTAAAAGTATTAGCTTTTTTATCAAACAATCATTTTCATTCAGAATTATATTGATTCAGTGTCTTTGATTCATTCAGCATGTTGATTCACTCAACGCTATAAGACGTGACATACGACGGCACAAAAAATGAAAATATTCATATATTTTATATTATATTTCATATATATCGAGTTTACAAAAAGACGTGGCATAAAGCGGCATAACGCGTGGCATGACAGTATGACTAAGCCTCACGCTTTTGCGAGGCTTTTAAGAGGCCTTTGCGCGCCTTTTAGAACCCTAGTTGAAATTGGACAAAACATGGAACGAATGTTTCACTTTCTGATTGAATCTGAAACTTTTTAAAAAATTAAACCAAAAGTGAAATACCCAATAAACCACAGCTATAAAAAACGTAGTTAACTCTTAACTGAATTAAAACCCTATGAATTGATTGGAAATAGTTGATGCTTTTAATTGTGGATCGTAGTTAATTTAGGGTGCTTTTATTAATTTTATATAAGTTGAAGGGTTAAAAATGTAAAATTGTGAAAAGATAAAGGATAATGAACATTACAATGTACAACAACAATACTTAATCACGTTGAAGCGAGTTATGAGGACGTGAGATGTAAACAAGCACACCTTTAATAGAGACAGTGAAAATGTTTATTATGTGATTTATAAAGGGAGTTTTCTTGTTTTTAAAATGAAAGTTGAAGGTGTAAAAGTGTAAATTTAAATAAGATGAAGGATAAAAAAAAAAGCAATAGTGTTTTCTTATGCGACTTAAAGTGTTTTTTTTATGTGATTTAAAGTTGCGGTGGCAATTCTCGACACGACATGATAAACGATACGAATCCGACACAAATTAAACAGGTTTTAGGTTGAGGATAAACAAGTTTGGTTTTGATGACGTATAGTCTATATCCGGGTCACGAACCCGACTAAAGTCCAACACTAACTAAGCCCAGTACGAACTGGGCTAAGCCGATAGAAGTTTGGCCTCATGAAGGCCCAAACCCAAAGCTATTCACAGAATAGATATCGGATATCTCCTAATTATGGAGATAATCATTCCCCAACCGACTTAGGCGGGATACGCCGAAGGTTGAGGAACACGGAACCAACAAGGATTCCGTGTGTATATAAAGGGAATCCCATCCCTCGTTAAAGGTACGATCTACAAACCCTAACTCTCCTTGAACCCTAAACCGATTACTTACTCTCACGCCGGAGGATAATCGTGGAGACAATCCCACGATAAGCCTAACGGTGTTTTATGTCTTTGTAGCGCATGGTCTCAAGCACAATCGCAATTGGTACGAGCCGGAGCCCCTAACAAGGAACCCCAACTTTGTATCAACAAGTGGCCATCCGTGGACCATTCACTAAGAACTAAGACTAGAATACTAGCATGGAAACGATCGCGCAAATAGATCTTACCGGAAAGAAGCCGACATCGCGCCCAAGCGACTCTCGACAACCGTACTGCTAAAAACAGGGATTAGGCCGGACTTGGTCTTCCCTCTGGTGGAACCGCCGTGGACAACCAGTGCCACTACAACCACCGCAAATAAGATGGATCCATGCGACTGTTTTACCACTCCCCAATCTGGGCTAGAGATCGACCTACAAAGGCACCAGATGAACCGGAAAACAAAGGGCACAACGGTAGAAGCGAATACCCTCCCTCTAGAAGGGGTCGACCGAAGTAACACCCGGGATTTCGTATCCCAAAATTACGAAACCTTGACCGCTCTCATGCAAGAAGAAGCTAGAAAGAGGTCGAGTCGAAGCTTACAAGCCCGACTCAGCTTTGACTGAATACTAAACCCCCACCGCAAGATCGAGGGAGAAGCGGTAGAGACAACCACGCACCCGCTCTTTAACAGAATCGGGAAGAGAGTTGAGGATGATGAGACGTCCAACTCACAAAGATCCTGGAAGGAAGTGAGGAGGATGGGCTTACCAAAGTATCCACACGTAATTGGTAGCCGCAGTATCATGGACGACTTGGGCAACGATATTCCCCAAGTGAAAGCCCTTCAGTACAAACTCGAGGGACAATGCTAAGCCGCCGCGAGGAAATTTCGCCTCGAAATTCCCTGACAACGAGGATAGTGAAACCGACAATCGGAAGTCCAAAAACAGATATAATGACCGGAGGATGAAGATATATCTCTCCGTGGCGCCGCTAAAAGGTGGATGCGTTCACCGACGATCGGTGACTTCTCAGAGAACAAAAGGAGGCTATGCCGCCAACGTAAAACCTATGACCAACAGTGATCCGGATGATCACCTCAAAATTTTTAAATCACCGCTAATTGAAAACCGCCACACCGTATGGTGCCACATGTTCAACTCCACGGTGGGAAACGCAAAACGGTTCAACAAGCTTCCACACGAAGCATCAATGGCTTTGAGGAATTAAGAAAGCGCGCCAAACTTTACTCGCCGGAAGACGCGGCGCTAAAAATCCTGTAGAACTCGCCAGGGTAAAAGCAGCCAGGGAGAATTACAAGCGCATTCATGGAACGCTTCAAAGATGAATGCATGCAAGTTAAAGCATGCCTTGAAGTGCTAAAGATTTCTGGTTTCATGAATGGGATTAATAACCCGTAACTCATCAAGAGGTTGAACGACAATATTCCGAAACCTTTGATGAACTCATGAAACGCTTCTCGGTCCTTCGTCCAGGAAAGCCGCAGCGGATAGCAAAAGAAACTACTCAACTATCGGTCACGTGAACAACCCGGGAGACAATCCACCGACCGGAGTAGCAACCGTAATAGGAGCTATCGCAGTTAGGGGAGCGGAAGGGATAATGACAAATACACCCCGCTTACCAATACTCCAAAGGAAACACTCGCAACAGAAGGGGCGAACTTTCCAATACCACCACAAATGCGCACTCCAGAGGACCGGCGCACCGGGAGTGGATACTGTGACTACCACGCACAGAATGGCCACACCACTAACGAATGTGTCCAATCGGCCAGCTCATTGACAAAATGGTTAAGTGAGGCGATTGGACCATTTGGTCAAAAACATCAAGGAAGGAAAGGATAGACAGAAGAGTGGAAACAAGAAAGAGACACCTAAGGACAAGGCCGACACCATCTACATGATACAATCATGGCAGCGGGTCACAAGCTGGTAGAGGAAGGAATCATGCGGGAACTCTACTATCATGACTGGCTCTCCAACCCAGTCATGGTAAAGAAGAGCGATGGTAGCTGGTGGATGTGCGTAGACTTCACCGATCTTAACAAAGCATGTCCACAAGACTCTACCATTACCCAAGATAGACTGAAAATAGAGTCTTTGTGCGGATATCCATTAAAGTGTTTCCTCGATGCATACAAAGGATATCATCAAATCCAGATAGCTAAGGAGGACGAGGAAAAACGGCCTTCACACAAGCCAAGGCGCCTATGTTACACAAAATTCCCTTTGGCTTAAAGAATGCAAGCGCCACCTATCACCTGTTAGTAGATAATGCTTTGAAAACAGGGCCGCAACCTAGAGGTCTACGTTGATGATCCGTCATAAGAGCCATACCGAAGAAAAGTTAGCGCCGATATTGAGGAACGTTCAAAACTCTACGAGATCAACATGAAGTTGAATCCCAAAAATGTACCTTCGACGCCATGAAGGCATGTTCCTGGATACCCTGATAGAACCCGAGGGCATAAAACCATGTCCCGAAAAGACTAAGGCCGTTATCGAACTTCCTTCACCGCCACGACGCTGAAGGAAATCCAATCTCTTAACGAAAAGTCGGCCGGTCTAAATGATTCCTATCCAAGTCGCCAGACAAATCATTACCTCTTTCAAAACACTCAAGAAGTGTATAAAAGGGTGATTTCGTGTGGACTACGGAGGCGGAAGAGGCCTTCAAACAGCTTAAACAACACCCGCAACGCTCCCCACACTTGTCGCACCCCACCTGTGGGAGGAGTTGATTATGTATTTATCCGCAGAATCGATGGAGCGGTCAGTACAGTTGTTACTAACCGATAGGGATTCGCGACAAACCCCTGTCTATTTTGTGCAAGGCAGCCTCAAGAAGACGGAGATGAACTATAGCGCCATGGGAAAATTAGTTCGCATTGTTTGCCGCTAAACGGCTACGCTGGTACTTCCAAGCGCATCCAATAGCAAGAATCACGCACCAACCGATCAAGCAAATCATCTCCAAGCCTGATGCATCGGATCACGCAAAAATGGAGTGTGTTGCTCGGAGAGCACAACATCACCTATAGACCACGAACTGCGGTAAAAGGGCGAGTACTCGCAGATTTCATCATTGAAAAACTGCATTGATCGGCGACGCACGCACCGGGTACAAAGGAACTACCGATCCATGGATCTTGTTCACGATGGATCCTCGTGCGTATATGGGTCGAGCAGCCTCATCCTCACAAACCCGTAAGGAATGGAATTCACTTACGCGACCGCGCTTCAATTCACAAGCAACAAATAACGAGGCAGAGTATGAAGCCCCAATAGCCGACCTACGCAATTGCATCTCGAATGGGTGTATGCAACCCGGAAGAGAATGTAGATTCCGACTAGTAGCCAACCACGCGGTTGGTGAGTATGTAGCCAAGGAGGAAAACATGATCCAGTACCTCGACAAAACCAACGCATTAATTCAAAGCTTTGACAGGTTTACCATCAAACAGGTCCCAAGAGGGGAAAACCGCAAGGCGGATGCATTAAGCAAAATCGCATCCACAAGCTTTGCACACCTATCCAAACAGGTGTTGGTGGAAACATTGAAGAGCAAATCCATTTCAGAAATGGAAATATCCACGGTAATAGAGGAAGACAGACCTACGTGGATGACAACCATAGTAGAATCTCAAGCAAGGAGTATTACCCGAGGAGCAGAAGGAAGTCCGAAGGATACAGCGCACAGCGCAAAGGTTTAAACTTCGAAACAACATACTGTACCGACGCTCCTTCCTGCAACCATGGCTCCGCTGCGTTGGCCCCTACAAGCAAATTATGTAATCGCGAGAAATCCCGAAGGTTCATGCAGATTCACCCGACCACGGTCCGTGGCTCGCAAACTTTAAGGTCAGGATACTACCGGCCAACCATGACCGCGAGCGGCTGGACTTAATCGAAGTGCAACGATTTCCAAGTTCATAGACCCGCCCGCCAACCACAAAGACGAGCACACCAATCACAGCACCATGGCCATTCTAGTGGGGTATCACATAGCAGCCATTTCCCGCGGCAGCAGGGGTTAAAATTCCTCATAGTCGCTATCGACTACTTCACTAAGTGGATCGAAGCAAAGGCAGTAGTGACAATCACCAACGGGAAACAATTATGCGACAACCCCCAAAGACGGTGCGAAGTTGAAAATCACACAGCACTTGCGCCGCTTAAACACCTACAAACCAACGGCTTAGTGGAACGCGCTAATCAAGCTTAGGTGAAGGAATTAAGGCACGTCTGGACAAGCACAAAGGAAGGTGGGTGGAAGAGCTATCACATGTTTTGTGGGCACATCGCACCTCAATCAAAACCAGCACGAGAGACACTCCCTTTTCTCTAGTCTACGGGACAAGCCGCCATACCAATACCAAATTGGAATGCCAACTATCCGACCATCGAAACCAATGTGGCAACCAATGATGACGCAGAGACGCGGTCGACTTAGACCGCTAAAGAACGGCCAACGCCGCAGCTATCCCGAGGCAAAATCAAAGTCAAGGATGAAGGGATACTATGACGCTAAAGTGCTCCGTGTTTCATTCGCACCGGTGACTTCTTTATCAGCGCCAATGATGCGAGCCACGGAAGACACATGTAGCTTGGACCAAACTGGAAGTACCCTATGAGGTCATGAAGCATTGGGAACAAGCGCCGCACAAGCTACGAGGCTTGATGGTCGTAAACCGCCACGCGACATGGAACATCTGCAACCTCAAGAGGTGCTACCTATAGGGATGGCTATGGCCCAGCGCACATACGCCCTTGCACTTTATTGAAATGCCCAATAAACATCTATGTATTTAATTTTAGTTTTACTTAGTATAATGTCTTATTTAAAAACTTGCAAGTATCAATAAAACGTCGCGGTTTCTAGCTAACTCTGCGACACAGTTTAATTTGTTATTTCCATATATTGTATGTCTTAACACTTTATCTCTTGCTACATGGCGCCGTAGCATTCAAAATAAACCTAACGATGGTAAAAGGATAAGTTAACGTACTAAACAACTTGTTGATTAAGAGGGTTGCAAACCCATCAACACCGGATCACGTATCCTTGTTAAACACCTTGTTCTAAAGACGTTGAATAAGTTTGTGCGCATCCCACGACGGGTGCGCAACATCGCATATGGTGCACGTTTAACAACCTAGAAACCAAGACACTTGATTTCTTAATGTGATATTTACAGTAAGCTGCATATCATAACATACACGACTATGATAGAAAATACTTAGAATTTATTTTTTACTATGATCTTCATACATGATTATGAATTTCTTATCTTATTCGCGCTTGTGTACACATCTGAATCTTAGACAAATGCCTTTGAGGCAAAAACAAAAAGACAAGTACGTACATTACAAGTTGCAACAATGTCCATACAAACTTAACAAAATAAGATTTTATTAATAACTATGAGTTATTACAAAAGGATTGTTACTTTACAATGTACAACTCTACCAACTATTACACCGCTCCAACGATGAGCTACCCACACGGTTGGCTGCATCTTTAACCTCACTCAGCCTCTTAAGGAGGTCGGAATCTTGGCGCGACACGGTTGCAACACTCCATGGTATCCCATCAGATCTGGGAAGATGTGCCGCGCCCACGCCACACAAGACAGCCTTACCCTTAATCCCTTCTTTTCTGGCAAGTCTCGTAGCATGCGCTTCTAGAACTTGCTTCAAGGGCACTTCCTTCTCCAACGCAAAAGGATTCAAGATATCCTTGGGGCGCACAAACACAGGCACGTGAAGTTGGGATTCATCAGGCTTAAGAAAGTGGTCTGGCTGCACAACGGCCTCTTCACCACGACGACGCGCTAGCGTCAACCCTGCCATAATAACATCTATGGGGTAATCCTGATCGCTACTCCGTTCAACAATCATAGGGAGTTCTAAGTCCTTCATCCTCTGCATGGCAGCGACCAGGTTATCATAAGTCTTTGCATCATAATTAGGTACCTTTTCAACAGGCACCTTTAGAAGATCAGCCTCATGCAGGTTCTCCACGTCATGACGCCAGCCCAACAAGACCTAACTACCGCCCCAAAGGCATCAACTACCTCTTGCGACTCCAAGGTACTGAGTGCAGCAAGACGAAGACCATGGCCTATAAGCCATCTCAAGGCTCTTCAATGGTAGACAGGAGTTGGGGATATAAATCCTCATCGTACTCTATGCTGAGCTTGCGCAGTTTCATTTCCTGCACCTCTAGAGCATCTTTCACGATGGCACCGAAGTTTTCAAGCTGTGAGGACATCTCATCTTTGCCCTTCTCTAAATATCTTAGGGCCCAGTGACACACAGACTTATACCCTGAGGCCTCTGCACGCTCTTGGCTTAGTTGGCCCATCAGCGCCATTCTTTCATCGTGCTACGGGCATGTAGCAAAAGACTCTCTGCCTCAAATTTGGCACTCGCCAACTACTACTTCAAAGAAAGCAACCGATCTTTTTGAGCTTCTCACGCTTTGACCAGATATTTGAGCCTTTAGCTTCCCCACCAGCGAAGCTTGATGCGGAGACACCTGCACCAACTCTTCGACAAGCTGCTCCACTGGCACATCTCCAGCCACCAATGGCTCAGATCTTTGACTATGCGGCTCAGAAAAGGCAGTGTGCACAGGACTCTCCTTAGGTGGCAACTCAAAGACCTTGTTCAAACCTGCAGGCACAGACAGCAAATTGTCAGTTTCTCATATAAACAGTTAAAAAAAGGAAGAAAAATATGGACGACATTACTTACTGTGGGCCAGCGATATTAGCAGACGGGTGCGATGATGCAGCGTCACTAGAGGATGACTCCATAGTGAAGACCACCGGGCACTTTTTCCTTGATGAGCTCGCACCATCTTCTCCGAGCGATCTTTTGCGCTTTAGCCCAGATTCCTGCTCTTCTTCTTCTTCTCCCATTGGCTGCGCCCCTGCTACGGGTGGTGGCTGCGCCACGGGGGATGGCACCCTGGGACTTGGCACGATTTGTAGCGGCGTCGCTTCCACTGCAACCGAAGAGCTGGTCCCTGTCTCTCCTACATTCATCTCCAGGGTACGCCCTGCGGTAGCATCTAGTATCGGCTCTTCCCCTTCTTTCAATGGTCGTATCCCTGTATTCACTTCAACTGGCTTCGATAGGTGCACAACGGTGAACAGATCCATCTCTGCGCAATAGAAGACAACAAATAACAAAGGTTATATAATGCGCGGAAAAGGGGAAGACAACTCTTACATTAATTACAAAAGGGGGTGCGGAAGAACGAGTACCCACCCTGGCCATTGACGCCTAAGAAGATTGGCATCTCATCCGGCATACCAAAATATTACGGCCATGCCCATATGCACCAAAAATTCCTCAGATAGGAACTAATGGGGATGCGGTTAGCATTTATCGGCCCGCATCCTCGCGCATATATGATCCGTGGGGCACTCATCCTTTCCAACGTACTCGAGTATAAAAATTATAACGCCATGGAAAGCATGTGTCGCCTACCCGAAAAATGACTCCTCCAATTTCTAAGCGCTTCAGTTTCTCAAGATAACATTGAAGTCTACGCGCAGCTTAGCAAAGGATACCTACTCATGTGACCATGTCGTATGATAAAATGCGCGGAATAGGTGGATGGTTGGGTTAACCGCCAGTAAACGGCAGTTCACCTCAAAATTAGTAATTTTAGCCGCATCGATGCAGTGCAACTGGGATATGTGCATATTGTAATAATTTAACACATCACACGTAAATCGGATAGGCACACGTTGGTTCGCTGACGAAAACGCGGTATACACTCCCACTTTCCATCGGGAAGTCGCATATAGATGCCCGCCGCACCCGAACAACCGGATGCACGCCAAAGGGTATAAAGTAATCCGAGGTGAATTCTAGAAGATCGCTCCCGGTAAGGTCGGAGGTGAAATCGCATAAATTGTTTGACCATGGTATTGTTTCTTTTACAAAAGCGACACGCGCTACCTTTGAATTAGGTGGTTTTCAGGATTGCAAATGCAAGGATTCTTGACAATGGCGGCTTGAGTTTTCTTTTTACTGTGAGAAACACAGTGAAAATGAAGCGAAGGGTTATATAATGTTCCTCACCCACGCGATGAGTGACACGTGGACCCCACTACCACTAACTGTGTGGCTGAGATCGCTTGATGGGACGCTACTGCAGTTACTTTCCCCCAACTTACGAGGCGCCAATTTTTTAAATACCATGTCTAGATACAATGTACTGGCGGGTATCTTTTTTATGGATTCTTGGCTACGCTTCGAAGTTTTTTCATTGACTACGATTATTAGTCTAGCATCCGCAGTTAGTCACTACGCATACTAGACTGGGGGGACATGATGACGTATAGTCTATATCCGGGTCACGAACCCAACTAAAGTCCAACACTAACTAAGCCAGATTTAACCGCTAAGCCGATAGATGTTTGGGCTTGAAGGCCCAAACCCAAAGCTATTCACGAATAGATATCGGATATCCCTAATTATGGAGATAATCATTCCCCAACCGACTTGTAGGGATACGCGAAGGTGAGAGAACACGGAACCAACAAGGATTCCGTGTGTATATAAAGGGAATCCCATCCCTCGTTAAAGGTACGATCTACAAACCCTAACTCTCCTTGAACCCTAAACCGATTACTTACTCTCACGCCGGAGGATAATCGTGGGAGACAATCCCACGATAAGCCTAACGTGTTTTGTCTCTTAGTGCGCAGGTCTCAAGCAACAATCAGCAATTGGTACGAGAGCCGGAGCCCCGAACAAGGAACGCCCAACTTTTGTATCAACAGGTTTAGAAACAGGTTAACCCATATAGCCCATTTAATAAACGGGTGGGTTTTGGGCTAAGCAAGTACTAAACTAACAACCCGTGAACCCGTTTAAGTATGTACCTGGAACAAATAAAATATATAACTTGATTTTTATGTGGATTTTGGATTTAAATGTATTTTCTTATGTACTCAATGAGGGATTAGTCTTTCGGGCATTGCGGCGGAGCATTTGGAGTTACATAATGTTTATAGTGCTTCTCGAATGCCTTAATCTGATGCAAATCGGCTTTCTTATAAAAATTCAGTTATATACGCATAAACTTATTATGCCCAAAAATTGTTGTTTAGTGCTTGGGCTAAAGTTTTTGCCACTTGTCTTCAAAGTATCCACGTATAGTCGTTCTAAAAATAATGCCCACGTGTCTACAAACCAAAACCCCTCATCCATTATTCACTCATCTCATTCTTCAATCCAACTAATATAAGATCCAACAAAAACCCATCATCAAAATGCAATATTCATATAATCAAATTGCAGAAACTTACACCACCATTGGCAAGAGCAATTGCCATATATGGTGTTTGGTGAGTCATTATTGATTTCATTTCTAAACAGTTGACTAGCGCCACCGATTCCGCGGTTGCTAACGACTTGATCGAGCTATACAGGCGAACCATTAAGTCAATTCGCTCTCTAACCGAGAGTGAAAATCTCAAATGGTCAAAGAAAAGTCAAGCTATATATATTTCCGGTAGTAATTAATATTCCCTGGTCGTTAATGTCCCAACGAAGTGTGAAATGGAAAATCGGATTCGGTTCGTGATCGGGTGATTGAATAGTCGAGATATTTTCCATTATGGTGCTTCAAATAGAATACATAAACAAGGAAGCAAATAAAAGCACATAATTCAAGAAAACAAAGCACAATTAAGCTCTAACGCAATCTAAACTCAAAACGGGCCTTTAACGTGAACTTAACGGGCGTAAAAAACTAAAAACCTAAATTATCAAATTTTAACCCTAAAAATGCAAATTTAATTTCTAAAAGTTCTAAATGATTAAAAATAATTTTAGAAAAAAAATTATATTTTTCTAATTTTTATTTTATTTATTATGAAACTAAAAACACTTTTAATCTGAAAATGAAAAATACTAAACTAATTAAGAAAAATCTGAAAAAATTATGAAAAGTACTTTAGGCAAGGGAATTAAGCAAAACTAAAATGGGAGATCATGGAAATAAGCTAATAAGAGAATTAAGAAAAACTAAAAATAGTTGGTTAAATAAATATTGTATGCACCCTAGAACTGTATGTCCCTAGTTCGCAATTAATTTAGGGTGTGTGTGTGGTAAGGCATGGTTGAGACTGGTTGAGGTCACGGCTTCGAGCCAAGCTCACCCTTGGCTTCCCAGTTCCCCACTTTTTTATTTTTGCAAAACTTATTTTTGAAACTTGTTTGTAAGCTTATTATAAGCGCTTTTTGTGAAAAACAAACTTTTTAAAATAAGCTGGAGATAAGCTGAAAGGACAGCAGATTACTAAACTAAGCTTACACACATTCAGTAAGCTCTGTACCTTTTTTTATACCAAATAGCTCATTAACCTCTTAAAATAAGCCTACCCAGTGTTGTAAAGCTCGGACTACAAGGTAATCGGCGATTACAAGCCACAAGGTCAGTGACCAAGGCGAGTTGAGCAGAATCGGCCAAAAGATTCAATATGGTCACAACTTGGTCAGCTCGGTGCTAATTCGTACAAAACTTTTTTTGAAGTGTTTAAACAATTGTGTTAAATTTTTCCGAACATACTTTTTGGTTCTATAAACAATACTATGGTCATATTAACATATCATACATATAATTTCAAAACTTGTACATAAAAATTCCAATACCCCCATGTACTCCCCGCCTAGGCACATTATTCGCAGCCGCCTAGCGGGATTTGCAACTTAATTTCATCTTTTTCAGAACCCAATAACAGTATTAAGCTACTTTAAATAAGCTTACCCAAACACCCCCTAAATCCCGTATTACTATAACACATAATAGTCCAAAAAAAAGGCAAATACATCATCCCAATGTAATAAACATAAGTCCTCACCTAATAACAATTTCCTCTCAGACGGACCGTCCAAAGACGACTCGATCTTTTCCCGGCAACTGCAATCCACCAACACTAACAACAACCCAATTAGTTTTCACCTGAGTAACCTCCAATTAATATAATTGGCAAAACCCAATTAGTCAATAGTTGTAATCACCATCTCGATGTATGTAACACTAATAAATTATGACAACCAATTAGAAAAGAAATAAAACGTACCATCATTTACTAACACATAGTAGCAAAAACAAACGGCTGTTTAAAATTAACGGCAATTGGTCAAAGGCCGTTTAATATGACGGAAAAAAGAAAGAAATTACGAACCAGGCCCTCAAATTATGTAACAAGTTGTGAAAACTATCATAAACTTTTTGTTATTTACGATTTTGTTATATAACAAACTTTGTTTACCAAATATCTAACAAATATTTTGTTGTTTCACACAATTTTACTCGAAAATGCAAAACTAAGGTACCGGGATTACATCGTTAGCTCAAACGGGACACGGAACACACACAATTACACTTTATAAATTTCAGCACACCCTTTAATTATTTTAAGCCTTAGCTTAGTACCTACTTATTAAATTAAACTAAATGCCTTACTAGTATTGACTTTGACCTTAATGACCTTAAATAAAACACTATAACTTTTGGATAAGCAAACTTAGCATACAAACATTTTGTTCCCCTTTGCTTCCTCCTTCTTTCGACTGAAACCAAACAAGGACACTCTCTATATCATTATTATTTTTTCATCTAACCTATCTAGCCTATTAGTTTATTAGTTTTACCATAACTTACTTTTTGCTATTGACCAAAAGAGAAAATCATTCCTTTGTTTCTTTATAAGTGAACGAGCACACACACTTACATGCACATTCATTTTGCAACTTTTCTCACTAATAAAAAGCATAAACAAGGGGGTTAGGACAAAGCTAGGAAGTATTCTTGGGTAAATTTGGAAACCTTGCGTCATAGTTTGATTCTTGGGTCTTGAAAGTTTTGGTTCTTGATTTTCTTTTTGCCGAAATCTACACAAAACCTTTGTAAGACTCCTTTTTTTTTTTAATCTTTAAGTCTCATGTTCTTGAGTTTATATGATACTAAACAAGATAATATTTTGTCATCTTTTATATAATAAAGGAAAACCTCTAGTAAGGACTTTTGTATTTCGAAAATAATAACATTTCCTAATAAAGGAAAAACTCTTGTGGAGACTTTTGTATTACGAAAAAAATAATGCTTCCTAATAAAGTAATAATGTACTTGATATTTAACACCTAATAGTTTTGCACCTAATTGTAAATTTAGAAGGAAAAAACGCGTTCCTATACTCCAGATACCAAAAGATCATATTCCCCTGCGTATCCCTACCATAACCAACAACCACACGCCACAACTATACACTTTTACTAGCCAGTAGCCACCATCAGCAACAGATTCATATCTAACCCTGCGATTCAATAATATGATCTAATCCAACATCATCGAATATCCTATCAAGTTAGGCATGGTTAATTTAAAACTGGGTTTTTTTGAGTGTTCTTATTTGTTGGTTTGTTTGTTAGCTAAAAGTTATTTAATCTTTTGTGATATTGTATGAATGCTACTAATTTAATTATATTAATCAAGGTGATTGTTTATTTTAGGATTACCAGGTTACTTGGTGAAGAATTCAAACAAGATAGATGAGTTTTGGTGTGCTTATGATCATAGAAATTAATCAAGGGGATTATTTTTTTGTAGGATTACTAGGTTATTAGATAAATTATTGTTATCATTCTATTATATTTTTTTTTCCTTTTTACCGTGCTTTGGTGTGCTTATGATCGTAGAAGGAAACATTGAGCTTTTAGTTTTACAAGAATTCATGTGGAAACCTTTGGATTTGTATTCTTAACACTTGCAAGATACAAGTCAACATACTCAAGCTGAAAGTTACTCAAGGTCGAGTCGTATATATATGGTGAAGTGTGTGTCAGCCACACGGGCCCTAAAATTTTATATGATATGTATATCTAATATATAAAGTGACTACAAGTAATTAATTCAAGAAATTGCGTCAAAATTTTTAAGTAGGGCCACGTTTAAAAATAATTGTTTCTCGTTATATCTCTATAGAAAACTGTTTACGTTCTATTATGGGCCTATTTTTGTAGTTAAACTGAATTATGCACAGGGCATTCGTAAACTTAGAGACGGCACTGCTCAATGTATCGTCTATTCACAAAGTTACATCTTCTAAAGCATGATTATTGGACCTATAAGTCTTAGGAATGCATCTCATCCTATAATGAATGATGGTATTAAATATAGTACAATAACATATAATAGTGGTCTTGATTAGTAACTTGAAGCTCATTTTGAAGTCGGTAGGCGTAGGTTAGTCAATTCTTGTGGATTGATGAAACTTAATTGAGTGTATAGGGTACGCATAACATGGGAAGGTATATAGCATGTTGAAATGCTCCAACATATAATTCCAAAAACACTTTGACTTGACCACTTGGCTCAAACTCCCATATTTTTATTGTTACAGATAATAACAAGGACACAAGGGACTTTCTGTATTTACATTAAGATTTGAAGCAAGAACAACTAGCAACCATGCTTCGATCTGTGTGCTAAAATACACATCATTTTATATCTAAAAATATTCTAAATCAGACTAATAACCATTAAATATGTCAAATTATATTGCAAATATGTTGGATATGTGTTATTATCAATGTTGCAAAAATCGTGAATCGGTAGTCGGGCGGTCGACCACCCTGCAGCGAGTAATCGGTCAAGTCGGGATTAATCGGTGATTAATCGGATTGGCATTTCCTGCAGTTTTTTGGTATTTCCTGCAGTTTTTTGGTATTTCTGGAGACCAAACTAAAAATCTTAACCGATTCCAAGCCTGCTATGTTTCCAAACCTCAATAAAAAGTCTCCAATTCTGATTATGATGCCCATTGTGCGTTATAAGTGAAATATACGATCCCCAAATTAAGTATGATGCCTAAATTATTATTATTTTTAAAATGACCGATTTGCCCGATTCGGCCGATTTTTACCGATCGGTCGATTTTGACCGATTCGGCCGATTTTTGATGCTAGTGTCGATTTTATCCTAGGTCGATTTTTCGACCGATTTTCAAAAATCGACAAGGTACTCGGCCGATTAACGATTAATCGGCCGAGTTGACCGATTTTTGCAACATTGGTTATTATGTCTTGCAGGTACAAGGGTTTGAAAACAAAGCAAAAACGGTGATTTTCGGATGAGTTTCGACGGTGTTTTCGCGTTTTTTCGAGGTTCAAACGAAGTCGCAAAAATTATCCGAGCACATCATTGAAAAGAGCACGAAAAAAGCGAGTCAAATGGTATTTTTATTTGGAGCTTATTCGAGGATTTATCAAACTTAAGTGGAAGCCCAATTAAAGCCCGAAGATTAATATAGATAAAGCCGAGATGCAAAAATGAGGACTATAATTGAAGCCGAGGGGTATAAAATGTTAATCCATGACAAACTTGAAATTAATTCTCAAGGAATCTTGAGTGGGTCCCACACCCACTATGAAAGTTGAATTATTTTTGCAATACAAATTACAATTGTGTCCCAGCGAAAATTTAATGTGATTTAAAAATGAATGTGAATGTTGCACTGCTTTGTCATGGGTTGCTTGCGAGAGATTGATATACACCGCCGAAATAAAATCAAACTCAGCGAGTGAGATTTGTTGCTGCATTCCACTCTCCCACTTGCTCCATAATACTAGAGGACACGTGGCATCAATTTTATGATTGGCTAGCGTTGGGATTAGGGGTGTTAATCGGGTTGGGTTTGTCGGGTTCGGGTCAAACGGGTCGGGTCCAAGTCGGGTCGAGGCTAAAATTAATATACCCGTACCCGACCCTATTTGAGGTCGGGTTAGTCGGGTTCGGGTCAAATCGGGTCGGGTCAAACCGGGTCGGGTCAAGTCGGGTTCGGGTATGTTCCATTTACCAAATCACATAATTTGATATTTTTAACTTAGTGGTTAAAATCACATATGTTCGTACAATGATAGTAACTAGCCTGATTTTTATTGTCATAACACTTTTATGATGAGTGATCTTATAAAATGAAAAGGCAAAAATCAACAATGTGTATGTAAACAATAAGCAAAGTGATCTTTGACAATTGCTTAAAGCAACTAGTAGCTTACATTCATCAAAAGTGAAGCAAAGATAAGTCAATAATTCTATCATCATCATAGATTTTTTAGTTGTTTTAGTTCAGTAAAGATAACAATTTTACATTATAAATTCAAGGTAAATATGTGTCATCTTATTCTGTTTTTTCAAGTTAACACAAAAATAAAATAAAAAACAAATCAAAAACATAAAAACAACATCTTTAAACGGATAAATAAGTTAAAATAACCCAAGCAAAATGGACTAATTTGATAACTTGGGCCTTTAATAAATAAAGATTGAATTAAAAAAAAAAAGAAAAAAAAAAACTCGGGTTGACCCGAACCCGAACAGCAAAGTATTTTGAACCCGAGACCGACCCTACTGTACTTCGGGTAATCGGGCCACCGATTGACCGATTAGATTTTGGACCCGAATAACCCGACCCGATTATCCTTATTCGGGTTCGGGTCCGGGTCGGGTCGGGATTTATGACACCCCTAGATGGGATCACGCATAGAAGAGCCTAGAAGGCATCATTTGGCTATAAAAAGGCACTTGATCCGAGACATGGAGGGCTTCTGATATTCACCTAACACATTAATTTTACACACACTTGTTTTATTTATTGTAGTAGAGTTATAATTTTAGTAGAATAGTACTCCCTCCGTCCCATATTTATAGTTCACATTTTTTTTGGGTTGTACCAAATTAATTATCCATTTTCCTTTTTTAAATAAAAACTAGAGAATATAGTGAGGAAATATTTTATTTAAGTGGTTGAAAATTAATATGACCCCACTTTTATTAAATTTTGTGTTTTTTCTCTCTCATTACAATAATTTCGGGACGTAGGGAGTAGCTTATTTCTCTAGCTTATTGCTTAAGCTTTTGGCTTATTTTTAAGATCTTATTGTATCAAACCTTTTTAGCTTATTAATGATAATGAAATTTATGGAGGATACGTAACTGCTTTTTCCTTTTTCATCTCTTTCTTTCTTTTCTTTTTTTCTTTTCTTATCTAAATAAGCCATAATAGCTTATTAGCTTTTTGTGGTTTATTAGATTAGCTTATTTTTTGTTGCTTTCTTATAGCTTTTTCATTTTAAGCTTTTTACATATCTTTTTATTTTGAATAAGCTCTTCCTTATAGCTTATTTTTTAGATATAAAAGACTAGCTTTTTGGGTAAGCTTTTCACATAGCTTATTCAATAAGCACGTTTTATTTTTAGTTTCTTTTCAAAAACTCTTTTATTTACTTAGATCTATTTTCTTTTACAACTTCTTTTATAAAAAAATCAAAAAGTTTTATTCTTTTATAATTCTTAGTACTTATTTATTAAAAAGTTTTTAATCTTTTTACCTTATCTTTAGCTTATTTTCTTCTTTAGCTTATTTATTTAGATCTAGTCCTTAAATATACCCAACTCGCGTTTAATCTTCGGATTGGAACAACTTAGTTTTGGGTGCATATTGGATCTAATCTTTAAGCTTTTTCTTTGCTTATTTTCTTTAAAATTTAGTACTTTTTAGATCAATAAGATTTTTCATAGCTTATTTGATCCATTGGTTGATGTCTACAAAATTAGCAAACTATATAGAGTGCCACATACACATTGGTTGATGTCTACAAATTTATTTATTATGTTTATGAATGGAAGGAATGTGTTGTAGACAACAACATAATTTATGAAAGGAATGTGTTTCAGTTGTATTCTTAAAAAAATTATGATGCAGGTAAAGAAGTTTCGGGGGTGGAGTGACACCTTTTGAATTATACAGTCATATAGCAGCTCCTGAATATCTCGTCTGATGTACATTTTTAGTCTCTTTGGTGTGTCAAACATCTTTTCGATCAATACTACTTAAGCAATGTGTGGTTTAATTTCCCTCAAAGAAACTCAAAGTCTTAGAATGTGATATAGTTGTGCGTATCGTAAATAAACGCTAGGTGTTCGAATAGGTTTTAGTCCTAAACAACTGGCAACATAAACCAAAGAGTCTTCCCACCAATTTTATGCAACCCAAACACCGACTTAAACCAGAAATTTTATATTCTTCGTGTTTTAAGTGTGTTTAAGTGATTTTTCAGATGCTAATATCTCTCGTACAATGCTAAATATGATGTTGAACCACATAAGCCTAAAGTAGCAAAAATGGCAAAAAAATGATTTGGAAATTCCGGGAGGAAAATGCCGATCTAGTACATTGACCCAAGATATCAACTCGGGCCAAGTTCTTGCCACCGGAAAGAGTATATAGATCAGCTCTAAAAGTACCGTTTTAATGTGGCATCTTG
>OU343225.1:40063157-40184245 GCA_910596185.1 Chrysanthemum makinoi | reverse complement strand
AACCAGCTTGTCGCTAAATTTATTATATATATAATTTAAAAAGGTTGAGGAGAAAAAAAATTATTAAAAAAAATACTTATGGTATGATTGACGTATACAACCTCTTCTCTCACCAATGGTTTCAAAGTGTTTGGTGGTAAGAAGTTTAGATTGCCGAAGTTTGGTGGTCACTGGCTTTGGATTGGGGATTGTTATTTCTTTGTCAAACAAGTTTGTAATATGCACATAAACCGCTTATATAAAATGTCTCAATCAAATACTTAAAAGATAACTCATTTTAGCATAAATCCTTTGTTCTCGCTATCTTGGTGGCACTTGAAGGAATACTGAACTTATAGGATAGGACAACTTATTTGACAAATTGTTGATTAGATTCAAAACACCGAAATGAGATTTCAACACTTAAAAAGTTTAAATTGTTTTGCTATGATATGTATATGCTTTTGATGTAACTATTTGTTGCTCTTTACATAAAATTTATAAGAACATGCATGGCTTTTATCCATAGTTTTGCATATTAACGTCAGGACATGCAATTGATGAAATGAATGGCTTCCACAAATTCCTATCATCTTACCAAGGCTTTTAGAGATTTGTGATATTTTTCAGATATTAATGTTTAACGCTCACCACATTCTAAATCATGAAGAGAATGGCATCCACAAATACCTTATCGCCTTGAGCAAAACAATTTTTGATTGATAATAACTATTTCTATGTAAGAGAAGACTTTTAAGAATTTGGGATTGGGAAGAGGACATTATGATTTTGTAACATATCAATCATGCAACCCAAGTAGTACGAACTAGCATCACCAATGGTCCATCATCCACAACATTCCTTCTCAAATTTTGACAAAGACAATTTATCTGATAAATAACTATTTTCACGGTACACGGAGAAGACTTTAAGAAGACTTGGGATATGGAAGACTACATTTAACGATATATTGCACATATCATGACAAGTAATTGTAAGTGAAATAACGTTGGAAAATTTAGTGCACTTGTGTGGGATTAGTTCACACCTTGTAATGGGTTAGGAGGTACGGAGTGTACACTCATAAGGTCCATGAACACCTCGACTTTGTAGTGGTTTATATTGGTAGTGCTTGGTGAAAGTACTGTTGTGGTTACCATCGACATCGCTGTTTCCACTGGCAAAGACTTCCATCGATCGTTTCCACCGGCGGTTTACCGGCAAAGGTAACAACCGATAGCACTATGAAAGTACCGATGAAAGTACTGCTTGTAACGGCTTGACCTATTCAAGTGGCGCTTTCAACTACTTAATGACCACATTTAATTGGTCATGTAACCACTAACGGCTATAATGGGGATAATTATGAGGCTATTAATGGGTCGATTAATACTCATAATTCCATTGAATTAGCCAAGAGTATTATCCTATAAATAGGATATCCTGATTAAGCATGAAGGACACATTGAAAACACAAAACACTTATAAGCTAGGGTTATTGAATTGGCCTAATTCCATAATCAAGCATTTGGTCTTATCCCAAGTAGATATTCGTGTAACCCGGGCATTAGGGTCGAATAGTTTACTTTGGAAAGTGATCACACGATTCCAAGTGATATCCGTTAACCACTTAGTGGTATTTATTTCTCGGGCCAATAGTTGTTGTTTCACTGTAAGTTGATTATTCCCTGCTCGAGTTACACACCAACAATCAAAGTAAACTATTTAGCGATAATCACGGTAACCGCCGCAATGAAACATGGCTTCAAACTTTGCCAAGCTTGATAAGTTTGAAGGGTGGACTTTAGGAGGTGGCGAAGAAGATGCACTTTGTCGCCAAGTATGAGTGTGGTGTATCGACCACTCCAATTCGATGATGACGGGATGATGCTACGGTTGAGCGATCGGAGGAGGAGCAAATGGGAGAATGATGACTACATATGCAGAGGCTTAATTTCAATTCATTGTATAACCATTCTCGTTTGATATTTATCAACTTTGAATCTTCCAAAGAACTGGGATTCCTTGGATGCCAAATATATGTTCGAGATGCATCAAGTAAGAAGATCCTTGTTAGTAATTTCACAAATTACAAAATGACTGATTCAAGACCAAGATGGAACAATACAATGAACTTCTTGCAATACTTGGAAGGTTTACACAACACAATATGAACATGGATGAGGCCATTAAAGTCTCATGTGTCATTGACAAACTCCTTCCTTCTTGGAAAGATTTCAAGCATACCTTGAAACATAAGAAAGACGAAGTTAACTCGGTTGATTTAGGCAGCCATTCACAAGATTGAGGAATCTCTCAAGATGCAGGATAATGATACAAAGAGTAGCAATGCTACTTGTGCAGATTGTCAATATGGTGGAGCATAATAACTCCACCAGGTACAATGACAACAAAGGCAAACGCAAATATCATGACAACACAAGGGCAGATCCTAACAAGAAGGGAACACCTACTTGTTGGAAATGTGGCAAAACCGGTCACACCAAAAGGACCAGTGGTGTTAAGGTTGGTGGTAAAGCCAATGGATCGAACTAATGCTTCGTGGAGTGGTGGATTCTTCCCACTCCGAAGGTCAATATGGTTAATAAGTCTTTCGATTTATTATGTTACATATGTATCTCAATCTATATGCGATGATGATGATAGCGGTGGGTTGACTCGTGCAACAGTTCATGTGTGCAAAGATAGAAGCCGTTCAAGAATTATGAGTCACTGAATGATGGTTCTATTCTTCACATGGGAAATGAGTCAAATGCCTGGCATGGTCACAGTTGGTAGATCTTAATTTTAGTTCTGGAAAGATTGTAACTTTGTTTAATGTTATTCATGTTCAATATAAGGGAAGAACTTGGTTTCAAGTAGTGTATATGGAATGTTCGGATCTGACCGGACTGTTATTTGACAGTGAATATATAAGAGAGATATGCCCGCGACAGTCGATCCATGGCATGATACGGGACACCTAAAAGTGTAAAACTTGCATGCTGGACCAAGATAACCAAGAAACCCTTCGTGGTGTTAGTCGAGACTAAGGTCTGGAGCTTATTCACAAAGGATTCAGGTGATTTGCATGCCACCTCTTTCAGGGAAGTACTGTGACGTTTATTGATGGTGAGGTGAGTACATGTGGGTCTTCCAAGGATGAAGCATTAGATAAATTCAAAGTGTTTAAGTTGAATTACAACTTGGGTCTTTGATCAAAAAGATTAAGGGACCGATAGGGAGGTGAGTACATGGATACTATTTTCAATCTGCTGGTATAATCCATGAAACGATCGCTTTATACTCCTCAAAGAAATGGTATTTAAAAGGAAAACAGGTGTCTGAAGGAGATGGTTAATTCCATGTTGTCCTATTCAGACCGAGTCAAGGGTTCTAAGGTGAAGCTATGTTAACAGCTTGCTATTTATTAAATAGGGTTCCCAACAAAAGGAACAAGGTTACCCTTATGAACTATGGACTAAAGGAAACCCAACCAACTATCTCGTGGTCTGGGGTTGTAGAGCTGTTGTAAGACTTCCTGATCCAAAGCAAAAGACTTTGGGTGAAAGAGGCATTGACTGCATCTTTGTTGGATATGTCGAAGTATTCCAATATAGTTCTATGTTATTGAACCTAATGAATATGTTTCAGCTAACTCCATAATTGAATCAAGGGATGCAAACTTTGATGAGAATAGATTCTCATCACCATATACCAAGTCGAGGATTCCTAATGGAACTCATGACACGGTGTATCGAGGTCCCGATGATGAACCATCGCTGGTCCCTACGGTGAGGTTGTGGTTCAACAACTCAACCGTGTCGAAGAAAGCAACAGGTCGACTCCAAAGTCATTTGGACTCGAAGTTTCAACTATACTTAGTTGAAGGAACAAGAATGAGGTCCGCACCAATACTCCTATTGCTTCACTGTTGAGGATGATCCCAAGACATTTGAAGAAGCAATGAAGTCCCATGATATTGCTTTATGGAAAGAAGCAATCAATGATGAGATGGATTCCATCATGGGGAACAACACTTGGTGTTGGTTGATCTATCTCCGTTGCAAACCTCTAGGTTGCAAAAGGATTTTCAAAAGAAAATGAAGGTAGATGGAACTATTGAAAAGTTCAAGGCTAAATTAGTTATTCGTGGCTTTAAACAAAAGTCGTATAGACTATTTTTGATACTTATGCCCTCGGTCGTGACGTACCATAAGACTCACATTGCTATGGCATCTATTCACAACGATTATTCACAGATGGATGAAACAGCCTTTCTTGAATGGTGAATTGAAGAGGAGGTTTTATGAACCAACGCCGTGGCTTCATCTTCGTCGGCAATGAAAACAAGTGTGTAAACCGATTAGTCTCTTTATGGACTTAAGGTGCACCTAAGCAATGGCATCAAAAATTTGATGAAGTGGTTTTGTCTAGTGGTTATGTTCTAACCGTGACAAATGTATATAAATTTGATGATTCCGTAAAGGAGTCATCATTTGTCTATATGTTGATGACATGTTGATTTTTGACACAAAATCAGTTGACCGACAAATGAATTTTTGTCATCAAGGTTCTCCATGAAGACATGGGGAGGCCGATGTTATCCTTGGTATAAGGATTAAACATGAAATAGAATTTCTATCTCAGCCTCATTATATTGAGAAGGTGCCGAGGAAATTCAATTACTTTGATTGTACTCAAATGGAGTACACCTATGGATACTTGTGAGAAATGCCTAATCATGGCAGGTTAGTATCTCAACTTATGATGCTAGGGTAATTGGTCACCGATGTATGCCATGACTTGTACAAGACCGATATTGGTTTTGCAAAGGGGAAAATGGCGCAGTATACTAGTAATCCTAGTGCTATCAACCGCAAGCAGTTCAAAGGGTATCGGTATTTGAAGAGAACTATGGATTATAGTCTCTCATATATCGTTACCCATCGCGTTGGAAGGATACACTGATGCAAGTTGGATCAAGAATATCAAGACAATTCGCCTACCGTCGGGTATTCTACTTGGTGAGGGGTGCAATTGGGCATCCAGAAGCAAACTTGCATCACCAGTTCAACAATGGAATCTGAATTTGTGGCTTCAGTACCGGAAGAAGTCAATGGTTGAAAACTTGCTTTTGAGATTCCATTATGGCCTAAACCTATAGCACCTATTTCTATCGATGTGATAGTGCAATACATTGACCAAGGCTTATAGCCGATGTAATGGTAAGTCTAGACACTTAGGTGTCATGCATAGCATGATTCGTGAGCTTATCATGAATGGGGTGGTATCTATAGAGTGTGAGATCTCAACGTAACTTAGCCATCACTGACGGTGGTCCGCTAGAGACTGGTTATAAAGTCTCGCAAAGGGATGGGTTTAAGTCCAACTTAGTCACCGAATGCTAGACACCCAAACTCCTCCTAAGGAATCTTGGGAGCTCGAGTTCAATGTGGAAAGTCTAACATTCAAAGGGACTGAGCACATGTTTTATTTACATCCCAAGGTCATGTTTCTAACCCGCCGAAGGAGGATGAAGTCTTTACTTCTCAATGGTTAATTTTCAAAAGTGCTTGCATATATGAATAAAAGAGGAACCACCTATGTAAATGTTGAAGTTTTAGCTTCAGAAGCTTGGACTTTTAGCTTTTACAACATTTATGAATTCGGATATGAACACATGGCTTGTAGTGTCGAGTCGATAAGTGTTTGAAAACCGGTGTGTATTTTATCTTCGTATTCAAATAATAGGGTTCAATTTTAGAACACCCTCATTCTCGAATATTTGAAACGTAATTTACTAAGATGAAAATTCAACTTCGTGACATTTTCATTTATTCACATGTTTTGCTTGATGTTTATTTTTCATGCAAAGGAAGTGAACTAAATTTGGGGAGATTGGAAATTTAGTGCACTTGTGGGAATAGTTCACACCTTGTAATGGGTTAAGAGGTACGGAGTGTACAACCATAAGGTCCATGAACACCTCGACTCTTGTGTGGTTTGTATTGGTAGTGCTCGGTGAAAGTAACTGGTTACCACTGACATCGCTGTTTCCAGGGCAAGATTTCCATCGATCGTTTCCACCGGCGGTGTTTCCACCAAGTGGTGTTTATCAAGCGTAAACCACCGATAAAGACTACGAAAGTACCGATGAAAGTACCGCTTGTAAACGGTTTTGACCTATTCAAGTGGCGCTTCAACTACTTAATGACCACGCATTTAATCATGTAACCACTAAAGGCTATAATGGGGATAATTATGAGGCTATTAATGGGCCGATTAATACTCATAATTCCATTGAACTAGCTAAGAGTATTATCCTATAAATAGGATATCTGATTATGCATGAAGGACACACAGAAAACACAAAACACTTATAAGCGCAAGGGTTATTGAATTGTGCCTAATTCCATAACCGTGATTTGGTCTTATCCCAAGTAGATATTCTGTAAACCAGCATTAGGGTTTAATAGTTTACTTTGGAAAGTGATCACATGATTCCAAGTGATATCCGGTAACCACTTAGTGGTATTTTTTCACTGACAATGTTATTTCGGCGAAGTTGATTATCTTACCCTCGTGGGAGTTACACACCAACAAATACAACGTATAACATCATAACACTCAACACTCAAAACTTTTTATGAAGAAGAATTAATATGTTTAAATGAAGAGTATGGAAAATTTTGTTATTTTGTAAGAAAGTATAAATAACAGTTTCTTAGTTATTAAAAACAATACTTCTGGTGTGATATACGGCCCGAATCAGTATCGCGATGAAGGTGCTATATGGTAATGGATATGTTCTACTATCTGTTCTTGGAGCTGAAGTTACTCATCTCAGCCTGGAGAGTATTCCAGCCCTTCTATAGCTGCTGGCTCGCATTCAGTTGTTTTGGGTACTTTATTTGTATTTTTAAAGGTTATTTGACCATTTGACTGAAATAAGCTTATTGGTTGATCTGGGTTTATTCAAGTAAATTTTATACTACTCCGTCCCAAAAGTTGTTTGGCCACAAGGCACTAGTATCATCTGCACAGCTACACAGACAGGAGATCATCAATGATTTATACACAACCTTAACCGATAACTGGATTAGGTAATCAGTTACACTATTTAAAAATAATTTCGATTTGGTCTTATATCAAGTTTAGGATAACTGGATTCTTATTTTACTCGCTTTGTAGTGAACGCTTGATATCGCTTAAGAAGTCAACTGGCCATAAGCTGCCACCGCATAATATTCTATAGGTGGCATTTCATTCCATATCCTATCATATCTTAGTGATATATTGTAATTTTTTGTTGTGTTAAATCTAATAACCATATTGAATGTTACAGGTGTTGCTGAATAACATGGACAAGATCCTAAGGCAAAGTTCTCCTTTCACATATTATTATAAACACGCCAAAAGAACGCCGGTTCTCTTTTTAACATATGCAGTTGGGTGATACAACCAGACTTGTCTTTCATCGAAGAAAACTACAGGCCACCAGTAAATATCATTGTAAATTTTTCAGGAACTGTTGTGGACACTAAGATATGTCACCCAACCGAAAGGATTTCTATATGTGTAACAACATTACATAAACGAAGGGCAATTTCATATTTCCTCCTTTTAGTTAGGGTTTCATATATACCCAAACATGCATTTAAAATATTGTACATTATGCATTCAATACTTGCACTTTGGGTATATATGAAATTAATCATGAAAGTAAGGTGATACATGAAATTAATCCTAAACTAAACATGTCAACCGCTTTAAACTAAAATCTCCAAAACAATATGATAACCAAGACAGACTCACGATTTCACATACTGGAAACAATAAGTTAAACATAAATCCTTACAAAGATACTTACAAGATAACTCATTTTTTAGCATAAATCCTTTTGGTTCTATGAATCTGGTGACACTTGAAGGAATACGAACTTATAGGATAGGAGAACTTATTTGACAGCTTGATTAGATTCCAAATAACATTGAAATTGATATTTTAGCTTTATCTGATCTTAGAAAGCTATTAAGATTAACTATTAAGATTAACTTCCAGGTTAAACCTTGAACAACAACACTGAAAAAGTTTAAACTGTTTTGCTATGATATGTATATAAGTGTTTTTATAGTAACTATTTGTTGCTCTTTACATAAAATTATAAGAACATGCATTGGCTTTTTATCCATAGTTTTGCATGTTAACTTTCGTGACATGCAATTGATGAAATGAATGGCTTCCACAAATTTATTATCATCTTAACCAAGACTTTTCATTGAGTATGCAATTTTTATAGCAATTATTAATTCGATATGTTACACTAGATTCCATATATAGGACGTACCAATATTTCCAAATAAAATGAATAGATTATAATAAGAAAAAGTTTAGTATAAACAATAACTAATAAGAAAATCATAAATTCCTTTATTATACTTTTGCTGCTTAGACACTTATCTAGTACAAGCTTCAAACTTGAAGAGACTCATATTTTCTAATGTTTAACGCTCACGCATACCCAAATTGTGAAGAGAATGCCATCCACAAATTCGCTATCACTTGAGCAAAACAATATTTGATTGATAATAACTAGTTTGTATGTATACTCAGAGAAGACTTTAAAGAAGACTTGAGATTGAAGATTGATAAATTTCATTGTGACATTAATCATGCAACCCAATTTGCACGGTATGACTAGCATCACCTATGGTCTATAATCATTGAAGAGGTTTTAAGAAGACTTGGGATGGGGTTTTTACGCTAATTATGCAACCTATGGTCTATTATCCACATATTCCTTCCAAGCTTGGCCAAGACAATTTGATTGATAATAACTATTTTCCATGTATAATGGATCACAGGATACTTCTAAAAGGACTTGGGATATGGAAGACTACACATCAATTGTATATCGTAGTTGCAAGAGTAACTATAAAATGTAGATTGACATAAAAGCTAAACACATCTACTTAGCGTGTTTCCTAAACAAATTTCAAAAGCTAAACCCTGGTGGCTAAACACTAATTTTTCAAAAACGGTCGCCAAACACTGTTTCTTATTAAGTTTCCTAAGTGCAATTATCAGATGTTCAAAACATGGATATATAGTTTTATAAAGTAGCAACAAGGAACAACAAAACAATTAAGAAACAAAATCAATGGATGAATGTGATGGCAACAACATATATAATAAGTAGATGTGTGATATATACATGTGTTGTTGGTATGTTTGGGTTTACAAGTATTGGCTTTATCCTTAGGTTTTGCATGTTAACGTGTATGACATACCAAGTGAAATGAATGGATTCCAAAAATTCCTTATCATCATATCGACCAAGACTTTTAAGAAATTCTGATATTTTAAAATATTAATGTTTAACATTCGCCACACTTAATTTGTGAGAGAATGCCATCCAAGACTTTGTGGGATAGAAATCTGCTGGTGGTCTTGGGTACTAGTAATTTTGGTTACTGTCACATGGTTTGTAAGATTCCTCTTCAGGTGGTGGTAAGATTATAAGTTTTGGTTATATAAGATTAACTTCGAGGTTAAACCTTGAGCAACAACACATAAAAAGTTGGACTTTCTAAAATGATTAAACTATTTTATGTGGACACTTTAATTTCAATGGTGTAAACATACATGATGGGTGAAAATAAGAAGGTTTTACTAAAATATGTATATGAGTGTTTTCAATAGTAACTATTTGTTGCTCTTTAGATATTTGAAGTTATAGTTTTGAAACAATAATATGATACATATTTGTTCTTCTATCTGTTCTTTGTGGGATAGAAATCTGCTGGTGGTAAATTGTTTGAGGTTTTGGTTATTTCTCTGTGGTAAAAATCTTGTTAAGACTGTTTAGTTATTTCTCTGCTGGATTTCATTTTGGTTACTTTCAGGGCCGTCTCGTTGATTTTGGAGGCCCTGTGCAAATTTTGTGATGTAGGCCCCGATAAAAAAAGTTTCTGCCAAAAGCCTCAAATTGTCGTCCGTAAAAGGGCCGATGGTGATGTAAAAAGCCAATTTGATTCTACATAATATAATTATATAAATTCTTCAAGAGCTATTTATGTGTTTTATAAATTTTTTGTAATATACATTAAACTATTTAAAAAAACTGGTCTGGTTTTTGCCTTGCTACCTATAGGATTGTAAACCTGATACCGAGTATATCTTGTTGGGGTTGAATTTATATTTTAAAAAAGTCATAGGATCTAAATTGAAACTTTACCAAATATTAGGGTCATAAAGAAAAACAATATGGTATCCTTTTACAAAGTATGAACAAATGGTTCATTTTCCCCATCTCAATCTAACTCCATTAATATCCAAATAGAAGCTCTATTTTACAGTCTTGGATAGAAAGCTCTAATTTTGAAATTTCCGACATCGGGGCCCCCGAAAAAGTGAGGCCATGTGCGGTCGCCCACCCTGCACATGCTCAAACCCGGCCCTAGTTACTTTGAAGAGTGTTTGGTAGATCATGGAATTAATGGTGTTTGGACCGGCTCAATATCAAGGTTTCAGTGGCCTAATTAAGAAGTGGAATTTATACCCCCGAAGAGTTTTGCGATGTTTAATTGTCGTGTTTGGAAGGTAATTTGAGAGGGAAATCGTTTTGATGTTTAAAAATCCAAGACAAGATATCGTAATGGTGGTAAGATTATAAGTTTTGGTTAATGGGTAATTATTTGTGCAGGATATATAGAGTGTTTGGGTGATGGGTTATATATCCTAGCTGGAAGACTAAACACATTTTGAAGATTTATAGCCAATGTTTTTTGTTTTGTAGCTATTGTTTTTTGTTTGTTAGCTTACTAGCCTATACGCCTGTGAAATTCACAGGTAGCTAATATATAGACTAAAATACACGGTTGGTCCCTAAACTTGTCAAGACGCATCGCGTTGGGACAAAACCCGGCATTTTCATCGTTGGGGGTCCTTTTTTCACTGTTTATAGTCTAAATTGGCCCCTTGACCAAGTCAATGTCTGTTTTTTGTTTTGTAGTCGAGGGTATTTTAGTCCATACACATTTATACTTTTATAACACATTTATATTTTAGCCCTTCATCTTTCATCCTCGTCATCATCTCCCCAAATCATTCATCTCCCCCAAATCATCATCTCCCCAATAGCAACATGCTGAAAACTTGATGTAGCAATTTCATCTGATTAAAGTGAAGAAAAAAAAAAGAAGTGAAATTGGGTCAAAATCGTATTTATATTGCAATATAATAGGTCAAACTAAGAATTTTAGCCAAGTGAGTCAAGAGCAACATATTCATCAGCATTCTCCTCTGGTGAGTCTTTGTTTTGTTCTTCAAGTAAGGCTATCTGATAAACACGATTACAGGAAACCATCATGCAACATATATAAATAAAAAAGACCTTGCTAATAATCCATTTTACTCAAAATACAATACTTAAATACATCTAATTCAACAAACTATTAGATAATTAGTCAAATTAAAGCACCATTCACAAAGAAAATTAGCATCGTACATCGGAGTCAATACTCGATGCTACAAGTACTTCGTCATGATATGCGCAATTAAGTCAATTTGGATCAATCATTCTAATAGTGTTACCCTGACTCGACACTTGTTTTCAGACTGTAGTTAACTCAGTATTCAGTATCGCCCTTTATTTGCAAAGAAAAGAAAATGTAGGAAACCAGCTGAACCAAGCCAGCTAAAAACATTCAAGGCTATTGTATGCCTATAACAGATATAAATTCGTTATATTTAGAGATAGTTATAAACGCGCCGCTGCGAACCAATATCATACTTAGTGATACAGATCTGGACTCAAACTAATGAAAAAAAAAATAATAAATAAATAAATAAATAAAAGAAAACAAAGCTGTATTTTGTTGGGACATCCCATATAGTTCTTTAGTTTCCAGGACAGAGGGACCGATTAAAAGCATGCATTTGTCATTGGGCTAAAATCTTCTGTAAAGTAGATATATATATATATATATTTTTTTCCGGTATTGCACTAAAGTATATCTAGTACAACTAAGTTCAAAGTTCAGTCATCTGGTGGTGACTAAGACGTTTTGAATCTAACAAAATAGAGTAATCAGCTACCTATACAGCATTAGAGATCTGCAGAAAAAAAGGGGGTGGAATGTGAACACCTTTTTGCACACGAAACTAAGAAACATCAAGTTTTCAGCAGGATGATGTTGGGGAGATGATGATTTGGAGAGATGATGACCATGATGATGTTGGAGAGATGATGATTTGGGGAGATGATGACGAGGATGAAAGATGAAGGGCTAAAATATAAATGTGTTATAAAAGTATAAATGTGTATGGACTAAAATACCCTCGACTACAAAACAAAAACCAGACATTGACTTGGTCAAGGGACCACTTTAGACTATAAACAGTGAAAAAAAGGACCCCCAACGATGAAAAGGCCGGGTTTTGTCCTAACGCGATGCGTCTTGCCAAGTTTAGGGACCAACCGTGTATTTTAGTCTAATATATAAGTTGTTGAATAACTTTGAAATACAAAGTTATAGTTTATGAAAAAGAAAGCAAACAACTTTGTAATCCATAACTTAATTTGGAATTTAGAACCGTTGCAAATTAAAATGAAACCTTTCAATAAGAAATCATGCGGTAAATCCATCACTTAAATTGGAACCTTGCTGTAAGAAACTACACATTCAAATGAAACATTGCAATAAGAAATTACACTCAATTTAAACACAATGTTTGGATTCCAAAAGTATAAAAGAAACATTTCTAAATAAAGTCAAGATATAACAACGACATCTAACAAAACTGAGTTGTACAACCCTTTTAAGCACAAGTTACAACTGCATAATGCACACTACATGTTACCTATTTTCCCATCCAACAACCCAAAAACCCAAACCAAACTCCCAAGTTCAGGAATTTTGTACCTAAATGGAACAAACACCATCACTACTTGGACCATTGTCGACATCCATTGTATCGGCTTCCTTATTATCTGCTAAAACATGAAGAAACTCAGGAAGAATAGCTGCAGGGTCTAGATAACCCTTTGGAGCGTTCGCATTCTTGACCCGTAAGCAAGTATGAAGGTATTTGATGCGCTATTTTAACAAAGTCTTTTTCCGGATAACTTTTGTTTCTTTCTGTATGAGATGTTGGTGACAACTTTTTAAATCCTGCAACTTTGACTAGGGGCGTGACGGTAATGCTGTTTCTTCTTCGGACTCGTCAACTTCTACAAGTTCGTAAGTATGTCTTATTGTATCCGGTGTTTTATCATTATCACAGCGAGCACAAACACTTCCTTTTTAGGGAAAACACGAATATTGCTTATATTTGTATAGTTGGTTTCATGGTTTCTAGGTAGCGTTTTCGGTGGAAACGAGAGAAAAATGTGGTGGGGTGACGAAATTGGGATGGTTCGCTCTTTACTCTTTGAAAGGCCCGATTTATGCCGTTGTCTTGAAACATTTCTTTGTTGGGAAAATGAAACTGATCCATTTTATGAGAAGCCGGTCCCGAAGACAAAAGCGAAGCGAGATGGAAAGAAAAACAGATTCCAAGCATATGGACATTTACAATTCTAGTCTAATTAGGACTCCTTATTTGTTAAGGACTATTTTGCTTAATTACAATTGTAGTAGGATTAGAAAGCATATTCTAAATACCTATATATACCAGCCGAGCTTGTGGTTGGATATATAAAAAAAGCAGCTTGTTTGAGCATATATTTTTCTGATTAATTGGAAAGCATATTCCAGGATATCTCGTGTGTGATTGTTTGTGATAGTTCCAGTTTACTTGTTTAAGTTCTTGATTCAGCGCATGTGATTCAAGACATGTGGACTTGAATTGGTATCAAGAGCAAGGTTCAAGCTTAGTCGATCACAGAAGGGTTTCCAAGCAGTCGACTAAAGGGTTCCAAGATCAGACGAACACAAGTCGACTAAAGGGTTTCCAAGTCAGTCGAACACAAGTCGACTAAAGGGTTTCCAAGAAGTCGATAAAGTTTCAAACTTTACACTTGGTTTTTTTTTTGGGGTAAAGGGGAGTAATACAACTTTACACTTGGTTTACTTAGGCAAGAAGTAAAACAAGCATGCTCTAGGGCTGGAAGTCAATCCAACTACACGTTAACTTACAAAAGGCGTTCAAGAAAGATGGTGCAAGGCGATGAGTCAACCACCACCTATTGAACATTCTAAGACGGCTCTTCAATGTCCAATGTTAACAAGCACGAACTATAACATATGGGCAATAAGAGTTAAAGCGGTATTCTGAGTCCATGGAATACTCGATGCAATCGGAACCAAGGGAAGGAACACAAGTTGTTGCTAAGCAAGATCACATGGCAGATTCGTTACTTTTTCCAGCGATTCCGAACTTGTTTTTCAAGTTTCACAATTCAACACAGCCAAAGAAATCTGGGAGCTTTGAAGACCGGTATGTGGGTGTTGATCGGGTTCGAGCGCAAAGGTTGCAAACCTTGGGGACGGAATTCGAATCTTTAAAGATGAAAGTCAACGAATCAATCGATGACTTTGCGGCTAGGTTGGGCAAAATTGTGCTGATAAATAGCTTGGGAACAATTTATGAAGACAAGAAACTTGTTAAGAAGCTACTTCCATCCGTTCCGGATAGGTATGTTGCAATCGTTGCCTCAATAGAACAATTTGTTGACTTGAATACTATGTCTTTTCAAGAAGCAATTGGAAGGTTGAAAGCTTTTGAAGAAGAATGAAGGGTCTTTGACACCACTTGAAGATCAAGGCAAGTAGATGTTCGGAAGGGCTGAAAGATATGATAAGAAAGGTCGAGGAAGGAATTCCTCACGGTGGCAATGGTAAAGGTCAAAACTTTTCTTCTCAAAACAAATCTCGTGGTAGTGGTCAAGCTAATAACCACAATCGTGGAAACCAAAACAACTCCGGGGAACATCACGGATCAAAAGAAGAACAGTCGAGACCTTTCAAAGATTCAATGCTTGAGATGTGATGAATATGGTCACTTTGCTTCCAACGCCACGAACGCGTGAGCAAAAGCATGAATCAAACCTTTTGAAAACGGATGATGATGACCAAACACTTTATATGATGGCGTTCAAAGTAGTCTTCTTGAATGAAGAAAAGATTATCCCAAACCAATTGAATACTAAGCCAAACGAGGAAGACACTTGGTATTTGGATAATGGAGCAAGTAATCACATGACGGGGATCCGAGAATACTTTTCGGAGTTGAATGAGAATATCTCGTGAGTGAAGTTTGGTGATAACTCCTACATCGAGATAAAAGGAAAGGGTTCGATAATCATTGAAGGAAACGGAGAGCAACGGGTTAATCACTGGAGTCTATTACCTACCCGAGCTTAAAAGCAACATAATTAGTCTTGGGCAAGCTACCGAAGGCGGATGTGACATTCGTATGAAAGGTAACCTTCTTACTATGCGTGACTCGGATGGCAGCTTTTGATGAGGTTCCTAGAACAAGTAATAGACTTTACAAGATTAAGCTCCAAGTTGGAAGTCCGGGGTGTCTCAAAGCAAAGATGGAAGATGATGCTTGGTTATGGCATGCTAGGATGGGTCACATTAATTTCGAGACGATGGAATTAATGGCAAGGAAGGGCATGGTTGAAAAGTTGCCAATAATTCATCAAGAGAACAAGTTGTGTGAATCTTGTTTGGTAGGAAAACAAACCAAGAAGGCGTTTCCTAAAGTCAAAAATTAGGCAACACATCCTCTTTAACTTATACATGCCGACCTATGTGGACCAATTTCTCCACCATCCATAGCACGAAACAGGTACATATTTGTTCTTATTGATGACTTCTCCGCTTTTATGTGGACTTTTACCTTGAAGGAAAAAGGAGAAGCATTTGAATACTTCAAAAAGTTCAAAGCTTTAGTTGGTTGAGAGTGGAAAGAAGATTATAACCCTCAGGACCGATAGAGGAGGTGAGTTCACTTCAAAAGAATTTACCAACTTTTGGAAAACGAGGGTATAACAAGACATCTAACCATCCTACACACCACAACAAAATGGAGTCGGTGGAAGGAGAAACCGGACTCTTATGGGAATGACTAGAAGCATCTTGAAAGCGAGGCGTACCAAACTACATGTGGGGAAGGAGTTAGACACGCTACATTCTTGATTAATAGAGTTTCAACAGAGCTCTAGTTAATCAAACTCCATCTGAAGCTTTCAAAGGAAAAAAGCCTAACTTGGAGGGTTTGCGGTATTTTGATGTGTGGCTTATGCAACGGGAACAAGGCCATATTTACATAAGTTAGACGACAAGTCAACACGACTCATTTACATCGGAAACGAGCCAGGTACAAAAGGTTTTCATTTTTTAATCCAAGACTAAAGAAGATAGTGGTATGTCGTGATGCGGAGTTAATGAGGAACTTGGCTCGGAAGTATGTTCTGAAGCGAAACACACGAGCTAAACCAGTTATGTTTATCATAGAATGGCACGGTTCTATTGATCGGGTTGTGGATTTGTTAACCCGGTGTGTGTGGATGAAGTTGAGGTTGAAGATCAAGAGGCTGAAAATCATCATGATGTTGATGAAAATCAACCGGTCAATACCGAACAAGAAGATCAAATCGAGGAATGACTCTAATCTGTGACAAACTCAACCAATTGTGAGACGTTCTTCAAGGGTTTCAACTAAGCCAACTAGATTTAATGACTTTATTATGGGGTCTAGTTCAAGAACCTCAGTTGCTAATGAAGATCAAAATCTACTTTGGATTGAAGATGATGAACCAAGAACGTTCCAAGAAGCAAAAGTCTCAAGCAAGTGGATGGTTGCTATGAAGCAAGAGATTGAGTCTATCGAGAAGAATGATTCATGGGAATTAGTTGAAGCTCTGGTTAATGTTAATCCCATTGGATTAAAGTGGGTGTTCAAAATTAAGAGAAATCAGGATGGTTCAATTAATAAGTTTAAAGCTCGTTGTAGTAAGGGTTATGCTCAAAAGGAAGGAATTGACTATGACGAGGTATTAGCGCGGATTAAACGATCGTTTATTATTGATCTCATTGGCGCAAAAGAAGCATGGGAGCTACATCATCCGGATGTAAAGTCACTTTTACATGGAGAACTAAAAGAGCAAGTGTTTGTTACACAACCGGAAGGGTTCGTGAAGAAAGGAGAAGAAAGGAAGATCTACAAGTTGAAAAAGGTGCTTTATGGACTTAAACAAGCACCAAGGGCGTGGAATACAAAACTTGATAGAGAACTCAAGCAAATCTCTTTCAAAAGATGCCAACATGAACAAGCGGTGTATGTGAAGAAGACAAACAAGTCAATCTTGATTATTGCAGTCTATGTAGATGATCTCTTTAAACCTAGGTTGAAGCTTAGCGAAATTGGGGAATTTAAGAGACAAATGCAAGAAAGGTTCGATATGAGTGATTTGGGAAAATTGAGCTATTATCTTGGCATTGAAGTAAAGCAAGAGGATTCAAGTATCTCAATAAGTCAAGAAAGCTATGCAAAGAAGATCTTGAAAGATCTTTGGATGCATGAAGCGAATTATACTCAATGTCCATTAGAACCTGGAATGAAGTTAAGCATGGACAAGGAAGGAAAACCAGTTGATGCAACTTTGTATATCGGTTGGTCTAAGGTATTTACTACACACACGACCTGATTTATCTTATTCGGTTGGTTTGGTTAGTCGTTACATGCAAGAACCAAAAAGAATCACATATGGCAGTACGTGAAACAAAATCTGCGGTATATCCAAGGAAGTTTGAATTTTGGAATACGATACAACCAAGAGAAAACCAAGGAGTTAGTGGGGTTTAGTGATAGTAGTTTTGCTATGGACCAAGATGATGGTGAGCACAACTGGGCAATATTTTATCTAGGTAAACCACCTATCACTTGGTGCTCACAAAAGCAAAACACGGTGGCTCTATCGTCTTGTGAAGCTGAGTTCATGGCTGCAACTTCCACCACGTGTCAAGGGATATGGTTACGTGGATTGTTGAGTGAAATAACCGGAATGGAAGAAAGAGTGGGGGTCTTATTTGTTGACAACAAATCGGCTATTGCACTTATGAAAAATCCAATCTTTCATGGGAGAAGCAAGCATATAAACACACGTTATCATTTTATCCGAGAATGTGTTGAAAGAGGCCAAGTACAAGTTGAGTTTGTAAGAGGTGATTTCTTAGCGTGCTGATATTACGAAAGCTCTAGGATTAAGTTCAAGGAGATGCAAGTTACTTTCGGAGTTGAAGACCTACCCATCTCGAGTCAGAAATTAGGGGGGTGAATGTTGGGATAATTACTGATCCGAGCCTATGGACAGTCAAGAAAAACCGAGCAGATGGAAAGAAAAACAGATTCCAAGCATATGGACATTTACAATTCTAGTCTAATTAGGACTCCTTATTTGTTAAGGACTATTTTGCTTAATTAGAATTGTAGTAGGATTAGAAAGCATATTCTAAATACCTATATATACCAGCCGAGCTTGTGGTTGGATATATAAAAAAGCGATCATTGTTTGAGCATATATTTTTCTGATTAATTGGAAAGCATATTCCAGGATATCTCGTGTGTGATTGTTTGTGATAGTTCCAGTTTACTTGTTTAAGTTCTTGATTCAGCGCATGTGATTCAAGACATGTGGACTTGATTTACGGCCTCTGAACTCCATTCGTCCAGTTTCTTCTTTATTTCCTTAGTCGCCTTCTTTATAAGGTGATTCTTGATAGGCCCTGTTTCCTTAATTGGGTCAAACCCCTTAATGTCTTGCTTTGTTTTAACAGATTTGACTTTCTTAGATGCGGATTTAGCTTCTTTTTTAGCGATCTTATTTCTCAAAGCTTCCTCTATATTAGTGTCTAGTCCAGCTTCTTCTCAACCCCTTTTTAGTGGACCCCGCTTGGAGCATTTACGATTGCCAGCCTCAATACCCATTATCTTACACGTTTCTTTCTGGGGCTGAAATGTTATTCCCCGTTCCTTGTGAAATTCCGCAACTCAAAAAAAGCGATATTTGGTGGCGGAATCTCAGTCACGTAAAACGGTCCATAACAAGTGGGGCATAACATATTTCGGTTTAAATACTTTCTCAAGAATTCATACTGCAATTTGCATATCATGCATACGGTCCAAAAGTCTTAAATCTTCATCTGTTTAGTAACCGGTAAAGGAATAGAAGTGTGACCCATCTTGCTCGTCCCATTAACTTTATCCTTTTCGAGCAGTTTAACCTCTGTTAAACAAGGCCCAGCATCGTCCGAGGCGCTTCTCTGTTCATTTGACGATGCAGGAGGAAGTGGGACCGTCTTGGTAGTCCCATTAGTCTCATCCTTTTGAGTCTTCGTTTTTTTTTTGTCGAGTAGTAGTTTTATCCTTATTGAGAAGTTGTAACCTTTGTGCGCATGCGCAATTTGTACTCTTCATGACATTGTGAAAACCGTTCGAGTTGGAGGTATATACTCGTGAAAAACACGTTCGAGGAACCCTCTGCTTCAAAACTGAGCATGCCTTTTATGATCATACGCCGATCTTTTATCTTTATCGGATAACAGATTCCATGCTTGAGAAACGAGCTGGAATGCCCTTCTGCACCTATAGACTTGTTCTTATCGGGATGAAGTGATAAAGCTAGTTTTCTATAATGTTTCTTCACAGATCATCATCGCTAATGGGTTCACACAAGTATCCCATAATAATCTGATTCACCACTTACTTTGTTTTCGGCACAACATGCACATCCAGAAACGCTAATAGTTGGGAAATACCACGTAGGCCGGAAACAAATTTTGCGTCTTTTAAATTAAATAAAAATAATAAATAGTCAAATAGTCAATGGGGATCTTCAAATTCAGTTACACAACCTGCATATCCAGCTGATTATGCGAGACAACTCGAGCTCTCAACGGATCTAAACTTCCCACCAGGAGTAGAACCGGTGACGAACGGAGAAGATGATTGCGACGGAGTGTGGGTGTTTCTGGTGGTTGTGACTGCCATTGGTGATGGTGACGTAAGTTGTTAGTGAGTTGACATTTAAATACGGGAAAGTGAAGAGTACATAGTGAATTGATTTGCATTTATATATTTATTTATTTATTTTTTGTTTACAATTTTCTGTGACACTTAAGAAGTGTTAACTGTTAGGCTATTTTTTTTTGTTTAAAATTGTCACCTTGCAACCAACTCACGTAGCATGCCCCACCTAGTCCACTCATGCGCGAACGGAGGTTCCCAAGGCCAAACGGCTCATGTATCCCTCATGTTTTATTATTTTTTATTTTGTGTGTGAGTATGTGTGGGGTATTTAGTGGTGTATATTTGTATAAAGTGGTTATTTTAATAAAAGGTGAATATGTAGTATCTTTGCCCACAAAATGGTGAGTGGGGGTGAAGGGAAGTGAGAGGAGGCCTATGTGGCGAAATGTAAGGTAAGTGAAGATTTGTAATTGGTGGAATGTGAGTGTTATGGAGTTTTCTTCGTTTGATGGTTGGGCGGATTGGTTTTGTAACATAAAGCTTCCTTCTAAGCTCAAGAGTTTATTAGAAGGGGTTTGTTATGGCTTATGGTGGTTCATTATGGGCTTTTCGGAACAAGACGATTTTCGGTGTGGCTTCTCCTTCAATGGCGAATATCTTTGATGATGTTGTGTTACATTCTTTTTATTGGTGTCATTATAGATGTAAAGCTTCTTTTAGTTGGGTATATTGGTTAAAAAATCCCTACCTAACTTCTTTGTAATTTTCTAGCTTCTTGCTAGTCTTTTTAATAAAATTTATGTTCAAAAAACAAAATACAGTTGTAAGCCTGGGTATCGTGGTGCCATTCATGGAGCCAACCCACCAGCCAAAATGAAGAATGACGCACCACTGAGACTCGAGTCAAGGAAGCGTTGTATTTGCTAGCCCATGCCATTCTTTATTTTTATTTTTAAACCAACGGTTTGTTTTTTAATGTGTGTAACGGCTATATAGCCAAAATGCACAAATTTATAAAAGTTTTACCCCAAAAAATTCTATAAATTCCTCCTTATTCTATCAATTATCATAAACTCTTCCAATTTAATCTCTACTTCACTAATACTTTATTTTCTTTCAACTATGGATCCAAACAATCCCAACAACTTCTTCACCTACGACCATTATGGTGTTTATTTTCAAACAACCGGATCGATATATCCAGGGTTATATGTCATATGAACAACTTCTAGGTTTGTGTGATCAAGAAGCCGGTGGATAAGGATCGGGTATTAAGAGGACGAGACAATACATACCGTGATGAGAAGAAGCGGAACAACGTTTAATCAACGACTATTTTGGTGAAGGTGATACTCCACCTAAGCATAAAGAAGAGAAGTTTAGGCAAAGGTATTGTATGAGTCCTACACTTTTTGATAAAATAATCAATGATATCTTAAGCTATGATGTTCGAACTATTCTCGAGTACTTTAATTTTCTTAGACAACGTTACGATGCTACCGGTCGTTTAAATATTGGTCCTCTTTTGAAGTGCACATCCGTCACCCACCAATTGGCGTATGGCACTGCGTCTTATGCGTTTGATGAATACTTGAAAATTGGTGAACGTTGTCCACGGCAATGTTTAGAGAACTTTACTAAATGCATACATATTTTATACATTGAAAGGTATTTAAGAAAGCCCACTTCAACGGATGTTGAAAAAATATATGCCTTGCACGAAAAAGAACATGGACTCCCGGGAATGATCGGGAGTATTGATTGTATGAATTGGGATTGGAAAAATTGTCCAAAGGCCTTACATGCTCAATTCAAAAGGCGTGATTATAAATACCTAACTCTTATGTTAGAAGCGGCTGGGGATCAAAAGTTATGGGTTTGGCATGCATATTTTGGGGCAAATAATGATCTTAATGTGTTACATGGATCCCCGTTATTTGATGATGAACTTGTCGGTAAATCTCCGGAATGTCCATTTGTAGTAAACGGACATACATACATGAAAGGTTACTGTTTAGCCGACAACATTTATCCAACATGTCCCATATTTGTCAAAATGTTTAGTGTTGCAACGTCTGAAAAATTAAAAATTTAAAAAGAGTTCAAGAAAGTTCTAGAAAAGATATGAACGAGCTTCAGTCCTACAAGGTCGTTTGGAATTATACGACAACCCGCATGTGCTTTCGAAATCAACGCCTTGAAAAGAATCATGTATTGTTGTATAATGTTACGCAACATGATATTGGAAGACGAAGAATTTCAAGTGAATTTTAGAGATTTGTTCGTTGATCCAACTCCAGACACTTGAAAGATGTATGTTAGAAAAATTGAGATAGAAAATTGCATGAAGATATTCGAGAAGACCTTGTGGAGCATTTATGGAACCTTTATCACTAGTTTGTAATATTTTTTTTCCTGTTTAAGTACTATTTTTTTATTTTTATGTACCTTTTTTTTAATTAATGTAATGTGTGTTTTTTTTTAATTTATGAAGTTTATTTTAGTTAATATTGTGTATGTTTTATTTTATGTAAATGAAAAAAATGGAGAACGGCACCACATTTTCTGGTGCCAACGGTAACGGCACAAAATGTGGAGCCAAAGGCTTTCTGGTGCCGTTCATTGTTTTCTGGTGTGGTTTTGGAGAACGGCATGAGAACTATGGCTCAACGATACCTAATTCTCTTAGTGGCATGTTGATGTCTTTTTGGGTTCAATTCATTTTTTTTTTCTCATTATATTATGGCTCTTTTCAGTTTATACTTGTTTTGTTTTTGGTTCAATGAAAAAACTGATAGGGATAGAAAATGGAGAGAACATGGAAAAAATTGGAGGGGAAAAAAACAAAGAAAAAGGACCCACAAATAATGATAAAATAAAAATGAGATAAATTAATGATAAAAGAGAGTGATTAATAAAGAGAAATAAGAGAGAGAATTGTGCATTTAATCTCAACCATTGATTAGATCTAATGGTGTAAATTCACTAAACATAACCAATCATGTTTTTGTCAAAATTAGAGATCCTTTGAGCAGGCATGTTCACTTTTGCAACAAATTAATGTGTCAACAAACAATGAGGGTGCCACGTTGGCAATCCCCATCACACACACAACCTTTCCAAACAAAAACAGTTGACTGCAATTAATCTCCACCGTCCAATGCAGTCCCACCCTTTGAGAATCAATGTGCTGCTATGTGTTAGTAAAGAGAACTATGGAGTGCTTTTATCTATATCAATTAACCCCTCTGCGAAATTATATGTTGTAGGCTTGTGAGATTGTGTTGTGGTTTGTGTTATCTTTTATAGAATAAAAGAATTACATAATTTCTGAAAATTTTTGCTAAAGCAATCTTTATTAAGAAAAAAAAAATTGAGTCAATCAAGTTGCTCTATTTTAACACGTGACAAAATTGAGAATTCTTATTGGTCACTTGAAAGTCAAAATTTAAAAATAAATTGGTCAAACTTTGATAAATTTGATTGAGAAAAAAAACATAAAAAATATAGGTGCAAAATTTGTGAAAACAATAATTAAAAAAAAAAAATAGGTAATTAATAAAAACTTTAGTGGCTGAAATTTAAATAAATTATATGAAGTTAAGTGTAGAACAAAAACATAAATAACACAAAGAGAGGTAAATACATTTTTTGAGCCCTAAAATCCATGGACCAAAGCTAAGGGTTCGTTTGGTACGTAGCTGGGTTTATGATTAGGATTTGGATTTATTTTTTTATTAGGATTTAAATTTGGGAGAGAAAATATATGGATATAAACATAAAGTATATTAAATTAGTGTAAAATAATATATTTTATTAAAATTATTTATTTTTTTAAAGTAAGAAATATTTAGGTAAGAAAGAGTTATGGGTTGTTTGTTATGGGGTATTAAAATCGGTTTGCATTTGATTTGATAGTTACTAATCGTTTGGTTTGCATCTATGTGATTCAAAACAGTATTTGATACCTTTTTATGTGGGCCACATCATTCCTTACATGTATCAATGGTTTCACTTGAATGCTCTAATTTTTATTGTCATTTTCGATTGAATACTTGACTTTTTTGTCATTTTCTTTTTGCTTTTGTCCTTTTTCTAATTTTAAAGATTTGAGTGGGTCCATTCATGTTTTTAATATTCAAATAAACTTTTGTTATAAATAAAATTATATAAATTATATATTTTCTCTCTCTCACACATCAAATCTAAATTCAAATATAAACCAAATCTAAAACAAAATTAACCCGTCAACAAACCAAACAGACCCTTAGAGACAACAATTAATGTGGCCCACATTTTAATCTCATCTCCACCCAATATGATATCTTTTCTAATAATGTTATTTTACGGATTAATCCCCAACTTTCAAAGCTAAAGCTACAAACAAACAATTTTTTCTACTTTGGTTTTCTAAATCCAATCCTAACCCCAAATACCAAAATGCACCTATACATAATCCAAAAATAAAGACAAATAGTAAGAACATATTTACACAAAGTATAATTTATCTGAGCTAACAACTTTACTGTAAGTTGCTTTGCCTGTGCTAACAACTTTGGTACATGCAAGTTGCTTTGCGTGCTCTTGATGAATCATTATCTTCCCAAAGGTTTTCCCACTATGTTTAATCTCAAATTACTCTCTCCTAAGTGTGTCTAAGAACATCAGTCAGATCCAAAGATATACTTTTCAAGTATGTTGAAGAATACACTAATTGTATCTGATATGTAAAATTGGTTCACTTGCGTGGCTTCAGATGATAAGTCTATTTCATAGCCCAAAAGACATTTTTCAATCCTTTTGGTCTCTGATGGTTTTGTCACTTCTTTGCTCTTTGCTAGCTGACTATGTTATCAGGTTACAAAGTTTTTCATTCAGCTTTGATTTCGACATTTGCGAAATCTGACTATTTCAGCAAAGAAGATACACAATCATACAAAGGTGTTATCATCTGATATGTGAACAATCAGTGAGTCCTTTAGAACCGTTGGTCTTCCTTTTAGTTGTTTTTGACTAGGACTTCTCTGAGGTTCGCTCATAAGGTGTATACCTTTAAGTCTTTTGGATAGATGATAATGATCAGCTGTGATGATCATTTAGTCGGGCGTAAACTTTGCTCATGGTTTACAATTTGACAATATCAAAGAGAGGAGAGTTGAGTCTCTTATGTAATCAGCTATCTTAACTTAGGCTGATTTAATGATTCAAATACTTGTGAGGGATAATTTGGTCAGAATTTCACTCAACAAAAACCTCTTCCCAAAATGGTCATGCTTAACTCCGCAACTCCACCCGATACATGTCCTTTGTAATTGCATGACTTTGATTTTGGGGTTTGGCTTAAATGGTGAGTATAAGTCCATTCATTCAAATACAAATAACCACATAAATATACTTTCACCATCACACTCTCATTTTTTTATCTTTTTCCTCTCTCTCCCTCACTATCACCAGTCACCATCAGCCCTCCCCACCACCTTGTCCTTCCGTCACCACCACCAACTACCATATCCATCATCGTCACCATGCGCAAGTCCACCCGCCTTCAACTCTACCCACCGTTGCTCGGCCCCACTAATCACTGGCCCACTAATTATAACTACTATTTAGCATAATCTCAAACACTAGATATCAAATTTAAATAATATACTGAACGGGAAATTCCAAAATACTATTTGTGAATAGAGTTTGCAAAGAAGGACAGGTGGTGTTTGCGAAATATACACAACTTACTTTAAGCTCGAGTCACAACTTCCACTTTTGAAGAGGATCTTATGGTCTTGGAAAGCAACAATTTTTTGTTTGCACTAGTATTGTTATGTTTACTATGGGGTTAATTCCAATTATTGTGTCTTGTTTTAAATCATACATTTGTGTCTTGTTTTAATTATCGAGTTATGTGTATGAGTAAGGTATTAGCAAATTTTATTGCAAAAAGTACTTGTAATAAAATTGAAGTTACACGTGAAATAAAAAAGTACATATAATAAAGCATAAGTTACGAATGTTTGATGCTTCTACCAATGAAAGTATATTTGAAATTTTGTAATAAAGCAAAAAAAGGTGAGTCGAGTGGAGGATTTGAGCAGTGGACGGTGGAGTCGAGCAGTGGTGGGGGAGTTGAGCATGTGATGTGTGTGAGGTAAGTGAGTATAATAAATGTGTGTGGGTATGTGGGGTTGGTGAGTATTATAAATGTGTGTGATAGATGGGTATAATAAAGAGGAAGATAAAATATTAAATTGCGGAGTTGAGCAGTTGAGTATGACTATTTTGAGAAGAGACTTCAAAAGTGATTATGTTGGGAACCAAGAAAAAGATTTTGTACCTTTTAGGTACTTTTCTCTTAATAAAAACTTTAGTAGTTGAAATTTAAATAAATTATATGAGATTAAATGAAATAAAATCATATAAACACAAAGCGAGTTAAATGCATTTTTTGGGCCCTAAAATCCATGGACCAAAGCTAAGCCTAAACTAAACATAATCTAAAAATAAAGGCAAATAGTAAGAACATATTTACACAAAGTATAACTTATACTTAAATTTAATCATCATATCATCTACCAACTATTTTAAACAAAAAATTAATAAAAAAATATATATATATATATATCACTTTTGAACTGAAACAAAATTTTTGTTTGGAGTGATGATGGATTGGGTCAACCATTTGTTCTGGGGTAGTTTTAGAAGAACGCAACTAGATAGCCAACTATCACTGGTTTAATACCCGTTTTATGTGCTCAGATGACGTGAATTTAGTTTTTTTTAAAAACATGAATTAATTTTGGATTTAGATGTTACAGCTACAACTTTAAATATTAATTATGCCTCTAGAAGGGAATGATATCAACGGCGCATGTTGTATAAAGATTCATGTTTGTATACGTATTTATTACAATTAAGCTAACGTATATGTGTGTGTTTGTATGCGTTAAGTTGTTAAAATCTCTTCCACGGGTATCATTTTTAATTTATAGAAATTGCTCTGCAATTTTTTTAAGTTATGGTTTACTGTTTCAAATTAGCTGCGTGTTTACAGTTGATGCTAGTGTTGAGGTACCTGCAAATTCTTGGTCAGGGATACACAGGGCTAATCTTAGGGGGTGTTTGTGTAGGCTTATATGTATGCTTATGAGCTAATTTGATTTCAGCATATGTAATTAGACATGACGTAAAAGATAACATATCGGTTGATTTTAAAAATCCCCAATATCCGATGTGGATCCCCGATACCCGATGGGGATGGGGATGTGGATGGGACTTGGGATAGGGGACGGGGATGGGAAATGCAATCCCCGACATACCTTACCCCGTTGCCATCCCATTGAAGGACCACTACATTTCCACATTGCATAATTAGTTGAATGCGAAAATGATAGGGGTCACTCACCACATTGCATAATTAGTCTATGAACGTTTTTTTAAAGATTTGAACTGTTTTTATATGGATTTAAGATTACTTTTGATGTTTACTGCTTGTTAGTATTTGACGATAAGTGACGGTGTAACTATGTAACTACTCTTGTTGGATTTGTATGTTGTGTGTGTAAATGGGGTGAATCGTTGTGTTTTGAGAAAATGTGGTATGAATTTAGGATATGAACCAGGTTTAGCTTTTATTGTTGAGTTATGATGTTTAGCTTTTCGGTCTTGAGATTTTGAGTGGATGTTTTTTTCTATATAGGAGTCAGTTGTTGGGATATTGATTTGAGATTGCTTTTGATGTTTGTGGCTAGTTAGTATTCGACAATAATTGACGGTGTAACTACCGGTTTAATACCGTTTTGTGAGCTCAAATGAAGTGTATTTCGGTTTTTTAAATTAACATGACGTAATTATGAATTTAGATGTTACAACTACAAATTTAAGATCTCTACGTGCGGTGTGTTTGTATAAGGATACATGTTTGTATGCGTTAAGTCGTTAACATCTCTCCCATGGGTATCACTTTTAATTTAAAGAAATTGCGCTGCATTTTTTAAGCTATGGTTTACTGTTTCAAATTAGCTACATGTTCACAGTTGATGCTAGTGTTGTGGTACCTTGCAAATTCTTGATCAGGGATACAAGGGGCTAATGTTAGTCTTTTATAGCAGATATATGATCTGAAACTAGGCTTATAAATGCTAGAAAAATAAAAGGATTTTGGATCCATTAATACATTGCTGTACAAAATACGAACATGTGCCTTTGTTAAAATGATGACCTTTGCAACCTGTAACATTGATGATTTTTGGATGTTTTGTAACATCTGATATTGATATTTTCTTAAAAGTACTACGTATCATTTTCTGTAAAATCCTTGTCTTGGTTTTAATAAGATTTGTTTGATGAAGAACAAAATACCTTAGTTTTAGCTTTTCGAGTAAAATGGGTGAAATAACTAGATATTTGTTAGATATTTGGTAAACTAAGTTTGTTATATAAAAAATCGTAAATAACAAAAAGTTTAGGATAGTTCTCACAACTTGTTACATATTTTGGGGCCTGGTTCGTAAATCTTTCTTTTTCCGTCATATTAAACAGCCTTTGACCAATTGCCGTTAATTTTTGCTAAATGATGGTAATTTATTAATATTTACTCATATTAGTGTTACATACATCGGTCCATAAAGACAAACCTTAACGATTCAAATAGATTCGGTTCTGCGAGCTGAAGTTGCTGATTTTGCGATGCTATCAGGTATACTTTTGATCTGAATTCATTGATTTTTGTGTTTGTTTCAATTAGGTGTTAGTTATGGAGATTTGTGATATTATAGTGCCATAGAGGTGAATTAGGTGTGTTACGTGCGGCTATGGTTTCAAGCTCGGGTTTAGGTTGTGCACGAAAGGCGTTTGATGAAATGTCCAGTAGAGAATGATACTTGCGTAATATTTATCGTTAGATTTTGACATGCAAATATTGTTTGGCATGTCATTTAGAATGAGATAATGAGTTTTAGTCATTAGTATGATAATCAACTCTGAAAACATTTTTAGTTATTGGATAAAACAGTTTTAGGTTTAGTTTTGCCGGTCAATTTCAGAGATGGGAAGTTTTGCTGTTACGTTTTCGCATCTACTGGCTAGTTTATCACTACCTGTTTGAATCGACAGATATTGTTTTTAAATTGCCCTATGTATTCGGGAGCAAAAGGGCATTTTGTGTGCTGTTCTTTGAGTAACTGTTAACATGTCTATACATATCTACCAATGCAACAGCAAATTTAGCAACAGTGTTACATTTGTTTTCATGTGATTTGCAGTCACAAAAAACTTTACCATGGCAGGCGCATAACACAATGTTGGCTAATAGATGCTTAAAGTTAGCAAAATGGTTGGGTTGGGTAACTTCTGATAGCATGAAATTATCTTGTGTGCGTAGGCACATTTATGTTATTTGAAAACTTCTCTATAAACATATGAGTACTTTCATACGTGTAAAACCAAAGACCTAATATATAGATTAATAGAAATATTGTTCGATAATGACAATATAAAAGAATCTTACAGCACAAAATGAATTAGTATTAAGTTTGCATATAGGTAAGTCTAACTTAATGGAGATAAGAATGTTATAGTTTTCATGTGATTCTGGATAATGAGATTAGTCGAAGTACCACAATACATACCAAATCATTACATACTTTTTACTATTTTCATTAGGGTGTAGAATGGATATATAGTTCATCAGATTTTTCATATTTGTTTTTTATTACATAAACAAAGCAAGCATCAGAGCTTTATGTACTACTCTGTTTGATACTAGAGTAGATATTATGTGTGAAACCGATCCAGCTTGCCAATATGTACTGCCTGTACTACAATAGGTGCTAAAGAGCCATTTGAGTGAGAGATTAGTTCATGAAACACAGTTTCTCCCAGAATTTTCCATGTTTAGTTTTACTTGTCATATATTTTTTATGAGTTTGGAGTGGGTATTGAAAGTGAAGGATACTGATACTTGGACTGACATTGGTAGCATATGCTTGAAACATTTTCCCTTTACTTAATGATGTGGCGCAGACATGTAATATCTGAATAGTGTCATTTCCATGCATCATGTGTGTCCTTGCTTGTTGTATGTATCTTAGCACTGGATTTATTGACTGAAAACTTGCATCAATGTCCTACAACTAAAACAAATTTACAGTTAGTTATGCTTACCTATCCCCTTATAAGGATGAAATGGACAAAGTCAAGTAGTCAACTCTACTTCTTGCTTGGTCTATTTGTCCAGAGCGACTGTCTATCTGTTGTATCTTATTTGTATCCGAAGTAAGGCTTGTAATTTTTTTGCATCATGGCAATGTGTACCAACAAGTAAATACTATTTAATTGTTTATGATTATCAATGAAGATAATTTATGCAGCCCGAATTACTTTTTCATAACTTTTGCTGTGAACCAACTAATATAGGACCTGAACGCTCAGGTGCATGACAATCTGTTTTTCGATTCCTACTTATTAATCACATTATATGCTATTTCTTTTTGTAGGCAGAAGTTACTCAGAGGATGAGTCATGTAAATGAGGTGCCTGGTAGAGCTTCTGGCTATAATAGGCATGAGGAACTGGCAAAGAAACTTCAGGTATGAAACCCAAAAAGTAATAAATATGAAATGTGCTATTGCTGCTATAATATATGCATAAATATGAACCGTTAATTGCATTCAACACACCATTCGATTATCTAGTTGTATTTTTGGTACACAAAACAAAATGGAACTATTGTCCTAACTTATATATGGTTGATACCTTGCTGAATAAGTTGAATCTTATAGATATGGTAATGTGAAGCAGGCGCTGCTTGCATTAAACCATATGTTATTAATATGTATTTTTCTGTGGTCCACATCACATAATAATTAATCTAAATAAAACTAAAAGTAGTTTAAAATTATATGCAGACTAGATGAACTACATCTGCTTCAGAATTTGTGACCTATTTTAAAATGTTTAGTTTAATAGGCAAAACGTTGACCTAGTTGCTACTGTGATGGTTTAGTTATAGGTCAAATGGGTCATGGGTCGAAACGGGTAAAATGAAAACACATGTCAAACGGGTCGTGGGTCAGCTGGTTCAGGTTGGGTCAAGATTGCCAAGTTTATGCTGTATTCAAAATAGCTTAGCGAAACACTTTAAGAATTGGCTTATTAGGTTTTTTATTTGAAGGCCACTGTAGTAGTAGTCAAAAGTATGGAATTAACATGGCACTTTTTAATACGATTCAGTTTTGCTGTATATACAGACACTTTCTAATACGTTTTATCTGCAATTTTCTTTGACAGATTTGGAAATGAAACGATCATTAATTTGGATGGTTATGGATAAAAGGCTTGCAGACTGGAAATGTCGTGAAATTGTTTGCTAGAATAATCTGCCTCGAGTGATTAACGGGTTAGATTTGGAAATATCTGGTTATTAACAACCATCTCCAGCAGTCACCACCAAACACCTAAATTCCCTCAATTTAAAGAAAATCCCCAAATTTTATAAAAATTAAAAACCTTATTTAACTTCAAAACTGTTTGAGGGAAGAAGATGGGGTTTTGGGTATAAAAAAATGTACAAAGCTTATTAAAGATGTTTGGGTAAGCTCATGTCAAAGTACTTTATACATTGGGATGTATTTGTATTTTTCCTAAATATCATGTGTAGAGCAGCGTGAGTTTGTGAGATGGATACCTGTCATGGGAATAGGCTGGGCAAGCTTATGCCAAAGTGCTTATTAGTTATTTGGGGGAACAAGGTTTTTTTTGATATTGAATAAACGCATAAGTTAAGCACAAGGTTATCCTGATACATTACATCATCTCTTAGTATTCTTTGGGCATGATTGAACAAGGCAGTGACGATAACGATACTTACAGTGACGTCTATGGTGTATTTTTATTTTCATTTCTGCTCTAGTAGTTAATAAGGTTGGCGTGTATCTTTTTAGATGTGTTGTTTGCAAGAGTAGTGATACAGTAGGCGAGCTCAATGTATCAACTCATTTGTAATGTCAATGAATCTTCCTTATTTGAATCAATACTATGTTCATTTCAGAAAAGAAGAGCAACAAATTCATTCATGGCTGAAATTATCTCAGAAACTGTAGTGGTTGCCTTGTAGGTTTAACATTGTAAGGCTAATGCACTGAACAAGGCTACTAGTAATGGTATCTGATAAATTATTATAAGATAAATCGAGATGGTTCAACATCTTGAGGTCTTCAATCTCTGATGGAATGGAACAAAATAATGACACGTTCAGTAGAATTCAGTACCACAAATTGGATTCATGGAAATGAAACCACACTTACAAACATGCTTGATACATATGATACGTCACCAGGAAAGAAACGTAATGTTACGTAACGTTTATTAAGTTGTCTTGTACACTTATGCAACAAGAAAATTAAACCACAATTACAAACAACTTAACATTTATTTAACTACGACATGCACTCTCCTTGTTGCAGTTACTCTCAACTTCACCATACCTGAAAGAGTTCAAAAGACAAGAAAACAAATACGTACCATTTAAGTGATGATTTATTGACCAACTCATGTAAAATCACACTCTCCAAAAAGAGAGAACGGAGTACCTTATATATTTTCAAGCACATTGAGAATATGCTGCAACTCATTGACAACAATTTCAATTTTTAGTCGTTGGGGTGGGGAATCCACAGAGCATGATACTCCAATAATGATAGTTGCAGCCAAACATTCTTCCACTTTCTTTGCATTCGCTTCGGTACTTTGCAACACAATTGCATCATTATCAATAACATCGACTACTTGATCTGGTAATGCCATGCAAGCAAATTTATGAAGGCTAAGACCTTCAATAAACATGTCGTCTATCGGCTTTTTCCCACTCATCACCTCTAGTAATAATATTCCAAAACTGTAGACATCCCCACAACTTGTCATCTCGCTCCCGATACCATACTCTACAAATGAATAACAATTAATTAATTTACAAACTTTAACCTATAAATAAATATAAGCATCATGGAATAAAAAAGGAATTACCTGGAGGTGCATAACCAATTGTTCCTTTAATCCCGGTTGAGCTGTTTTGGTTTAATTCTGTACCTAGTAGTCGAGCTAAACCAAAGTCTCCAACATGAGCCACCATATCATCATCTAGTAGAATGTTACTTGGCTTCAAGTCACCGTGAACAATCATTGTTTGGCAGCGATTGTGAAGATAATCAAGTGCAGTGGCAACATCTCTAAGAATATTTATTCTTTGAAGAAGGTTCAGTTTCGATGTATATGCACTTGAATGAAGCCAATCGTGTACACTTCCATTGGGCATAAACTCGTAAACCAGCGCTTTAAAGTCATTGCCTTGGAAATCAGTACTTGAACATGAAGTTATTATCTTCAACAGATTACGGTGTCGAATATTCTGCCATGCTTCACATTCTGCTAGAAAACTTCTGTGAGCTCCTTTATTTTGAAGATGCAAAACTTTGAATGCAACAGGTTTATTATGATTAGAATCGAGGATTCCTTTGTAAACCGAGCTAAACCCACCCTCCCCAATCAAATTTGCTGCAGAGAAGCCATCAGTAGCCTTGAGAAGTTGATGGTATGAAACTTTCATGAACCGTTCACTCCCTGATGATTGAGATGGTTGACTGTTGCGTTTCTTCTTACACAAAAGATACACACAACATAATATGACGAGCAACGTGACCGCAATCACGATGACTAATATGAAGAAAGGAAACCTTTTTTTCTTACTACCCGCCTCCTTGCATTTGGGTAAGTCAAGAGTAACCAAACCACCACAAAGCTTATTGTTCCCCAAAACTGAAAATGCACTTCCATTGGCAAACACTCCTACAACCGGTACTTCACCCTCAAAATCATTAAAGGATAGGTTCAAATACTCTAAGGATTTCCATTTGCTTAAAAATTGTGGAATTCTGCCTGATAAATTATTTTCAGAAATGTCGAGTACCCCCAATCCTCCCAAGGAACTTAATGAAGATGGAATTATGCCTTCAAATCTATTGCCACTAAGGTATAACTCTGTAAGGCTAATACACTCACCAAGGCTACTAGTAATGGTACCTGATAAATTATTATAAGATAAATCCAGATAGCTCAACATTTTGAGGTTTTTAATTTCTGATGGAATTGAACCAGACAGGCTGTTTCCTTCAAGACTTAAAAAATTAGTCAGTGATGGAAGTAGAAGAAGTTGCTTGGGTATTTTACCACTGAGTCTATTGTTATCAAGGTTTAAACCATTAAGTTCTTTACAATTCCCCAGGCTTGATGGAATATGGCCTTCTAATTTGTTGGAGTCTAAATAAAGTTCAGTCAACAATGATAAGTTCCCAATGGCATCAGGGATAGGCCCTGAAAATTGATTGTTATTTAGAGTAAGATATTGTAGCTTTTGAAGTTTACCAATGGAAGTGGGGATTTTTCCTTTGAATAAATTAGATCCTAAATCTAAAAGGGTCAAACCAACTAGACTACCTATACTTGAAGGTAGGCTTCCAAATAACTGATTGTCTCCTAAATATAGAGAGCTGAGTTGATGAGAGAGATTACCTATTGATATCGGAAGCACTCCTATAAGGTTGCAATCATAAAGATTCAAAGTTACTAATCTGGTGCAGTTTTTCAGAGAATCAATAAACTTCAGGTTATCAGCTTCTCCGCGTCCATGGAAGTTGTTATGGTTTAAGTAAATTTCATAAATATCTCTTAGTTTTGAAAAATCAATTGTCAACTTCCCAGTGAAATTGTTGTCACCCATTTCCAGAAGTCCTAATTTAGAACAGTTAGAAAGAGAACGTGGAAGAACTCCTGTCAGTTCGTTATCCCTTAACTGAAGGAGCTCAAGATTTGGGAGCTGATTACCAATTTCTGAAGGAAGACTGCCAGTGAGGTGATTTTCAGATAAGGAAAAATTAACTAGGAGTGAGAGGTTGAAAATGGAATTCGGGATGCTTCCATATAAGTTGCACTCACCAGAGTCAAATTCCGTCAAGCTTTTCCAATGACCCAAGGTATCTGGAATGCTCCCACCAAGCGGGTTCTTGTCAGCATAGAACTCTTCCATTGATGTAATATTCCCCAAGAAAGGTGGGATTCCACCTGTTAAATTATTGTCCTCAATTTCAAGAATAGCAAGTTTCGACAGTAAACTCACCTCCTTGGGTATGCTTCCAGCTAGCTTATTTTGGCCTAGCCAAAGGTCTTCGAGGTTAGAACAACGAGACAAATTTGTTGGAATGACTCCACCGAATTTGTTTATACTAAGATAAAGATGGCGTAGCCTAGATAGACGACCAAGTTCATGAGGAATGGTTCCTTGAAAGCTGTTGTTCCATAGATCACAGTAACGGAGGAAGCTGAGGTTTCCAACATGAGGAGACAATGAGCCTTCTAAGCCTTGCGAATCGAGTCGTAAAGCAATCACTCGTTTGTGCCGCTTTCCACATGAAATACCACTCCAGTCACAGAAATGAAAGGAATGGTTCCACGAGGTTAGAACTTTGTACGGATCATGGGTGATCATTGACTTAAATGACAGCAAAGCATGATAATCAGTCTCATTACCTCCGTAGGAAGCAGAGACAGTGGCGGAAATAAGGCATATAATGGCGAGACCATAAAAGAGAACTGAAATATGAGAGGAAGATAATAAGTAACTTAATGATTGTGGTGACTTCATTTTTGGAAATTTACAGTATTGGCTTTTTATCCTTATGTTTGAATGTTAAATTTTTTAATAACATGCTACTGGTGAAATGAATTGGTGAAAAATATAGGTCTATAATCATTTATATATAAGACGAACCAATTTTATCAAATAAAACTGAAGGCATTATAATAATAAAAGTTCCTTAACTCTAATGTTTAACTTTTGTGAAGAGGATGCCGGCCATCAACTAATTCCTTATCTTTAATATTTAAGGTTCATGACACGCAAATTGTGAAGAGGATGCCGGCCATCAACAAAATTTTATATAATCACCGAAGACTTTTAAGAAGACTTGAGATTGGGAAGACTTTTAAGAAGTCTTGGGACAGGGCCGGCTCATCATCGTGTTTGATGTTCGATGTGTAAAAAAGTGAAGATTTTTTTTTTTTTTTTTTGAGCTACACATCTCAGGAAGAAGGGCATAACATGAACAAAAAAATGAGTTGAAGTATGTTGGTGTTCGATCTTGAAGAAGAAATTAGAATGCAAGTTGGAGGAATAGAAATGAAAACTAGAGGAATAAGATGAATTGTGTAAAGTTTGTGTTGGGTTGAATTTTGTGATTTTGTTTCAGGAGTATAAACAACATCACGTGGAATTTGTTTGACCTAAGTATTTGCTTTTTGTTTGATTGTCAATTTATTTTACTTGTATATTTTTAAAAGAATTGTTACTAAGTTTTCAAGTTTTACATTTTTACTTTAGCCGAGTATTATTACAAGATTCGTGGCAATTAAGTTTATTTTTAGTAATCATGTTTTTCGACTTTTTGGCTGACTAATTCACAAGATTGGAACCCATCGTCACACAGATTGAAACCGGGTAAAACCCTCCTTTCTTAGGAGGTTGGTGTGGCCACATCAGGGTTATTTGCACTATCAAAAATTAGACTTGAGGCCTCACAAACCTCTGAGTTGCTATCGCAATTAAGTTTTTTTTTTTTTTTTTTTTTTTTACCTGCTTCTCATTTTGTAAGGATACATAAAGATATTGCTTTCATTTATTTATCACAAAAAACACATTAGGTGCGTGGAATCGTATGTTCTTCTTTTTTATCATTGCTTTGTGAGTACATTCGCTCTCGAGGGATATAGCATATACAATTTGTACGTGGTTGGGTACTTCGCTAAATTTGTGTGGTTGTTTCATTATTTACTTGGATAGCTTTTTCTTCTTGATCCTTAGAATGGTAAGGATTAATTCATATATTTTTTATACCGTCTTTTTAAGTTATAATACACTTGTAATTAGTTGATATACATATGTATTTTTGTTTTACGTGAAAACTCCAAAAAACGGTATGTTGCCTGTTGATAACATATATTAGGGGCATGTTTCGATCATCTCGTCCTGGACATCAAAAACCTCATTACCGTCCGCCTGACCGGGATATTGGAAGACTACACTTATATTGCATATATCGTAGACTAGTAACTAACGAGTATTGTTGGTAGGCCACACTTTGTTGCGTACTTTTAAGTTAAACAGATCGTATAACATTGTCAAATAACACTTGAAACTCTAAACATTTTATGAAGAAGAAATAATATATTTAAATGAAGAATATGGAAAGTTTCATATTTTTTAAGAAAGTATAATCGACAGTTGCTTAGTTTGCTTAATTTTATTATGTATATTCTAAAAGAGTAAGAGATAAATAATACTTTACTTTTTCAATATGTAAATGCAAAGTGTAAGAGCATATTTTTACAAAGTATTACTTATACTTAAATTTAATCATCATATCATTTACCTAATGATATAATGATTAAGTGGTTAACATCCTTGTCTCTGGAAACAAAGGTCAGAGGTTCGATCCTTACTCTTTGCAAGGCCGTAGGTTTTTTTCTACCTTTGGTAGAACCAAAAGCAGTCTATCTACCTTTGGTAGGGGTAGGGCTATCTACATTTCAACCTCCCCATACACCGTGGAAGACCGTATTGGGACCCATAACATCTCAACCTCCCCCATGCATTATGGAAAACCGTATTGGGATCCATAACCCGTGAAAAATGGTATTGGGAGTTACTTTACTTTTATATCATTTACCTAATATTTTACTAAAAAACTCAATTAAGTTCACTTTTGGGCTGAAACAAAATTTTTGTTGGGAATAATGATGGATTGGGTCAACTAATTGTTTTGGCCCATTATATAATCTGATAAGAAATATCTAAGGTTTTTCCTATGTTACATACTCACTTGGTTACGGTAGTCGGCTTTCATTTGTTGATCAAATGACACTTGTAGTACTATACTCTAAACACCAACTGCGACACAAACAATTTAGTATACTACATGTGTATAATATCACATGTGGGATTATCACACAGATCATATAATAACAACACTGCCAAAGCCAACACTGAAGGATGTTATGATTCATTCATTTCCCAAGTCCCAAACGAGACATATAAATACACATAGAATCTTAGAATGTCATGGGCTTGAGCCCGAACCTAGATAAAAGGGCCTAAGACAAGTACATGCACATACAATATTACATAATACTAACACACCCCCGCAGTTTGAGCGAGAGGACACCAAACACTCAAACTGTCGCGAAATTCTTCAAATAAAGCTGAAGACAATCCCATAGTAAAGATATCCTCAAACTGATAGCGAGAAGGCACATGAAGAACTCTAAATTGACCTGTAGCCACCAAATCCCGAAAAAAATGAATGTCAATCTCGATATGCTTGGTCTGTTGATGCTGAACCGGATTCAAGGACATGTAGACAGCACTAACATTATCGCAGTATACAAGTGTTGCGGAAGATACTAGAGTATGTAGCTCTCGAAGAAGATTCCGCAACTAACACGTTTCAGGAACTGCATTGGCAACCTCGCGATATTCTGCCTCAGCACTAGAATGAGACAGTGTCGGTTGGCGCTTAGAGGACCATGAGAGTAAATTGTTGCCAAGAAATACACAATAGCAAGAAGTGGACCGCCGAGTAGTTGGGCAACCAACCCAATCAGCATCAGAATAAGCAACTAATGAGGTAGTAGAAGATGAATAAAACTGTAACCCATAATCCAAAGTACCCCGGATGTAGCGCAAAATCCATTTGAGAGCAGAGAAATGAGGCTCTCGCGGATCATGCATATGAAGACACACTTGCTGTACAACATAAGATATATCAGGGCGAGTGAATGTGAGGTACTGAAGTGACCCTGCAAGACTCCGATATAATGTAGGATCAGATACCAAAATGCCATCATCTTCGAGTTTAGACTCAGTGTCAACCGGAGTCCGACTGGAATTACAATCAGCCATGTGAGCATGCTCAAGGATCTCTGTAGCATACTTGCGCTGCAACAAAAACATACCAGACGAGTCACGTGTAACATATATGCCCAAAAAATAGTTTAGAGAACCCAAATCTATCATAGAGAACTCCTTATGCAGAGATGCAACAATACGCTGTAGTAATCCATCAGAAGAAGCAGTCAGTACAATATCATCAACATATAATAAAAGATAAGCAGTGTCAGTCCCCTGATGATAGATAAACAAGGAGGAGTCACATCGACTATATGTAAAGCCAATCCCAAGAACATATGTAGCAAAGCGCTAAAACCAAGCCCGAGGAGCTTGTTTCAACCCATACAGAGATCTGCGTAACAAGCATACATAATCCGGATGCTCAGTATCATGAAACCCGGGGGGCTGGTGCATGTAAACAATATCAGATAGATCCCCATGTAAAAAAGCATTCTTAACATCATGCTGGCACCGGCCAATGTCTAGACGCAGCCAGACTGAGAACTGTGCGTATAGTGCTAGGTTTGACAACTGGGCTAAAGGTCTCATCAACATCAACCCCCTGAAGGATGTTATGATTCGTTCATTTCCCAAGTCCCAAACGAGACATACAAATACACATAGAACCCTAGAGTGTCATGGGCTTGAGCCCGAACCTAGATAAAAGGGCCTAAGACAAATACATGCACATACAATATTACATAAATACACAAGAGAACATGATACATTATACTTGAAGATCACTAATCCCATACATACTGAAGTTTGGCTTGTATATTACCATAAACGAGTAATTTATTTTTTTAACATCCATAAATGAGTATGTAATTAAATGTTTTTACACTAAGATGGCAAGATTGCTCATATTCGTTCATTATGGTTCGCTCATACCAAAATAAGAATAAGCCGTAAAAAGTAAACTATTAAACGTAAACCGAAATCAATTAAGCTCACTATCACAAAAATAAGCTTAAGTAAACACCGCGTACATACAAGACATTTCAACAACTCATGGACTACAAAAATCCTAAATTTGTTTTTTCACTAAAAAAAAAATAAATAAAAAAAAAAAAAAAAAAAAATTCAACTGACGAGAAACCAAAATAAATACCCCAATTATTTAAACTAAACATGTCCCATTTTTTATTGAGTTGAAGCCTTCAAGTGAAATTTTGAAAATTTTAAGACCGGGCATAATGGAGGCTTCCACCACCCGTGGTGAGCCTCTATCATGCCATCCGTCACTAAACTTGCCATCCACTGCGCACCAACGTGCCTTTTTGGGGTTGGTTCGATGGTGCATGCCACCAAACATGGTGCACTACCCTTTTTCTATGAGTGTGTGGGGTATGTTGTGAGAGATGTTATATAAAGTGAGATATTTTTATATGTTTTGTTAAGTAGTCATCACTACGGCTATTAGATGATGGGTTAAATGATGTGCTGAAAAACTGATGTGACGCTAAGGTGAAGGTGGTAAGAAGGTGATCATTACACCAGGCCTTTTCTTAAGATTTAATTTTGGCCAATGCTAATGGCAACCACAAATATTATGGTCACCTCTGCCACATCAGCTTTCTCTTTCCAAGACTACACCCCAACTACAACTTGCTAACAATGACCGCAATGATGACCGTAACTATTTTTTTATAATTAAAATTTCATTAATAATTAAATAGTTTAATTGGTTTTTTATTTAATTTGTTAAGTAGTTTAATTGGTAAAATTACCAAACCCGCACTCTTCAAACCCCGAGATTTTACTTGCTTTCATAAAAGACTAAAAATAATTATCCTCACCTTACCTTTTCGTTATACATCTCTACTAGACCGCAATGACGACCGTAACTATCTTTTTATAATTAAAATTTCATTAAAAATTAAGTAGTTTAATTGGTTTTTTATTTAATTTCTTAAGTAGTTTAATTGGTAAAATTACCAAACCCACACTCTTCAAACCCCGAGATTTAACTTGCTTTCATAAAAGAATAAAAATAATTATCCTCACCTTACCTTTTCGTTGTACATCTCTACTAGCATCTCTATTCTCCTATAGAACGATCAACCCCCTGGGCTTACCCATACTACACTGCAACGATTAGGTACACTGCATATTGGGTTGTAAAGCTTGCTCGTGGAAAAGGAAGTCTTTCGAACCCGAACCACGCATCAGGTGTCGTTTTCAAGATAAACGAGATAACCTCTCGTTTTGAGTTTTAAACGTCAGTAACTGTCAGAAAATAACTAGTTTTGCATTTTCTGGTAAAAATATTGTTAAAATAATAATCTAAAAAATCTCGGGTTGTTAAAAAAATGAATATGCTAGAATTGGTCAATTTTATTAGTTTACCAAAATAGACATTTGAGCTCCCCATCAAATATAGAGATTTGACATAAACTATCTTTTTAATGTTTTTTTTCTCCTTTTTTTCCTTTTAACCTTCCCAATATAACAATCAAACGATAAATACATTCACTCACCCTCATCTCTCTTCTATCACCAAACCTTCCACACTACAACACGGAAGCTTAAAAACGACGCCTCTCTACCATCAAATGCTGCAGCTACCATCGTAAATTTAGAAAGTCAAATAGGCTTCAAATACGACTAGTGTCAAATGCTGCCGCTACCATCAAATGCTGTCGGGCTTCAAAAACGACACCTCTCTACCATCAAATGCTAACATTACAACACGGAAGCTGGATCTAACTAGTTTTTGGGCGAAATAGCTGTTCCTATTGGGATCTAACTGGTTATTGGCCGGAATAGCTGGTTCTTAACTGGTTCTTGGCTGGAATAACTGGTTCTTAACTGGTTCCTACTAGTTCTTGGCCGGAACAACTAGTTCTTAACTGGTTCTAACCAGTTCTTAGCCGGAATAGGCAATTCTTAGCTGGATCTAACTGGTTCCTATCTGGATCTAACTGGTTTTTGGCAAAAATAGCCGATTTTTAGCTGGTTCTTATTGGTTATTGGACGGAATAGCCGGTTCTTAACTGGATCTAACAGGTTCCTACTGGTTCTTGACTCGAATAGCCGATTCTTAACTGGTTCTAACTGGTTCTACAGGTTCTTGGCAGGAATAAGCAGTTCTTAGCTAGATCTAACTAGTTCCTGGCCGGAATAGCTGGTTCCTATTTGTATCTAACTAGTTTTTGGACGGAATAGCTGGTTCTTAACTGGTTCTAACTGGTTCTTGGCCAAAATATCCGGTTCTTAACTAGTTCTAACTGGTTCCTAGTGGTTCTTGGCCGGAATTATCAGTTCTTAACTGGTTCCTGTTGGTTCTTGGTCGGAATAGGCAGTTCTTAGCTGGATCTAACTAGTTCATGGTCGAAATAACTGGTTCATATCTGGATCTATCTATTTCTTGGCCAGAATAGCCGGTTCTTAACTGGTTCTTGGCCGGAATAGGCTGTTCTTAGCTAGATCTAACTAGTTCTTATCCGGAATAGCTGGTTCCTATTTGGATCTAACTGGATATTGGCCGAAATAGCTAGTTCTTAATTGGTTCTTACTGGTTCTTGGCCGGAATAGCTGGTTCTTAATTGGTTATAACTGGTTCCTACTGGTTTTTTGCCGGAATAACTAGTTCTTAACTGGTTCCTACTGGTTCTAGGCTGGAATAGCCGGTTCTTAACTGGTTCTAACTAGTTTCTACAAGTTCTTGGCCGGAATAGGCAGTTCTTAGCTGGATCTAAACTGGTTCTAGGCCAGAATAACTCGTTTCTATTTGGATCTAACTGATTTTTTGCAAAAATAACCGGTTCTTAACAATTTCTTACTGGTTATTGGTCGGAATTGCTGGTTCTTAACTGGATCTAATAGATTCCTACTGGTTCTTGACTGTAATAGCCGGTTCTTAACTAGTTCCTACTGGTTCTTGGCCGGAATAGGCAGTTCTTAGCTAGATCTAACTGGTTCTTGGCCGGAATAGCTGGTTCCTATTTGTATCTAACTGGTTATTAGCCGGAATAGCTGGTTCTTAACTGGTTCTAAATGGTTCTTGGCCGGAATATCCTATTCATAACTAGGTCTAACTGGTTCATACTGGTTCTTGGCCGAAATTATCGGTTCTTAACTGGTTCTAACTGTTTCCAACTGGTTCTTGGCCGGAATAGGCAGTTCTTAGCTGGATCTAACTGGTTCTTGGCCGGAATAACTGGTTCCTATCTGGATCTAACTTGTTCTTGGCCAGAATAGCTGGTTCTTCGCCGGAATAGCTGGTTCTTATTTGCCGGAATAGCCGGTTCTTGGCAGGAATAACTAGTTCTTAACTGGTTCTAACTGTTTCCAACTCGTTCTTGGCCGGAATGGGAAGTTCTTAGCTGGATCAAACTTGTTCTAGGCCGGAATAACTAGTTCCTATTTGCATCTAACTGGTTTTTGGCCAAAATAGCCAGTTCTTAACTAGTTCTTATTGGTTATTTGCCAGAATAGCTGGTTCTTAACAGGATCTTACAGGTTCCTACTCTTTCTTGACTGTAATAGCCGATTCTTAACTGGTTTCTACTGGTTCTTGTCTGAAATAGGCAGTTCTTAGCTAGATCTAAGTAGTTCTTGGCCGGAATAGCTGGTTCCTATTTGTATCTAACCGGTTATTAGCCGAAATAGCTGGTTCTTAACTGATTATAACAGGTTCTTGGCCGAAATATCCGGTTCTTAAATATTTCTAACTGGTTTATACTGGTTCTTGGCCGGAAATATCGGTTCTTAACTGGTTCTAACTGGTTCCTACTAGTTCTTGGCCGGAATAGGCAGTTCTTAGCTAGATCTAGCTTGGTCCCGTAGAGAGAATTGGAAGAGACGCAGACGCGTGGTCTCCCGAGTAGTAGCATCGAGGTCGATGGAATCGACAATTTTAATGAAATCCTTAAGATGCTGATTAGGATCTTCGGAACGAAGTCCATGGAATGCACATCCGTTTTGCACCAACCGGATGGTGTCGGATCGCAGGGCCGTAGTTTGGGCTTGGTCGGGAAGCTCAATGGTTTTCCTATAGCCTAGGTGTCTTGGTCTCGAGTATTCACCAAGAGTACGGCCTCTTGGCGGGTCATTTGGTGGTAGGTTGATGAATGGTGGTTGGTTATCACCTTCCATGATGAAAGTGATGGGGTTACGAACAAAGGTCACGAAGAAGGGGGATAGACTACGAGGAAGCTAAAAATGAGAAAAATTTACTTGATAGTAATCAAGCAAAGAAACCTAAATGAGGTGGACTCCTAACTAGCTATTCTATTCCCCGGCAGCGGCGCCAAAAACTTGATACACTTACGCAGCGCGTTCGGGGTCAAAGGAACTTCCTTTTCCTCGAGCAAGTTTTTCAACACCCTAGGCAGTGAACCTAATCGTTGTAGTGTAGTATTAGGGTAAGCCACGGGAATTGATTTCGTTCTCTAGGGGAATAGGAATGCTAGTGAGAAGTTACTACGCTAAGGTTGGGGTTGAGGAAGATTATTTTTTATCTTTTTATGTTTTTTAGGAAATGGAAAGGTACGAATCTCGAGGTTTGGATTTGGGGGTTTTGGTATTTCTACCGATTACTCTACTTATCTAATTATCTAATCTAATGGTGAGGGTAGTCTATGTCTAATTATTGTGTGCTCGTATGATGGTTTAAAGATGTGTTTACTTATGTTTTATTACTCCTTAATTATCTCCTATTGATTGTTGAATTGTCACGTCCTTATTCTTAATCGCGTTGTATGTCTAAGGTCGTAGGGTATGCGTTTATCCCTAACTCTTTGAAACTACCAAAGGTTATCGCCTACAAAGTCTCTAGGATTTCTAAACTTTAACTCTAAGGTACTCTTCGAATGGTTTAGCCTACAACAACTCTAGGTATTATAAACTAAGGTTCACAAAGATTAATCAAGCATTAACTACACAACGGATGACCTATCGCATTACTAGATCATTAACAATTAAGATAAGAGACAACCAATCAATATTCAATAATTAAGTTTCATATTACCTAAGCAAACACATAAGTAAATTAGCCGGACATGGGGAACATGCAAGCATACACACAAGTAATTGAAGACATAATAAAATTAATGAAGTAAAACACTTATCTTGATGTAAGATAGGGTTTGGAACCCTAAAATACTGTACAAGACAGCCTTGGTTCGGTTTAGGTTTTTACTCCAAAAGACTACACACTGAAAACTAAAAAATTCGGATTCTATATATAAGATTACATATGCGACGGCGTCACCCTTTGATTTGTGACGTCGTCGGGTCACCGTCATTAGGGTTTCGTATTGGCCACGTTAGTCTTGCGACAGCGTCACCTTGCTTGTTACGCCGTCCCCTTCAGTCTCTGACGTCGTCTGGATCAAATCTAGTTCGTCTGAGTTGCGACGACCTACTCTTTTAAAACCTGACACCATCACATGTAAATAAGCAATTTGGCGACTAAGTCTTCACAAAAGTGATGCGACGGCGTCGCAGATAACACCTGACGCCGTCCCCTTTTGTTCCAGCAGCCTGAGTGTCTCGATTCTTGACTTTGGCCATTTTCTTCATATATTCGCGCCTTTTCGTCCGAATAAGTGTCATTCCAGCATTTTGCCTTCAAGATACCTAAAAAGTGAAAAGGAACGCTACTAAGTAATAACGGATACAAAAGTGATCAAATAAGGGCTTAAATGACCCTCAAAAAGGTACATTTTAAAACCTTATCAAATATCCATACACTTGGTATTTGCTTGTCCTCAAGCAAATGTGCTTTTAGCCAATTAATTTATAAGTTAGGGGTCATGAAGCATTGGTTTAGAACAATCCACATCACATATAAGCCCCGCAAAAGTCATAACAAGCATGGAAATTACATACTAGCACCTCACATAGGGTGTTTGGATACTCACCTCACATAGCGTAAGCACCTAGGAAAGACTATCAAAGAGGTCTTTTAAAGGGTTGTAACGTTAGGCTTATGGTAGGGAAGCAAAGGGTTTGGTGGGATAGGCTATTTAGTGGTGGCAAGTCAAAAATCTTTATGTTACAAGCATGCGAAGAATGGCGTTGCTAAGCCAAGACTCGACACTCTAGACTCTAAATAACTGAAACAAACAAACATAATTTAAAAATAGATGTAGGATGGTAGCCCGGTTTTTTCTTTTTCTTTTTTTTTTTCAACACTCTATTTTTTTTATACACTTTTACTCTACCATCCTCTACGGTAACATCAAAATAGTAGGGATTTATAGGCACATCCCTACACTTGAGTTTTTATTACTCTAAGACTAATTTGACCCGAATTGAAAAGGTCAAAACACTTGGAGTACATTATTACGCAAATAAAGGGAATTTGAATTTAACGTTCCCTTCCCGTCCTTTTATAAACTTTAACTTTTCTCATGAGTCCCAATCGTCCCAAAACTATATACAAAGGATATGACTTGACTTAGCAACCTATGCAAGCAACTAGATAATTGAACTAAGGGTTTAATGTGATAACAATAATGCACTAAAAGTGAGTGCATACAATGTAGGCCAAGGCGATTTGGGTGTACATTTGGGGGTGGGGTGTAAACAATGCTCTTCATTGATATTCTGGAAAACCGAAACATCACGAGAACCGCGAAGAGGATAGGCTCTGAGGGGTTAACTAGGGGTATCGTGTACTAAAGATGAGTACAACGCAAAGTTGTGGGGGAATTACTCAACCGATGTGGAAGAAGTAATTATATTACGGGTAACAAACAAGGGTTATCCTAATGCCTCTTATCATTTAGTTATTCCTAACTACACAAGTGTAGTCTTACTAGCGATCTCGGGATGCATCACAAAACAAGTTCTAGAATCTATTATACTATCGGTTCACACTCTAAGCATTAAAGATGAATGCTTTAATTCCTACTAATCTAAGGGCGATCCTCACATTTTGGGTGGAATTTAAGTGGTAAAGGGTTTTTGTGCTAGTCATATAATTTCCTTTCCATGAGACGCTTTATTAAGACTAATGGCCCACTCTTATATGTCATGAAAAATTTTAAATTTGGTGCCAAAATTACCCTAACTGACATTTTCTCATGGTTTATTACACAAATGCAATTGGATAAAGCAAATAATCAAGGATAAGCATAGTTTCAAAGTTCCCGTTTTATTTTCCCTCCCTACACTTAAACTGAACATTGTCCCCAATGTTCCTCGAAAGTATCAAATTTATGATAATGGAAGGTAATAAAAGATGAAAGAAACTAGTAATCCCCTGATTAGCTCGGTAGGATCCGTGTAAAGTGGTGGTTACATCTTTCTTCAAGAAGAACGTTTGCGTGAAAAGCTCCTTCTCATCTTATGTATCTTCTTCTTGATAAATTAAACCTGCACACTTGAAGAAAACAAACGAAACCTTCGCGTAAAATCGGCTGTAATAATATATATAAGACTTTACTAAACTAGGATATAATGCTTGTGGAATGGATGTTTACAGAATTTCTGGAAAATTAAGACCGGAAAATTCCAAAAAATTATGAGTAGGTCAGAAAACGAGAAAAAGTAATCAGTTGTTTTTGATCCCTCATGACGCCGTCAGGTTGTGATCCTGACGCCGTCAGGTTATCCTGACAAAAAGTGGTCTGCGATTTTCTGGAAAATTTACATCTTTAGAATCTGGAAATATTTCCTGCAAAACACCCATTATGACTCGATACAAGCATTTAACTCGAACAAACACACATGTATATCTTTTAATTAATTGAAATTCTCATGTTTACGTTTCTTTTGAAAACGTGTGTAATCCTCCCTACACTTATCCCTTATGTAAAATACCTTTATATGTAATTAAGACGAGGTTAAAACAAAATAAAGCATTTTTACAAATTTAAACATGAGAATAAGCAATCAACAAAAGATATATGACACAAAAAAGCAAACAATTAAGCATGGGTTGCCTCCCACGAAGCGTTTTTATTTATTTATGAGTCTTGTAGCTAGATCGTAGTCATGCCCCTACGTACCGATATAAGTAAGCCTATCCTTAACAATGTCATAAGGATCAAACTTTTCATTTAAGTTCCTAGTAGTACGTTTGGTTCGATATGCCTTTTCAAACTTCTCTCCATCGGGATCATAGATTGTTATCCTAATGTGCCACTCTCCATTACCATCACTAGGCGGTCTATCCCAATCCCATTTATGTTTAGGCTTATCGCTCTCAACTTTCCACTTATTCATGAAAAGGTTGACGGGCAAGCTTCCTAGGAACTCGGTCATCTTCCTAAATACTAAGGCGTCCTCGAACGGGTTCACTTCCATGTCCCTAGCCATTTCTTTTTCATGGAAAGTTGCTTTACTTGCAAAGGTTTCATCTAGGTAGAAAGGTCGTTGGGGACCTATGAAGTTCTTATCTAACCAAGGTCCATATCTAGATGGCGTTCTATCCAACCTAATCTCATGTGGGATTTCCTCTTCTTTGTAGTACGTATGCTTTTTGACATCGTAAATTGACCTAGCACTCCCCTCTCCTACCACTATTTTGGACATCTTACAATCAATGATGGCACTAGCGGTAGCTAAGAATCCTCTTCCTACTAGCAATGGGCATGTCGGGTCCTTATTCATGTCTAGCACATGGAAGTCGGCCAAAAGAGTTAATTCTCCTACGTGTACTACCATGTCTTTTATTATCCCTACCGGATATGCAACACTACCGTCCACTAGACCTAAGATGGTTTCCGTTGGTTCTATCTTACCTAAGTTAAGGCTTCTATGGAGGGACAATGGAACAAGATTGATGCATGATCCTAAGTCGGCCAGAGCATCGAGAGGTTTGGAAGTTCCAAGCCTACACGGAAGAGTAAATAGCCTGGGATTGTCTAACTTCTTAGGTAGATTGTTTCGCACAAAAGCGGACCCATGTTTTCTATGTTTAAGTTCTAACTCATATTTTTCTTTTAAAGCATTATAATAAGGTGCATGAGCTAAGACTTCAAGAACCGGTTTTTCTTGATGGAGTTCCTTGTACTCCTCCTCTAGATTAGGTTTGGGTTCTTGGTTGACGGGTTTCTCAAGAGTGGGTTCTACCAATGGTGCGGGGCCTTGGTACCTCATTTTGGATTGCTTGGAACCCTTGTTGATAGCATTTACCGAGTGAACCGTTGGGTGTGAGGGGCATGGATGTGCACTCTCCCATGGTGAACAAGAACATGAAGTCGATGAAATCGAACTCACTTTTAGGTTCTTTATAGTATCACTTGGGAGTGCTCCAATTTCCTGGTCATTAAAGGCTTTTAAGAGGGCATCAAGCTTGTTTGTCATCTCGCCTTGTCTTCACCTAAAATAGCTGCAAGCTTAGTCAATCGAGTTTTTTGAGATGACATGAATCTAGATGCAATTTCCTCAAGATTAGTGGGGTTCCCGATGCTTGGAAGATTGAACCTATTAGGTGGACTAGATGAGCTTTGGGGTGTGCTTGAGTTTTGGTTCCACTTAAGGTTAGGGTGATTTCTCCATGAGGGGTTGTAAGAGTTTCCTAAAATACTGTACAAGACAGCCTTGGTTCGGTTTAGGTTTTTACTCCAAAAGACTACACACTGAAAACTAAAAAATTCGGATTCTATATGTAAGATTACATATGCGACGGCGTCACCCTTTGATTTGTGACGTCGTCGGGTCGCCGTCATTAGGGTTTCGTATTGGCCACGTTAGTCTTGCGACAGCGTCACCTTGCTTTTTACGCCGTCCCCTTCAGTCTCGGCGTCGTCTGGATCAAATCTAGTTCGTCGAGTTCGACGACCTACTCTTTTAAAACCTGACACCATCACATGTAAATAAGCAATTTGGCGACTAAGTCGTCACAAAAGTGATGCGACGGCGTCGCAGATAACACCTGACGCCGTCCCCTTTTGTTCCAGCAGCCTGAGTGTCTCGATTCTTGACTTTGGCCATTTTCTTCATATATTCGCGCCTTTTCGTCCGAATAAGTGTCATTCCAGCATTTTGCCTTCAAGATACCTAAAAAGTGAAAAGGAATGCTACTAAGTAATAACGGATACAAAAGTGATCAAATAAGGGCTTAAATGACCCTCAAAAAGGTACATTTTAAAACCTTATCAAATATCCATACACTTGGTATTTGCTTGTCCTCAAGCAAATGTGCTTTTAGCCAATTAATTTATAAGTTAGGGGTCATGAAGCATTGGTTTAGAACAATCCATATCACATATAAGCCCCGCAAAAGTCATAACAAGCATGGAAATTACATACTAGCACCTCACATAGGGTGTTTGGATACTCACATCTCTCGGGTGTATATGAAATATAACAGGTTGGAAATGGAAGATAAACACTCATTAACCGGTCCTAGTACATAGATTACTATAGGCTTGAGACTAAATCAAACCTCCATCGCTTTGGCGTAAGCACCTAGGAAAGACTATCAAAGAGGTCTTTTAAAGGGTTGTAACGTTAGGCTTATGGTAGGGAAGCAAAGGGTTTGGTGGGATAGGCTATTTAGTGGTGGCAAGTCAAAAATCTTTATGTTACAAGCATGCGAAGAATGGTGTTGCTAAGCCAAGACTCGACACTCTAGACTCTAAATAACTGAAACAAACAAACATAAATAAAAATAGATGTAGGGTGGTAGCCCGTTTTTTTTCTTTTTCTTTTTTTTTTTTTTCACTCTATTTTTTTTTCATACACTTTTACTCTACCATCCTCTACGGTAACATCAAAATAGTAGGGATTTATAGGCACATCCCTACACTTGAGTTTTATTACTCTAATACTAATTTGACCCGAATTGAAAGGTCAAACACTTGGAGTACATTATTACGCAAATAAAGGAATTTGAATTTAACGTTCCTTCCCGTCATTTCATAAACTTTAACTTTTCTCATGAGTCCCAATCGTCCCAAAACTATATACAAAGGATATGACTTGACTTAGCAACTTATGCAAGCAACTAGATAATTGAACTAAGGGTTTAATGTGATAACAATAATGCACTAAAAGTGAGTGCATACAATGTAGGCCAAGGCGATTTGGGTGTACATTTGGGGGTGGGGTGTAAACAATGCTCTTCATTGATATTTTGGAAAACTGAAACATCACGAGAACCGCGAAGAGGATAGGCTCTGAGGGGTTAACTAGGGGTATCGTGTACTAAAGATGAGTACAACGCAAAGGTGTGGGGGAATTACTCAACCGATGTGGAAGAAGTAATTATATTACGGGTAACAAACAAGGGCTATCCTAATGCCTCTTATCATTTAGTTATTCCTAACTACACAAGTGTAGTCTTACTAGCGATCTCGGGATGCATCACAAAACAAGTTCTAGAATCTATTATACTATCGGTTCATTAAAGATGAATGCTTTAATTCCTACTGATCTAAGGGCGATCCTCACATTTTGGGTGGAATTTAAGTGGTAAAGGGTTTTTGTGCTAGTCATATAATTTCCTATCCATGAGACGCTTTATTAAGACTAATGGCCCACTCTTATATGTCATGAAAAATTTTAAATTTGGTGCCAAAATTACCCTAACTGACATTTTCTCATGGTTTATTACACAAATGCAATTGGATAAAGCAAATAATCAAGGATAAGCATAGTTTCAAAGTTCCCGTTTTATTTTCCCTCCCTACACTTAAACTGAACATTGTCCCCAATGTTCCCCGAAAGTATCAAAGTTATGATAATGGAAGGTAATAAAAGATGAAAGAAACTAGTACTCCCTGATTAGCTCGGTAGGATCCGTGTAAAGTGGTGGTTACATCTTTCTTCAAAAGAACGTTTTCGTGAAAAGCTCCTTCTCATCTTTTGTATCTTCTTCTTGATAAATTAAACCTGCACACTTGAAGAAAACAAACGAAACCTTCGCGTAAAATCGGCGGTAATAATATATATAAGACTCTACTAAACTAGGATATAATGCTTGTGGAATGGATGTTTACAGAATTTCTGGAAAATTAAGACCTGGAAAATTCCAAAAATTATGAGTAGGTCGAAAACGAGAAAAAGTAATCAGTTTTTTTGCTCCTTCCTGACGCCGTCAGGTTGCGATCCTGACGCCGTCAGGTTATCCTGACAAAAGCTGGTATGCGATTTTCTGGAAAATTTACATCTTTAGAATCTGGAAAAATTTCTGCAAAACACCCATTATGACTCGATACAAGCATTTAACTCGAACAAACACACATGTATATCTTTTAATTAATTGAAATTCTCATGTTTACGTTTCTTTTGAAAGCGTGTGTAATCCTCCCTACACTTATCCCTTATGTAAAATACCTTTATATGTAATTAAGACGAGGTTAAAAACAAAATAAAGCATTTTTACAAATTTAAACATGAGAATAAGCAATCAACAAAAGATATATGACACAAAAAAGCAAACAATTAAGCATGGGTTGCCTCCCACGAAGCGTTTTTATTTATTTATGAGTCTTGTAGCTAGATCGTAGTCATGCCCCTACGTACCGATATAAGTAAGCCTATCCTTAACAATGTCATAAGGATCAAACTTTTCATTTAAGTTCCTAGTAGTACGTTTGGTTCGATATGCCTTTTCAAACTTCTCTCCATCGGGATCATAGATTGTTATCCTAATGTGCCACTCTCCATTACCATCACTAGGCGGTCTATCCCAATCCCATTTATGTTTAGGCTTATCGCTCTCAACTTTCCACTTATTCATGAAAAGGTTGACGGGCAAGCTTCCTAGGAACTCGGTCATCTTCCTAAATACTAAGGCGTCTTCGAACGGGTTCACTTCCATGTCCCTAGCCATTTCTTTTTCATGGAAAGTTGCTTTACTTGCAAAGGTTTCATCTAGGTAGAAAGGTCGTTGGGGACCTATGAAGTTCTTATCTAACCAAGGTCCATATCTAGATGGCGTTCTATCCAACCTAATCTCATGTGGGATTTCCTCTTCTTTGTAGTACGTATGCTTTTTGACATCGTAAATTGACCTAGCACTCCCCTCTCCTACCACTATTTTGGACATCTTACAATCAATGATGGCACTAGCGGTAGCTAAGAATCCTCTTCCTACTAGCAAGGGGCATGTCGGGTCCTTATTCATGTCTAGCACATGGAAGTCGGCCAAAAGAGTTAATTCTCCTACGTGTACTACCATGTCTTTTATTATCCCTACCGGATATGCAACACTACCGTCCACTAGACCTAAGATGGTTTCCGTTGGTTCTATCTTACCTAAGTTAAGGCTTCTATGGAGGGACAATGGAACAAGATTGATGCATGATCCTAAGTCGGCTAGAGCATCGAGAGGTTTGGAAGTTCCAAGCCTACACGGAAGAGTAAATAGCCCGGGATTGTCTAACTTCTTAGGTAGATTGTTTCGCACAAAAGCGGACCCATGTTTTCCATGTTTAAGTTCTAACTCATATTTTTCTTTTAAAGCATTATAATAAGGTGCATGAGCTAAGACTTCAAGAACCGGTTTTTCTTGATGGAGTTCCTTGTACTCCTCCTCTAGATTAGGTTTGGGTTCTTGGTTGACGGGTTTCTCAAGAGTGGGTTCTACCAATGGTGGGGGGCCTTGGTACCTCATTTTGGATTGCTTGGAACCCTTGTTGATAGCATTTACCGAGTGAACCGTTGGGTGTGAGGGGCATGGATGTGCACTCTCCCATGGTGAACAAGAACATGAAGTCGATGAAATCGAACTCACTTTTGGGTTCTTTATAGTATCACTTGGGAGTGCTCCAATTTTCTGGTCATTAAAGGCTTTTAAGAGGGCATCAAGCTTGTTTGTCATCTCGCCTTGTCTTCACCTAAAATCGGCTTCAAGCTTAGTCAATCGAGTTTTTTGAGATGACATGAATCTAGATGCAATTGCCTCAAGATTAGTGGGGTTCCCGGTGCTTGGAAGATTGAACCTATTAGGTGGACTAGATGAGCTTTGGGGTGTGCTTGAGTTTTGGTTCCACTTAAGGTTAGGGTGATTTCTCCATGAGGGGTTGTAGGAGTTTCCTAAAATACTGTACAAGACAGCCTTGGTTCGGTTTAGGTTTTTACTCCAAAAGACTACACACTGAAAACTAAAAAATTCGGATTCTATATGTAAGATTACATATGCGACGGCGTCACCCTTTGATTTGTGACGTCGTCGGGTCGCCGTCATTAGGGTTTCGTATTGGCCACGTTAGTCTTGCGACAGCGTCACCTTGCTTGTTACGCCGTCCCCTTCAGTCTCTGACGTCGTCTGGATCAAATCTAGTTCGTCTGAGTTGCGACGACCTACTCTTTTAAAACCTGACACCATCACATGTAAATAAGCAATTTGGCGACTAAGTCGTCACAAAAGTGATGCGACGGCGTCGCAGATAACACCTGACGCCGTCCCCTTTTGTTCCAGCAGCCTGAGTGTCTCGATTCTTGACTTTGGCCATTTTCTTCATATATTCGCGCCTTTTCGTCCGAATAAGTGTCATTCCAGCATTTTGCCTTCAAGATACCTAAAAAGTGAAAAGGAACGCTACTAAGTAATAACGGATACAAAAGTGATCAAATAAGGGCTTAAATGACCCTCAAAAAGGTACATTTTAAAACCTTATCAAATATCCATACACTTGGTATTTGCTTGTCCTCAAGCAAATGTGCTTTTAGCCAATTAATTTATAAGTTAGGGGTCATGAAGCATTGGTTTAGAACAATCCACATCACATATAAGCCCCGCAAAAGTCATAACAAGCATGGAAATTACATACTAGCACCTCACATAGGGTGTTTGGATACTCACATCTCTCGGGTGTATATGAAATATAACAGGTTGGAAATGGAAGATAAACACTCATTAACCGGTCCTAGTACATAGATTACTATAGGCTTGAGACTAAATCAAACCTCCATCGCTTTGGCGTAAGCACCTAGGAAAGACTATCAAAGAGGTCTTTTAAAGGGTTGTAACGTTAGGCTTATAGTAGGGAAGCAAAGGGTTTGGTGGGATAGGCTATTTAGTGGTGGCAAGTCAAAAATCTTTATGTTACAAGCATGCGAAGAATGGCGTTGCTAAGCCAAGACTCGACACTCTAGACTCTAAATAACTGAAACAAACAAACATAAATTAAAAATAGATGTAGGATGGTAGCCCGGTTTTTTCTTTTTCTTTTTTTTTCAACACTCTATTTTTTTTATACACTTTTACTTTACCATCCTCTACGGTAACATCAAAATAGTAGGGATTTATAGGCACATCCCTACACTTGAGTTTTTATTACTCTAACACTAATTTGACCCGAATTGAAAAGGTCAAAACACTTGGAGTACATTATTACGCAAATAAAGGGAATTTGAATTTAACGTTCCCTTCCCGTCATTTTATAAACTTTAACTTTTCTCATGAGTCCCAATCGTCCCAAAACTATATACAAAGGATATGACTTGAGTTAGCAACTTATGCAAGCAACTAGATAATTGAACTAAGGGTTTAATGTGATAACAATAATGCACTAAAAGTGAGTGCATACAATGTAGGCCAAGGCGATTTGGGTGTACATTTGGGGGTGGGGTGTAAACAATGCTCTTCATTGATATTTTGGAAAACTAAAACATCACGAGAACCGCGAAGAGGATAGGCTCTGAGGGGTTAACTAGGGGTATCGTGTACTAAAGATGAGTACAACGCAAAGGTGTGGGGGAATTACTCAACCGATGTGGAAGAAGTAATTATATTACGGGTAACAAACAAGGGTTATCCTAATGCCTCTTATCATTTAGTTATTCCTAACTACACAAGTGTAGTCTTACTAGCGATCTCGGGATGCATCACAAAACAAGTTCTAGAATCTATTATACTATCGGTTCACACTCTAAGCATTAAAGATGAATGCTTTAATTCCTACTAATCTAAAGGCGATCCTCACATTTTGGGTGGAATTTAAGTGGTAAAGGGTTTTTGTGCTAGTCATATAATTTCCTATCCATGAGACGCTTTATTAAGACTAATGGCCCACTCTTATATGTCATGAAAAATTTTAAATTTGGTGCCAAAATTACCCTAACTGACATTTTCTCATGGTTTATTACACAAATGCAATTGGATAAAGCAAATAATCAAGGATAAGCATAGTTTCAAAGTTCCCGTTTTATTTTCCCTCCCTACACTTAAACTGAACATTGTCCCCAATGTTCCTCGAAAGTATCAAAGTTATGATAATGGAAGGTAATAAAAGATGAAAGAAACTAGTACTCCCCTGATTAGCTCGGTAGGATCCGTGTAAAGTGGTGGTTACATCTTTCTTCAAGAAGAACGTTTGCGTGAAAAGCTCCTTCTCATCTTATGTATCTTCTTCTTGATAAATTAAACCTGCACACTTGAAGAAAACAAACGAAACCTTCGCGTAAAATCGGCGGTAATAATATATATAAGACTTTACTAAACTAGGATATAATGCTTGTGGAATGGATGTTTACAGAATTTCTGGAAAATTAAGACCTGGAAAATTCCAAAAAATTATGAGTAGGTCAGAAAACGAGAAAAAGTAATCAGTTGTTTTTGCTCCCTCCTGACGCCGTCAGGTTGCGATCCTGACGCCGTCAGGTTATCCTGACAAAAAGTGGTATGCGATTTTCTGGAAAATTTACATCTTTAGAATCTGGAAATATTTCCTGTAAAACACCCATTATGACTCGATACAAGCATTTAACTCGAACAAACACACATGTATATCTTTTAATTAATTGAAATTCTCATGTTTACGTTTCTTTTGAAAACGTGTGTAATCCTCCCTACACTTATCCCTTATGTAAAATACCTTTATATGTAATTAAGACGAGGTTAAAAACAAAATAAAGCATTTTTACAAATTTAAACATGAGAATAAGCAATCAACAAAAGATATATGACACAAAAAAGCAAACAATTAAGCATGGGTTGCCTCTCACGAAGCGTTTTTCTTTATTTATGAGTCTTGTAGCTAGATCGTAGTCATGCCCCTACGTACCGATATAAGTAAGCCTATCCTTAACAATGTCATAAGGATCAAACTTTTCATTTAAGTTCCTAGTAGTACGTTTGGTTCGATATGCCTTTTCAAACTTCTCTCCATCGGGATCATAGATTGTTATCCTAATGTGCCACTCTCCATTACCATCACTAGGCGGTCTATCCCAATCCCATTTATGTTTAGGCTTATCGCTCTCAACTTTCCACTTATTCTTGAAAAGGTTGACGGGCAAGCTTCCTAGGAACTCGGTCATCTTCCTAAATACTAAGGCGTCCTCGAACGGGTTCACTTCCATGTCCCTAGCCATTTCTTTTTCATGGAAAGTTGCTTTACTTGCAAAGGTTTCATCTAGGTAGAAAGGTCGTTGGGGACCTATGAAGTTCTTATCTAACCAAGGTCCATATCTAGATGGCGTTCTATCCAACCTAATCTCATGTGGGATTTCCTCTTCTTTGTAGTACGTATGCTTTTCGACATCGTAAATTGACCTAGCACTCCCCTCTCCTACCACTATTTTGGGCATCTTACAATCAACGATGGCACTAGCGGTAGCTAAGAATCCTCTTCCTACTAGCAAGGGGCATGTCGGGTCCTTATTCATGTCTAGCACATGGAAGTCGGCCAAAAGAGTTAATTCTCCTACGTGTACTACCATGTCTTTTATTATCCCTACCGGATATGCAACACTACCGTCCACTAGACCTAAGATGGTTTCCGTTGGTTCTATCATACCTAAGTTAAGGCTTCTATGGAGGGACAATGGAACAAGATTGATGCATGATCCTAAGTCGGCTAGAGCATCGAGAGGTTTGGAAGTTCCAAGCCTACACGGAAGAGTAAATAGCCAGGGATTGTCTAACTTCTTAGGTAGATTGTTTCGCACAAAAGCGGACCCATGTTTTCCATGTTTAAGTTCTAACTCATATTTTTCTTTTAAAGCATTATAATAAGGTGCATGAGCTAAGACTTCAAGAACCGGTTTTTCTTGATGGAGTTCCTTGTACTCCTCTTCTAGATTAGGTTTGGGTTCTTGGTTGACGGGTTTCTCAAGAGTGGGTTCTACCAATGGTGCGGGGCCTTGGTACCTCATTTTGGATTGCTTGGAACCCTTGTTGTTAGCATTTACCGAGTGAACCGTTGGGTGTGAGGGGCATGGATGTGCACTCTCCCATGGTGAACAAGAACATGAAGTCGATGAAATCGAACTCACTTTTGGGTTCTTTATAGTATCACTTGGGAGTGCTCCAATTTCCTGGGCATTAAAGGCTTTTAAGAGGGCATCAGCTTGTTTGTCATCTCGCCTTGTCTTCACTTAAAATCGGCTTCAAGATTAGTCAATCGAGTTTTTTGAGATGACATGAATCTAGATGCAATTGCCTCAAGATTAGTGGGGTTCCCGGTGCTTGGAAGATTGAACCTATTAGGTGGACTAGATGAGCTTTGGGGTGTGCTTGAGTTTTGGTTCCACTTAAGTTTAGGGTGATTTCTCCATGAGGGGTTGTAAGAGTTTCCTAAGTTGTTTTGTTCGGGCTTGAAAGTGTACCACTTCTCTCCCGCTCCTTCGGTACGCGTAGAGGCGTAGTCCGCAAAAGCTTGTTCGGGGAGTCTCGTGCAATCACGAGTGTCATGGGGACTACTACATAACTCACAAGGTAGAGTGATTTTATTCACTTGATGTGAAGACTTAGGATTTTCGTAGGAGCTCATTAGGAATTTAACTTGATCTTCAAGTTCGAGCATCCTACGGTCGGAAGGTTGTGAGTCAATGGGAGGCAAGGAGATTGCTTTAACGGTTTTGGGCAACTCACGGGGGTCATTCCAACTTTCGTTGTCATAGAGAGCAAGGTCCTCTATTATACCCCATGATTCTTCCGCGGTGAGATCACTAAGTTTTCCACCGGCCGCTTGGTCAATGGATCGCTTGGTGGGGAAGTTGACATGATCATAGAAGAGTTGGACTTGGAGCCAAAGATCAATGCCGTGATGAGGGACTTTATGAAGTAAGTCCTTGAATTGAGTCCATGCTTCGTAGAGAGATTCACCTTGACGTTGTTGGAACATTAAGATATCATTACTAAGCTTAGTGGTTCTCCCCGATGGGAAAAATTGAACAAGGAAGCGAGAGGTGAGATCATCCCAACTTGAGATGGACCCGGCGGGAAGTCGCTCAAGCCAATTACTAGCTTGGTCCCGTAGAGAGAATTGGAAGAGACGCAGACGCGTGGTCTCCCGAGTAGTAGCATCGAGGTCGATGGAATCGACAATTTTAAGGAAATCCTTAAGATGCTGATTAGGATCTTCGGAACGAAGTCCATGGAATGCACATCCGTTTTGCACCAACCGGATGGTGTCGGATCGCAGGGCCATAGTTTGGGCTTGGTCGGGAAGCTCAATGGTGTTCCTATAGCCTAGGTGGCTTGGTCTCGAGTATTCACCAAGAGTACGGCCTCTTGGCGGGTCATTTGGTGGTAGGTTGATGAATGGTGGTTGGTTATCACCTTCCATGATGAAAAGTGATGGGGTTACGAACAAAGGTCACGAAGAAGGGGGATAGACTACGAGGAAGCTAAAAATGAGAAAAATTTACTTGATAGTAATCAAGCAAAGAAACCTAAACGAAGTGGACTCCTAACTAGCTATTCTATTCCCCGGCAGCGGCGCCAAAAACTTGATACACTTACGCAGCGCGTTCGGGGTCAAAGGAACTTACTTTTCGTCGAGCAAGTTTTTCAACACCCTAGGCAGTGAACCTAATCGTTGTAGTGTAGTATTAGGGTAAGCCACGGGAATTGATATCGTTCTCTAGGGGAATAGGAATGCTAGTGAGAAGTTACTACGCTAAGGTTGGGGTTGAGGAAGATTATTTTTTATCTTTTTATATTTTTTAGGAAATGGAAAGGTTCGAATCTCGGGGTTTGGATTTGGGGGTTTTAGTATTTCTACCGATTACTCTACTTATCTAATTATCCAATCTAGTGGTGAGGGTAGTCTATGTCTAATTATTGTGTGCTCGTATGATGGTTTAAAGATGTGTTTACTTATGTTTTATTACTCCTTAATTATCTCCTATTGATGGTTGAATTGTCACATCCTTATTCTTAATCGCGTGTGTGTCTAAGGTCGTAGGGTATGCGTTTATCCCTAACTCTTTGAAACTACCAAAGGTTAGTGCCTACAAAATCTCTAGGCTTTATAAACTTAACACTAAGGTACTCTTCGGATGGTTTAGCCTACAACAACTCTAGGTATTATAAACTAAGGTTCACAAAGATTAATCAAGCATTAACTACACAACGGATGACCTATCGCATTGCTAGATCATTAACAATTAAGATAAGAGACAACCAATCAATATTCAATAATTAAGTTTCATATTCCCTAAGCAAACACACAAGTAAATTAGCCGGACATGGGGAACATGCATGACAACGCTACACGCGTCGTTCGGGGTAAAAGGAACTTCCTTTTCGTCGAGCAAGTTTTTCAACACCCTAGGCAGTGAACCTAATCGTTGTAGTGTAGTATTAGGGTAAGCCACGGGTATTGATATCGTTCTCTAGGGGAATAGGAATGCTAGTGAGAAGTTACTACGCTAAGGTTGTGGTTGAGGAAGATTATTTTTTATCTTTATATATTTTTTAAGGAAAGGAAAGGTACGAATCTCGGGGTTTGAATTTGGGGGGTTGGTATTGCTACCGATTACTCTACTTATCTAATTATCTAATCTAAGGTGTATGTAGTCTATGTCTAATTAATGTGTGCTCGTATGATAGTTTAAAGATGTGTTTACTTAGGTTTTACTACTCCTTAATTATCTCCTATTGGTGGTTGAATTGTCACGTCCTTATTCTTAGTTGCGTTGTGTGTCTAAGGTTGTAGGGTATGCGTATGTTCCCTAACTCTTTGAACTTACCAAAGGGTCTCGTCTACAAACCCACTAGGGATAATAAACTCTTACTCTAAGGCACTCTTTGGATGGTTTAGCTTACAACTACTCAAGGAGTTATATTCTAAGGTTCACAAAGATTTAATCAAGCATTAAGTACACAACGAATGACCTATCGCATTACTAGATCATTAATCAACTAAGATAAGAAACAACCAATCAATATTCAATAATTAAGTTTCATATTCCCTAAGCAAACACACAAGTAAATTAGCCGGACATGGAGAACATGCAAGCATACACACAAATAATCAAAGACATAATTGTATTAATGAAGTAAAACACTTATCTTGGCGTAAGATAGGGTTTGGAACCCTAAAATACTGTACAAGACAGCCTTGGTTCGGTTTAGGTTTTTACTCCAAAAGACTACACACCAAATACTCAAAAATTCGGATTCTATATATAATATTACACTTGCGACGGCGTCACTTTATGTTTTGTGACGCCGTCGTGTCGCCGTCATTAGGGTTTCGTCTTGGCCACGTTAGACTTGGGACAGCGTCACCTTATGATTGTGACGCCGTCCTCTTCAGCTTCTGACGCCGTCTGGATTACATCTAGGCCGTCTGAGTTGCGACGGCCTACTCTTTTACAACTTGACGTCGTCACTTGAAAATGGGAGTTTTGGCTTCTGTCCCGTCACAAAGATCCTCCGACGGCGTCACACTTAACACCTGACGCCGTCACCCTATGTTTTCAGCAGCTTTGAGTGTCTCGATTCTGACTTTGGCCATTTTCTTCGTATAATCGTGCCTTTTCGTCCAAATAAGTGCCATTCCAGCATTTTGCCTTCAAGAGACCTAAAAAGTGAAAAGGAACGATATTAAGCAATAACGGATACAAAAGTGATAAAATAAGGGCTTAAACGACCCCTCAAAAAGGTACCTTTTAAAACCTTATCAAATATCCCTACACTTGGTATATGCTTATCCTCAAGCAAATGTGCTTTTTAGCCAATTAATTTATAAGTTAGAGGTCATGAAGCATTGGTTTAAAACAGTCCACAACACATATAAGCCCACCAAAAATCATAACAAGCACGGAAATTATATACTAGCACCTCACATAGGGTGTTTGGATACTCACATCTCTCTCATGTGTATATGAAATATAACAAATTGGAAATGGAAGATAAACACTCATTAACCGGTCCTAGTTCATAGATTACCATAGGCTTGAGAATAGATCAAACCTCCGTCGCTTTGGCGTAAGCACCTAGGGAAGACTATCAAAGAGGTCTTTAAAGGGTTGTAATGTTAGGCTTACGGTAGGGAAACAAAGGGTTTGGTGGGATAGGCTATATAGTGGTGGTAAGTCAAAAATCTCTATGTTGCAAGTATACGAAGAATGGCGTTGCTAAGCCAAGACTCGACACTCTAAACTCTAGCTAACTGAAACAAACAAACATAAATTTAAAGGATAGATGTAGGATGGTAGCCCGTTTTTTTTTTTTTTTTTTTTTTTTTTTTGAACACTCTATTTTTTTCTTTTCTCTTTTTTTTTTTTTTTTTCATACACTTTTACTCTACCATCCTCTACGGTAACATCAAAATGATAGGGATTTATAGGCACATCCCTACACTTGAGTTTTTATTACTCTAATACTGATCTGACCCGAATTGAAATGATCAAAACACTTGGGGTACATTATTACGCAAACAAAGGGTATTTGAATTTAACTTTCCCTTCCCGTCATTTCATAAACTTTAACTTTTCCCATGAATCCCAATCGTCCCAAAACTGTATACAAAGGATATGACTCGACTTAGCAACTCATGCAAGCAACCAGATAATTGAACTAAGGGTTTAAGGTGATAACAAAAATGCACTAAAAGTGAGTGCATACAGGGTAGGCTAAGGCGATTTGGGTGTATATTTGGGGGTGGGGTGTAAACAATGCTCTTCATTGATATTCCGGAAAAACCGAAACATCACGAGAACCGCGAAAAGGATAGGTTCTGAGGGGTTAACTAGGGGTATCGTGTACTAAAGATGAGTACAACGCAAAGGGTGTGGGAGAATTACTCAACCGATGTGGAAGAAGTAATCATATTACGGGTATCAAACAAGGGTTATCCTAATGCCTCTTATCATTTAGTTATTCCTAACTACACAAGTGTAGTCTTACTAGCGATCTCGGAATGCATCACAAAACAAGTTCTAGAATCTATTATACTACCGGTTCACACTCTAAGCATTAAAGATGAATGCTTTAATTCCTACTAATCTAAGGGCGATCCTCACATTTTTGGTGGAATTTAGGTGGTAAAGGGTTTTTGTGCTAGTCATGCAACTTCCTATCCGTGAGACGCTTTTGTTAAAACTAATGGCCCACTCTTATATGTCATGAAAAATTAAAAATCTAGTGCCAAAATTACCCTAACCGACATTTTCTCATGGTTTATTACACAAATACAATTGGACAAAGCAAATAATCAAGGATAAGCATAGTTTCAAAGTTACCGTTTTATTTTCCCTCCCTACACTTAAACTGAACATTGTCCCCAATGTTCCCCGAAAGTATCAAAGTTATGATAATGGAAGGTAATCAAAAACGAAAGAAACTAGTACTCCCCTGATTAGCTCGGTAGGATCCGTGTGTGAAGTAGTGGTTAAATTCTTTCCAAGAAGAATTTATGCGTGAAAAGCTCCTTCAAATCTTTTGTAACTTCTTCTTGATAAACTAAACCTGCACACTTGAAGAAAACAAACGAAACCTTCGCGTAAAATAGGCGGTACTAATATATATAAGACTCGATTGAAACTAGGATATAATGCTTGTGGAATGGATGTTTACAAAATTTCTGGAAAATTAAGACCTGTAAATTTCCAAAAATTTATAACTAGCTCAGAAAACGAGAAAAAAAAAAGTAATCTGATGGTTTTACTCCTTCCTGACGCCGTCAGGTTGCGATCCTGACGCCGTCAGGTTATCCTGACAAAAACTGGTTTGCGATTTTCTGGAAAATATTCTGGAAAACTTACATCTTTAGAATCTGGAAAAATTTCTGCAAAACATCCATTATGACTCGATACAAGCATTTGACTCGAACAAACACACATATATATCTTTTAATGAATTGTTATTCTCATGTTTACGTTTCTTTTAAAAACGTGTGTAATCCTCCCTACACTTATCCCTTATGTAAAATACCTTTATATGTAATTAAGACGAGGTTAAAAACCAAATAAAGCATTTCTACAAATTCAAACATGAGAATAAACAATCAATAAAAGATATACGACACACAATTAAAAATGAAAAACAAATACACATGGGTTGCCTCCCAAGAAGCGCTTGTTTTTGTTCAAGTCACGAGCCTGACTCTACCCTTATTTAATAGATAAAGGGGAAGTTTTCCCTACACTTAAGTTTAAGTGCAGGTGATAGTAGCGATACACACCCTTAGGGTGGAAATTTGCTACGTGAGGAGAGGGTGATGGGTGATTTATATGCTCAAAGGAGTGTGCTCTAATTATAACCTTACCTAAGTCTATTGGTGCAGCGGGTTAATCAAATCTCTCTCCGGAAAATGGATCATCTTCTATCAACTTCAAAAGATTCTTAGTTAAGGATCCATCTTGACCTAATAAACCCGGTTTAAACCCATAGTGTTTCTTGTTATCAACCATGAATGGGTGATATAAGTGTGTAAGGTCATGGGTTACTCCTATATTAGCTTCCACTCTACATGGCCTAGAATCTACCACCTTTATCAAGCAACTACCCGGACTATCTATTTTGATGGGTGGATTGGCGCCTAATTCAATTCCAATATTCACATCTAAAGACGGAAAATTGGGTAAGGTTTTTGGTTGAGGCTCCGGTTCATCAAAATTAGGAACTTCCCTAGGACTAAGAGAGAGGTCATGACAACAAGCATCTAAACCTACATTCTCTAGTGGCGTTTGGTCCAAAGGTTCTATATCAATTGGGGTTCCTATAGTCTCTTCTACTTCTTCCGGGTAAGCTATAGGCGATGTGTGTTCCTCAAGTGATGGTAGGGTTTATGGGCTTGGAGTTTCCACCTTTTTCTCCATTATATCAAGATCTCCTAAATGTTCATCATTTGTTTTTGTATGATCTAACCCAAATACACTCCTAGGCATCTCAAATCCTTCTTTGGCCATTTCAAGTTCTTGGTCCGATTCATAAGAATTGTTCTAAAAAACGTAACCACTAAGTTCCACTTGCCTAAAGGATTCCTCACGTGTGTCATATGTTTTGAAATCTATCCCACAAATGCAACTAGGTAGTTTAACTATAACCATCTCACAATCTTGTTCGGGTTTAGGTTCCATGTTCTTAAAAACTAGTTCTTTTTTATCATGATGCCTAAGGTTGGATAAATCCTCCTTATCCATTTCCTCAAGTTGTAACAACTGACGGTTTATATTTAGGACGCTTTTCTTAAAATTTTCCAGAGGGTTTCACTAAAAGGAGTTGATTCTAACAATGATCGTTGAATAGAAGCCACACAAGCACAAAATTTATCAAATTCATCCAACCTTACACCCATCTCCTTTTGGATATCTCTAAGATCACTCACAAATTCATTAGAACACCAATCTACTAAATTCAATTGTTCCTCATTTGTTAATGATTCAAATGCAACTTCACTTGCCATAGCGACAAATGAAAAGGGTTTTACGAACACAAACACAAAGAAGGGGGATAGACTACAAGGAAGCTAAAAATGAGAAAAAAGCTTAATTGATAGGAATCAAGCAAGGGAACCTAAACGAGGTGGACTCCAAACTAGCTATTCTATTCCCCGGCAGCTGCGCCAAAAACTTGATAACGCTACACGCGTCGTTCAGGGTCAAAGGAACTTCCTTTTCGTCGAGCAAGTTTTTCAACACCCTAGGCAGTGAACCTAATCGTTGTAGTGTAGTATTAGGGTAAGCCACGGGTATTGATATCGTTCTCTAGGGGAATAGGAATGCTAGTGAGAAGTTACTACGCTAAGGTTGTGGTTGAGGAAGATTATTTTTTATCTTTTTATATTTTTTAAGGAAAGGAAAGGTACGAATCTCGGGGTTTGAATTTGGGGGGTTGGTATTGCTACCGATTACTCTACTTATCTAATTATCTAATCTAAGGTGTATGTAGTGTATGTCTAATTATTGTGTGCTCGTATGATAGTTTAAAGATGTGTTTACTTAGGTTTTACTACTCCTTAATTATCTCCTATTGGTGGTTGAATTGTCACGTCCTTATTCCTAGTTGCGTTGTGTGTCTAAGGTTGTAGGGTATGCGTATGTTCCCTAACTCTTTGAACTTACCAAAGGGTCTCGTCTACAAAACCCACTAGGGATAATAAACTCTTACTCTAAGGCACTCTTTGGATGGTTTAGCTTACAACTACTCAAGGATTCATATTCTAAGGTTCACAAAGATTTAATCAAGCATTAAGTACACAACGAATGACCTATCGCATTACTAGATCATTAATCAACTAAGATAAGAAACAACCAATCAATATTCAATAATTAAGTTTCATATTCCGTAAGCAAACACACAAGTAAATTAGCCGGACATGGAAAACATGCAAGCATACGCACAAATAATCAAAGACATAATTGTATTAATGAAGTAAAACACTTATCTTGGCGTAAGATAGGGTTTGGAACCCTAAAATACTGTACAAGACAGCCTTGGTTCGGTTTAGGTTTTTACTCCAAAAGACTACACACCAAATACACTTGCGACGGCGTCACTTTATGTTTTGTGACGCCGTCGTGTCGCCGTCATTAGGGTTTCGTCTTGGCCACGTTAGACTTGCGACAGCGTCACCTTATGATTGTGACGCCGTCCTCTTGAGCTTCTGACGCCGTCTGGATTACATCTAGGCCGTCTGAGTTGCGACGGCCTACTCTTTTATAACTTGACGTCGTCACTTGAAAATGGGAGTTTTTGTTGGGAATTATGTGAAGTATGAATCATGCTGATATTACTGCTGATGGATTCTGCTGAAGTGTAGCTGGATTCTATCAAGACATGATTACCGCGATGTTATATTAGTCGTAATTTTTTTCTGCGGAGATAGTATTCCGTATATTCTAGAATTAGTTAGGATATACATGAGCTTTATTAGGAAGTGATTGTGTATATCTTATTGAGTTATATTAATAATAATTTTTTTTTTTTTTTTAACTAAGAACTTCTTTCATCCTCTATGGATCGTTATATTAATAATTTGTAAACCTCTCGTACATAATACATTCTATTGTGTTCCTTTTATAGACAAGGAACCCTAACTTCTTCTCTAAGAAACGTAAAACTAAATAAGATATACACAATCACTTCCTAATAAAGCTCATGCATATCCTAACCAATTCTAGAACATACGGAATACTATCTCCGCAGAAACAAACTACGACTAATATAACTTCAGCAGAATCATGTCTTCAGTGGAATCCAGCTACACTTCAGCAGAATCCATCAGCAGTCATATCAGCATGATTCATACTTCACATAATTCCCAACAGTTTTGGCTTCTGTCCCGTCACAAAGATCCTCCGACGGTGTCACACTTAACACCTGACGCCGTCACCCTATGTTTTCAGCAGCTTTGAGTGTCTCGATTCTGACTTTGGCCATTTTCTTCGTATAATCGCGCCTTTTCGTCCAATTAAGTGCCAATCCAGCATTTTGCCTTCAAGAGACCTAAAAAGTGAAAAGGAACGATATTAAGCAATAACGGATACAAAAGTGATCAAATAAGGGCTTAAACGACCCCTCAAAAAGGTACCTTTTAAAACCTTATCAACATGCAAGCACACACACAAGTAATTGAAGACATAATTAAATTAATGAAGTAAAACACTTATCTTGATGTAAGATAGGGTTTGGAACCCTAAAATACTGTACAAGACAGCCTTGGTTCGGTTTAGGTTTTTACTCCAAAAGACTACACATTGAAAACTAAAAAATTCGGATTCTATATATAATATTACATATGCGACGGCGTCACCCTTTGATTTGTGACGCCGTCGGGTCGCCGTCATTAGGGTTTCGTCTTGGCTACATTAGTCTTGCGACGGCGTCACCTTGCTTGTGACGCCGTCCCCTTCAGTCTCCGACGTCGTCTGAATCAAATCTAGGCCGTCTGAGTTGCGACGACCTACTCTTTTAAAACCTGACACCGTTACATGTAAATAAGCAATTTGGCTACTGAGCCGTCACAAAAGTGATGCGACGGCGTCGCAGATAACACCTGACGCCGTCCCCTTCAGTTCCAGCAGCCTGAGTGTCTCGATTCTTGACTTTGGCCATTTTCTTCGTATATTCGCGCCTTTTCGTCCGAATAAGTGTCATTGCAGCATTTTGCCTTCAAGATACCTAAAAAGTGAAAAAGAACGATATTAAGTAATAACGGATACAAAAGTGATCAAATAAGGGCTTAAATGACCCCTCAAAAAGGTACATTCTAAAATCTTATCACCTAAAGAGCCGGTTCTTAGCCAGATCTAATTGGTTCTTGGCATGAATAGCTGGTTCTTAGCCGGTTCACATTTAAACCAAAATTTGAATCTCGCATAAAAATTTAACGTTTAGTCTCCCCTAAAAAATAAATTTTACTCATATTTTGTTGGGAATTATGTAAAGTATGAATCATGCTGATATTACTGCTGATGGATTCTGCTGAAGTGTAGCTGGATTCTACTGAAGACATGATTCTGCTGAAGTTATATTAGTCGTAGTTTGTTTCTGCGGAGATAGTATTCCGTATATTCTAGAATTAGTTAGGATATACATGAGCTTTATTAGGAAGTGATTGTGTATATCTTATTGAGTTTCATAGTTATACGTTTCTTAGAAAACAAGTTAGGGTTCCTTGTCTATAAAAGGAACACAATAGAATGTATTATGTACGTGTGCTTAAACAAGTTATTAATATAACGATCCATAGAGGATCAAAGAGTTCTTAGTTATCTGTGCTTTATACTTGTGTTTATATTCCGCTAAAGAATACAAGTTGTAGAGATTTTCTTTTAGTTTGTTTGTGATTACATAAGCAATACTAACGATCTACGAAGCTCAGGATCTATCAAGTTCTACTAGTTTTCATCATATTTTCCTGCCAAAATCCTTTTTTTTTTTGGATTTAACTTATGTAGTGATGGATCTAACTAGTTATTGGTCAAAATAGCTGGTTCTGTTGGGAATTATGTGAAGTACGAATTATGCTGTTGTTTCTGCTGAATGGATTCTGCCGAAGACATAGTTCTACTGAAGTTATATTGTTATTAGTTTGTTTCTGCGAATATAGTTATTCCGTATTTTCTATAGTTTGTTACGATATGCATGAGCTTTATTAGTGATATTGATTGTGTCATTTCTATTCCGCTGTTTTCATTTAATCAATTGATATTACTCATACCCTAGTTGATTCTGGATCTTGGTTTCTACAATTGGTATCAGAGCCTCGTGGCTCTCGATCTAGGGTTTATAAGGTTTTCCAGTAATTAGGGTTTATGCCCTAATTCTTCTATTGCAGCAGATGGGAAAAAGAAAGGAGGCAGCAGGAGGTTGTTTTGAAGAAAAGCAGATCAAGGAATCGACAATAATTTAAGTGTGCAGTGATGTATGGAGGATACGGTGGGGATTATTTTTGATTGGTCATTGCTGCTGATGGTTCACGTGTGAGATTCATTTTTGATGGTATGCTTTATTTTATTCGGTGCATTTAATGGTGCTTTGATTTAAAAGATATTGCGTATTACTCTTGCACGTGAAGTTGTTTTATTGATTTGCTGATTGATGGTATTTAATTGGATCTGATTGGTGATTTTTTGAGCGCATGATTTACTTGGTATTAAAATTGCTCTCACATATGGCAAGTAAGATGGGATTCTCTGAGATGCATTGTATGGTTATTATGGTGGTCTCAATTTTTGATTGGTCAATTGTGATCACGTAGGGACAATATTCAGTATCATTGTTTTTTTTGGGACTGTGATCATGTAGGGACAATATTCGGATGGTGAACTCAGGATACTCACGTGTATATTTGATGATGATTGGTCGGAGAGTACACATGGCCAATTATTAATACTGTTATCATGGGTAATATATTCGAATATTGTTAATATCTGCTGATTCATAAACTGTTCCTACTGATTGGGTACTGTTCGAATTTTATGAATACTGGTAGATGATGGTTTATTATGGCAGCGCTGGAACTTAATTCTGGTTGGATAACATTTATACTGTTCATGATTGGTTGTTGTATACGCTAATTCTGGTCTTGACAGTTGGTCTTCTAATGTTTTACTAGTCTTGGTGAGTTGAATTTTTATTCAACGATGAACCCTAGTAATTAACATATTTTTGGCTTGATTTGATGTTCCTACTGGCTGCATATTTTGATTCGTTTCTACTGATCGTTTCTTGCTGATTGTTACTGCTGATCGGTTTCTACTAGTTGTTTTGGGGTTCCTTCTGGTTGATCAAGTGTGTGTCTTATCATATCTCAAAGTGCGTGGTGAACACTTTAGCGATAACTTGTTTGTATGTTAATGATGTGACAAAGACTTGATGATTCTAGTGAACGGGTGAGATCTACAAAAAGTACTTAATGCTCGCATTTGCTATCACTTTAAGGAGTTACATTGTAGTGCTCAGGGTTAGTGAAGGGGCGAGATCTATAGAAAAGGTGCTTAATGCTCACATTTGCTAGTGCATCATCTGAGTTTGGAGTCATGTGGATAGTACAAGATATAAGACGCATACATTGGTGTTTCTACTGTTCTCCATTCCTACTGGTGGTTGACTATTTTGATTCTGCTGCTGATATGATTTTTCTGCTACTGCATTTTATTTCTTTTGTTTAGTTGTAAAAAAAAATAAAAAAAAAATCGTATTATTTCTTGTTCTTAGTGAAAAAAAAATTGAGGTGGTTAGTATAATTTTGAGGGGAAGCTTATGATTTATATACTTATCATCTACATGCATCACTTGAGGGGAAGCGTCTACGAGTTGCACAAGACCCTTATTAGATGAAGGGGAAGAAGATTCATGGTGTGCAGCTTATTATTGTGATGACATGTTTTAGCATTGTTTCTTCATACATGTTGTTTTGTACTATCAAGAAACTGGAACTTAACATAGTCAAATTCCAGTTTAGGGGAAGATTGTTGAGAATTATGAAGAATACAAAACTACAAGCAAGAATGAAGAAAGAAGAAACAAGGAGGGTCTATTTTATAATTAGGTAGCTTTGTTAGTAAGCTACATTTAGGGTTTATGTAACCTCCCTCTCCTATATAAAGAGGGCAGGCGTCTAGGGTTTTAGTATCCTTTTCATTCATTTCATAGTAGACATCTCCAATGAGAGTCTAATTAACGCATAGAGCGTGTAGTAGTAATAGTAGTTGTAGTAGTAGTTTTTATATTCAATAAAGAAAACCTTATTAGTGATATTGATTGTGTTTATTATTATTCCGATGTGCATTCAATCGTGTTATTTCTTTTGTTTAAAAAAAAAAAAAAAAAAACCTCTAACATGTTTGTGTTCAGTTTCTACTCTTTCTTGCTTGCAGGTTTTGGTGTTTGTTAAATACCACACAACTAATGGTTTTCATCTCACCATGTCTTTCTGACACAAGAGTTGACTAGCCCACAGGATTATGGCTTGTGGTAAAGGCTGCGGAAATCCATAAATGGTAATCAACTCACCATGATGATGACGACATTCCATCAAAGAGTTGGCTAGTCCAAAAGCAAACGGTTTTGGTAAAGACATCTTAATTCCGTTGATAGTTGCTGATTTACTAAAAATTAGAGGGTTATCAATGTACCTCTCACACACAAAACATTGGCTAGTCCTGAGCAAACGGCTACAGGTAAAGACATTTCAAATCCGTTCATGGTTGCTGATTTGCTAATAAATCGATGGTTATCGCTGTACCATAGTTTTCGAACTTAAACATTTGGCTACCCAGAGTGATGGCTATTGGTAAAGAGACATCAAATCCATTATTTTCAATAATTCACATCTCACAGGAGTTAACACACCTCGATGTGATGAGAATAGTATGAAACTAATATGTTTTGATGTACATGTTGTCATTTGTTGTTGAAAGATCGGAGATTCAGAGTTTCTTCATCAAAGAGATGATTTTGTTTTGATTCTTTGCCGATGATGTTCGAGTACAATCCTCTAGTGCTGAAAGGTTAAAGATCTATCAAGAAACTGGAAATTAACCAAGTCAAATTCCAGTTTAGGGGAGGATTGTTGGGAATTATGTGAAGTACGAATTATGCTGTTGTTTCTGCTGAATGGATTCTGCCGAAGTGTATGGATTCTGGCCAAGACATAGTTCTACTAAAGTTATATTGTTATTAGTTTGTTTCTGCGGATATAGTTATTCCGTATTTTCTATAGTTTGTTACGATATGCATGAGCTTTATTAGGAAGTGATTGTGTATATATTATTTAGTTTTACGTTTCTTAGAGAAGTTAGGGTTCCTTGTCTATAAAAGGAACACAATAGAATGAATTATGTATAAGACGTTTTACAAGTTATTAATATAACGATCCATAGAGGATCAAAGAGTTCTTAGTTATCTGTGCTTTATACTTGTGTTTATATTCCGCTAAAGAATACAAGTTATAGAGATTTTCTTTTAGTTTGTTTGTGATTACATAAGCAATACTAACGATCTACAAAGCTCAAGAACTTTCAAGGTCTGCTAGATTTCAACAGGTTCCTACTGGTTCTTGGCCAGAATAGGCTGCTCTTAGCTGGATCTAACTAGTTCTTGGCCGCAATAGCTGGTTCCTTTTTAGCCGGAATAGCTGGTTCTTAACTGGTTCTTACTGTTTCTTGGCCGGAATAGCTAGTTCTTAACTGGTTCCTACTAGTTCTTGGCCGGAATAAATAGTTCTTAACTGGTTCTAACTGTTTCTTGGCCGAAATAGGCATTAGATGGATCTAACTGGTTCTAGGCCGGAATAACTGGTTCCAATATCGATCTAACTGGTTTTTGGCCAAAGTAGCCGGTTCTTAACTGGTTGTTATTGGTTATTGGCCGGAATAGCTAGTTCTTAACTAGATCTAACTACTGGTTCTTGACTAGAATAACCGGTTCTCAATTGGTTCTAACTGGTTCCTACTAGTTCTTGGCCGGAATAGGCAGTTCTTAGCTGGATGTAAATGGTTCTTGGCCGAAATAGCTTGTTCCTTTTTGTATCTAACTGGTTATTGGCCGGAATAGCTGGTTCTTAACTTGTTCTTACATGAATTATTGGTTCTTAACTGGTTCTGACTGGTTCTTGGCCAACATAGGCAGTTCTTAATTGGATCTAACTGGTTCTTGGCCGAAATAACTGGTTCCAATCTGGATCTAACTTTTTCTTGGCCAGAATAGCCGGTTCTTAACTGGTTCTTGGCCGGAATAGCCGGTTCTTAGTTGGATTTAACTAGTTCTTGGACGGAATAGACGTTTCTTAGCCGGATCTACTTGGCATAAAGAGCCGGTTCTTAGCCAGATCTAACTGGTTCTTGGCACGAATAGCTGGTTCTTAGCCGGTTCACATTTAAACCAAAATTTTAATCTCGCGTAAGAATTTAACGTTTAGATTCCCTAAAAATTAAATTTAACTTAAATTTTCCCGCCAAAATACTTTTTTTAATTTAACATGTGTAGTAATGGATCTAACTAGTTATTGGCGGGAATAGCTGGTTCCAACTGGTTCTTGCCCGGAAAAGGCTGTTATTAGTTGGATCAAATTAGTTCTTGGCCGGAATACCTGGTTCCTATTTGAATCTAACTGGTTATTGGCTGGAATAACTGGTTTTTAACTGGTTCCTACTGGTTCTTGGCTGGAATAACTAGTTCTTAACTGGTTCCTAGCCGAAATAGGTAGTTCTTTGTTGGATCTATTTGGTTCTAAGCCTGAATCACTGGTTCCTATATGGATTTAACTGGTTTTTGGCCAAAATAGCCGGTTCTTACTGGTTATTGCCGGAATAGCTGGTTCTTATTTGGATATAACAGGTTCCTACTCGTTCTTGACTGGAATAGCCGGTTCCTAACTTGATCCGACTGGTTTTTGGCTGGAATAGGCAGTTCTAAGCTAGATCTAACTAGTTTTTGGCCAGAATAACATGTTTGTATTCGTATCTAACTGATTATTAGCCGAAATAGCTGGTTCTTAACTAGTTCGTGGCCGGAACACACGGTTCTTAACTAGTTCTAACTGGTTCCTACAGGTTCTTGACCGAAATTATCGGTTCTTAACTTGTTTTAACTGGTTCCTACTAGTTTTTAGCCGGAATAGGCAGTTCTTAGCTGGATCTAACTGGTTCTTGGCCGGAATAACTGGTTCCTATCTGGATCTAACTTGTTCTTGGCCAGAATAGCCGGTTCTTAACTGGTTCTTGGCCGGAATAACCGGTTCTTAGTTGGATCTAACTGGTTCTTGGACGTAATAGACGTTTCTTAGCTGGATCTACTTGGCCTAAAGAGCCGGTTCTTAGCCAGATCTAACTGGTTCTTGGTATGAATAGCTAGTTCTTAGCCGGTTTACATTCCAAAATTTGAATCTTGCGTAAAAATTTAACGTTTAGTCTCCCCTAAAAATTAAATTTTACTCAAATTTTCCCGCCAAAATCCTTTTTTTTTGGATTTAACTTGTGTAGTGATGGATCTAATTAGTTATTGGCCGGAATAACTGGTTCCTACTAGTTCTTGGCTGGAATAGGCTGTTCTTAGTGTGGAAAAAATCGAGCTCGAGTCGAGTTTCGAGCTCGAGTTTGAGATGACGAGCCATCTCTAGCTTGAAATCCAAAGCTTAACCGAGCTCGAGTTTAGTAATCGATTCGAGTTCGAGCTTGGCAGTACTCGGCTTGACTTTGCTCGTTTACACCCCTATATTCATGAGTAATCCAAAGTAATAACTATTCACTAGAGATGCTCTATAATTTTATTAATTTGAAACAGAAGTGATAAGGAATTGCATCTGATTATACATTACAACTACTTTCAGTAATTAATTATATAACCCATGTATTACACCTAGGAGAGATGCTTAGGATTGGTTATTGAGATTTTTTATTAATTTATAGGAAATTACGTTATTATAGGGAGATTTAGTACGGATATTAAAAGAGAATGAAATTTGAAAATTTACTAATTATAGTTTGATGGGACACTTGATTTTTTATTTATTTATTGTTTTATTGTTATATTAATTTTATAGATTTTTGTGGCTAATAATAGTAATAACATTTGTGTTTTATATAAGGGAAGTGATTTGCACACTTAATTTATTGATTAGGACACTCAGAGTACAAGCATATAAAGCACCATGTGAGTTTTGTACAATTAATTGAAGCACAAAAAAAGAGTGTTCTAATAACTATTAGGAATGTGCAAATCACTTCCCTTTATATAAGGGTTGATTGGTGTTTAGAAAATAGCATGTAGATTTTAGAATGAGAAATAGGTGACAACATTATGTTGGTTGCCGATGAGGAACCCACGACTTCACAAACCAATAAGTAAATGCCATTCAAATTTAGGCACAAAATTAGGCATACATTTAGGCACCCCAATCATTTATCTTTTAGAATAAGTTACCAAAATGAATATGCTAAAATGGGCCAAATTTTATTTGTTTACCAAAATGGACCTTTGAGCACCACGTCAAATATAGAGATTTGACATAAAAGTATGAAAATATTTGCTACACCTAATTGGCTCACCCGCATACTAGTGTAACCTTTTTATTCTTCTCACTTTAAAGTGTGTAAACTTACTTAAAAAGTGTGAGTACGTTACTATTTTTTAGTAGTGCTAAAAAACACCCTTACTTTTTTGATCCTTGATCTTATTTAAATTTACACCCGTACCCCTTCAACTTATTTAAATTTACACTCGTACCCTTCAACTTTCATTGTAAAAACAAAAAAACTCTAATCATAAATCACATAAAAAAACATTTTCACTATCTTTATTTAAATGTGTGCTTGTTTACATCTCACCTCCTCATAACTCGCTTCGACGTGATTAGGTATTGTTGTCGTATTTTGTAATGTTCATTATCCTTTATCTTATCATGATTTTACACTTTTAACCTTTAACGTATATAAAATGACTAAAAGCACCCTAAATTAAATATGATCTATAATCAAAACATCAACTATACCTATCAATTCATAGGGTTTTAATCCAATAATCAATTACATTTTTTATCATTCTCATTTGTTGAGTATTTAAGTTTTTGTATAATTTTTCAAAAGTTTTGAATTCAGTCAAAAAATGAAACTTTCTCTCGTGTTTAAGAGTCATTGTCAGTTTGACTATGTTGATAGTTAATTAACCGGGTACTTTTTACACACTCCACAAAATAATTGAAATTTGAATATTTATACATTCACAAAGATGAAAATATAATTAATTATGTTTGGATATTTATACCCTTACAAAGAGGAAGGCCCAGTTTGGCTAAGCTTATTTAACATAAGCCGATTTGAGTTTATTTTTTATAAACTTCGATTTTCTGGTTTATTTTAAGACTTGTTGGCTTATATAAGTTTATTATGATATGATATGCTTATAAAAGTAGACAAGTGTCAAAATAAGTTGTAAAATTGAGGTTTATTAAAATGAAAGATGATTTGTACACTTCAAAAAGTGATTGACACACTCAAAATAATTGTGTTTGACATTTATATGAAAATAATTGTGTTTGGATATTTATACCCTCGTAGTAACACTTATATTTTCACCCAGTGAGGATATAAATTTCAAAACACAATTATTTTTGAGTGAGTGTACAAATCACCTCACTATTAAAATACACCATACATACCCTTCAATCATTATCACTTTCTCTGAAACAATTTCTAACAACCACCGCCATCTCCGGCAGCCACCACCAAACAAATTAACTCAATTTAAACAAATTTTATAAAAATTAAAAACCCATAACCCTCTAATTTAACTTCAAAAGTGTTTGGTAGTCAAAGTTTGAAGATATGAGAGATTTGGTGACATGGGTTTTTGGTAGTCAAAACGTTTGATTCAGGTAATGTGAGATACCCAACAAACCACAAACGTTTGATTCGTTGCAACATCTTCAGGTACCTGTTTAATTTTGATATTTGTTACAACATCTTTGGTTTTTTTTTATTAATTTTGATATTTGTTGCATAATTTTTTAATTAATTTGTGCTTATTTGATTTGGTGAGAGAGAGATAACTGTCATGGGAATATGTGATTTAGGGGGTGTTTGGTTAAGCTTATATAAACAACTTACAAGCTTATGCCAAAGTGCTTATTAGTTATTTGGGGGAATGGAGGTTTTTCGATAATGAATAAATGCATAAGTTAAGCATAAGGTGACCTTGATACATTACATCATCTTATTATCCTTTGGGCATGATTGAAGCCAATATAATGTATGTAGCCTTGTTGTGCCTCGAGATAAGAACCACATATATAAAGGCGTTATCTTTGTTAAGTTTGGTTATAAAAGCTGTAAGGATTAGTTTCTCTTGTTTACACTCTACTACATTTTAGATAAAAGCGATTATATTTTCTCTTTCCAAATCCAAATCCAAACCCGCTTACAAACCAAACGCACCCTTACTGATATAGATAAAAGCGATGGTCTATGAAGTGCTTTTATCTATATCATTGAACTCTCTGCGAAAAGACATTTTCTTTTTTTGTCATTTGATTGCATGCGTTTCACTTTCTTTTTGGATTAGCTATAAACTGTCATCCATACCCCACCTTAAATAGACATAAAGTTTCAACCTTTTCAAGTTTAATTAGTCCAAGATTATTGACGAGATGTTTTATGAAAAGGTTCTTATGATTGTTTGTAGAAAAAAAGATAGAATTTATTTTTAGGTTGATTATTTTTTAAATTTTGGTGTAGATGATGTTTAGATAATGGTGAGATTTGTTGATGTTCTTGCGAGCTTTATTAGCTTTAATTGGTTTTTGAGATTTTGGTAAGCCTATGAATGTTTTTTAAGATTTTTGAATTGTTTTTATATGGATTTAAGATTGCTTTTGATGTTTACTGCTTGTTAGTATTTGATGATAAGTGATGATGATGATGTAATGTAACTATCCTTTTTGGATGCGTATGTTGTGTGTTGTAATGGAATGAATTATGATGTTTAGGTTTTCGGTTTCGAGATTTTGAGTTTGGATGTTTTTTTATATAGGATTTGGGTTGGATTCAGGTTTCAGGATTTTAAGACTTTGTTGGTGAGTTGTTAGGATATGGATTTGAGATTGCTTTTGATGTTTATAAGTGACGGTGCAGCTATCCTGGTTTAATACCCGTTTTGTCTGCTCAAATGAAGTGAATTAATTTAGGATTCAGATGTTACAGCTACAACTTTAAGCATTAATTATGTCTCTTGAAGAGAATGATATCAACAGAACGTGTTTGTATAAAGATTCATGTTTGTATGCTTGTTTATTACAATTAAGCTAACGTATATGTGTGTGTTTGTATGCGTTAAGTTGTTAACATCTCTCCCACGGGTGTCACTTTTAAAGTTATAGAAATTGCTCTGCATTTTTAAAGTTATGGTTTACTGTTTCAAATTAGCTGCGTGTTTACAGTTGATGCTAGTGTTGAGGTACCTGCAAATTCTTGGTCAGCGATACACTGGGCTAATCTTAGGGGTGTTTGTGTAGGCTTATATGTATGCTTATTTGATTTCAGCTTATATGTACGTAGACATGTAAAAGATAACATATCGGCTGATTTTTAAGAAACTTAAAAATCCCCAATATCTGATGTGGATCCCCAATACCCGATGGGGATGGGGAAGCAAAACTATTTCCCAATGGGGATGGGGATGTGGACTTGGGATAGGGGACGGGGATGGGAAATGCAATCCCTGACATACCCGACCCCGTTGCCATCCCATAGACTGAAGGATCACTACATTTCCACATTGCATAATAAGTTGAATGCGAAAATGATAGGGGTCACTCATCACTGCCAATAAACCATAGTCTTGATACAGACTTTTATGCATTTATAATGAACATGTGAATGATGATCATGACCCCTCACTGATACATAATGTAATATGTACTCGAGCTTCATGTCTCACTAGATTTTGCAATTGTTTGGTAATTAGGGTGTTTCGAAAATGGGGAAGCTGACACTGAAAATGACTGAGATGGAGACTGTATGATCTTGTGCTAGTTTGCTTGGAACCATATGTAACGTTTTCATATCTTAGGGTGTTTAGCTTGTTGCACTGACTACTAGCTGATAAGAAAGAAAGCTTGTATACGACTCTGTTTTCATGTCAACATGTAAATTAGTTAAATTTTAAAGTTTGATCATTCTAATATTTAAAAGTACTGCAATTATCCTAGTGCCTACAGAGACGTTATCTGTGTTTGGGGCTCATGAGTATTGTATTCAGGTTACAACTGTGTTGATTATATGACACACTGTTTCATTAGGTTACAATTTGGTATGATGCCTTCAACACATGTGACTTAAAAGTTTATAATTTAAACTGATTTGAAATCTAAAAGGACTCTTCTTTGCTAGGAACAAAAGTGCCATTTTCTCAAAGTCATGACTAATGCTTCCCTTTCTTGATTGTGCATTGCATTAGTGTTTCTGTTCTTTACCTTATTTTGTAGAGGCTCACGGGTTTTTTTTGGGTAAATATAGTGTTTTTTGTGTATAAATTACGAACATGTGTGTCGTTAAAATGATGGCTTTTGCAACCTGATATTGATGATTTTAATAAGATTTGTTTGACCCAGAAGAACAAAATACGTACAATGACTAAAATGGGACGAATGAAAATGTATGTTGGTGTTTCATGCTGATAACTGTAATACAACTGATAAGAGCATAGATGCCCATTCTCAAAGGTACATAATGATTGATTGAAATTAGGAATTTTTTATTAGTTTCATTACAGTTAGGATGCTTTGAAGTTAGATGTCTCATTTCGGCTTCTGGGAATATGCATTAGGCGGAACTTTTGATAGTCTTGGCTGAAACAGCTGTTTTTAGACTAACATGAATAACTGAAGTAGTATTGCTTTTTGATGTTACACTTTCTGATAATTGAACAAAAATGGTTTTTTTGTGCAATTGTCAGCGGTTGTTTCTGTTGTCTATGGGGCGGGGGGAATCAGTGAACTTTTGCATGATGAAATATCTTGGATTATCTAGAGGAAAAAAAAAAACACGCAGAAACTAGGAAATGTCAAAGTAACTATGGTACTTGATCTTTCTGAAAACTTAATTATTTTTGTTATGAAATGCCGAACACAGGGTTTTCTTGCTCTTTCACTGGTGACACTGGAGAAATACGAGTTGAAGTGAGGGAGCAGATTGATACAAAGGTTGCAGAGTGACGAGAGGAAGGAAAGGCAGAGATCATTCTTGGTGTTCTGTTCATAGATGAAGTCCACATGCTTGATATCTGAGTGTTTTTCATACCTAAACCGGGCCTTAGAAAACGACATGGCACCAGTGTATAGTACACTGAAGATGACATTCGCAAGATTTTTGATATAAGGTGTCAAGAGGAAGATGTGGACATATCTGATGATGCATAAGTTTTGTTGACAAAAATTGGGGTTGAAACATCTCTGAGATACGCCATAAACTTGATCACATCAGCTGCATTGGCTTGCCAGAAGAGGAAAGGGAAGGCTGTGGAAATGGAAGACGTGAGCCGAGTTTATGAGCTGTTTTGGGATGTGTGAAGATCTACACAGTACTTGATCGAGTATCAAAGCCAGTACATGTTATATGAGGCAGCAACAGGGGAGGAAGATGAATCCAACATGATGGTTTGACAATGACGTGCTTGTAATTCCTTTTTATTAGTTTCAGTTTCAAGTCTGGTTGTTTTTTGAGTCTATGTATGGTGTGAATTTACAGTGTAGAACAGTAGAATCAGCTAATCATGTCCGATGGCAACATGAAGAATGTGCTACTTTTTCATCCAGTTAGCGATTGTTGGTCTATGTCTAATCGTTGAGTTGTGTGCGAGATGATTTTTTGAGTTTGAATGTGTGACCAAAACAACTTATACAATATCAGGCATGCTTTTGTAATCATATTGGGCGAAAAACATTCCGGGCCAGCCTGATCCTTACAAAAAATGTTCTCGTTTTGACCCGTTACACAAGCCGCCAAACATGCCCATTTTCCCACCCTTACGAATATTTATTCAAAGAGCAGCCATACCATCCAAGATGTTGCAACATAATCAAATAACTTTTCAAGAAGACTTGTAGCTTTGGTTGCTACAGTCTATTTGTCGGAGTCCTTCCGGTAGCAAGATGAGTGATTTCTTGCCAATATTCTCCATATGGCAAGCTAACATGAATACCAGAATCATAATAACTACCTTAATGTATCCTACGTGGCAAAAATGAATACCTAATGCTTATAAGCTCCTAAATAGTTTTATTCAAAAAACTAAACCATAACTTTTGTAATCATATTTAGCACGCTAATATCTGTAGGGGATTCTAATAAAACTGGGAAAAATACATTCCGGGGCAACCTGATCCATACCAAATATGTTCTCATTTTGACCCGTTACACAAGCGCTAGACCTGCCCATTTTCCCACCCTTACAAATATTTATTCAAAGAGCAGCCATAACATCCAAGATATTGCAACATAAAGCTGAGATCCGGTGCAAATGGCACGGCATCCGGTTCCTAATACTTACGTATTCATGATCCCTTTAGGTTTTGCAGCGTTATGGAAGAAACTGAGCATATCACTTTTCTGATGACGTTCCAATTCGACCCACATGATGTCAGCCGGATCATGAGCTTTCTCAAGATGTTGAGTAACTGAGAACTCACTTCCCGAGCCTTTTGGAGAGCTTTCACTTGTAAGTAATGAGTGCTACACCAGTCTCCACAGTATTTAACTTTCCATGTGCATCATCGCTTTTTGACTGGGCTTACGAACTAAAGAATACAGGCGGGACTGAGATCATAAATACAATCGTTAAAACTTCGTTTACACAACTAAATTCTTCACATGTTAAAAGCAGTTTAGCGAGCAGTGGGTCCAATGGAAACTGAGTCATTTTTAGCCCAATATCCATAGTTAATACAGGTAGACATGTAGTTAAGATCATTAAGTTTAGGTGGCGGATCCATGAACTCGAAATCAAGTAAATTTTCAATTTTTGACGACTTAAGAAGCAAATGTACGTTCCCCAGATTCGCCTTCTGGATTTCTAGGATGGAGTTGTCGAAGCATTTCTTTTTGTACTGCTTCTGTAAAAGGACGGTAACAGGTACCGGGCCAAATAGCAAACAAACTACAAATTCCTAATAGTAATCTGACTACAACTTTCAACAAAATTCATTATGCTTAACGAAACAGTGAAACACGTTTGACAGATGTAACCAGCATACTTTGCCCCCAATTTTTCAATTTTACAGAAATTGGATTGAGGAAAAATGCACTCTTACATCTCTTACGGTACTTACGCAACAAGAAAACTAAAACACACTTACAAACATATTTAACAAAGTAACATTTATGTAACTACGACATGCAGTGCTCCTTGATGCAGTTACTTTCAAATTTCACCAAGAAAGCTTGGTATTAGACCTGAAAGCGTTCAAAAATGAAACCAAGTTAGTGATGATTTATTAACAAACTCATGTAAAATCAGATTATACAAAATGGGAGAACATAGTACCTTATATATTTTGAAGCACATCGAGAATGCGCTGCAACTCATTGACAACCATTTCAATTTTCATCCGTTGTGGTGGGGAATCAACAGAGCATGATACTCCAATCCTGATAACTGCAACCAAACATTCTTCCACTTTCTTTGCATTCGCTTCCGTACTTTGCAACACAATTGCATCATCATCAATAACATCGATTACATGATCCGGTAATGCCATGTAAGCAAATTTATGAAGGCTAAGACCATCGTTGAACATGTTATCTGTCGGCCTTTTCCCGGTCATCACCTCTAGTAATAATATTCCAAAACTGTAGACATCCCCAGTACTTGTCATCTCGCTCCCAATACCATACTCTACAAATGAAAAACAATTAATTAACTTACAAACTTTAACCTGTCAATAAATATAAGCATCATGGAATAAAAGTGGAATTACCTGGAGGTGCATAACCAATTGTTCCTTTAACCCCGGTTGAGCTGTTTTGGTTTAAGTCTGTACCAAGTAGTCGAGCTAAACCAAAGTCTCCAACATGAGCCACCATATCATCATCAAGTAGAATGTTACTCGGCTTCAAGTCACCGTGAACAATCGTGGTTTGGCAGCGGTTGTGAAGATAATCAAGGCGCGTGGCAACATCTCTCAGAATGTTTATTCGTTGAAGAAGGTTCAGTTTCGATGTATTTGCACTTGAATAGAGCCAGTTGTGTACACTTCCATTGGGCATAAGCTCGTAAACCAGAGCTTTGAAATCATTGCCTTGGAAATCAGTACTTGAACATGAAGTTATCATCTTCAACAGATTACGGTGTCGAATATTCTGCCATGCATCACATTCTGCTAGAAAACTTCTGTGAGCTCCTTTATTTTGAAGATGCAAAACTTTGACTGCAACAGGTTTATTATGATTAGAATCGAGGATTCCTTTGTAAACGGAGCTAAACCCACCCTCCCCAATCAAATTTGCTGTAGAGAAGCCATCAGTAGCCTTGAGAAGTTGATGGTATGAAACTTTCATGAACCATTCACTCCCTGATGATAGAGATGGTTGACTGTTGCGTTTCTTCTTACACAAAAGATACACAAAACATAATATGACGAGCAACATGACTGCAATCACGATGACTAATATGAAGAAAGGAAACTTTTTTTTCTTACTACCCGTCTCCTTGCATTTGGGTAACTTAAGTGTAACCAAACCACCACAAAGCCTATCGTTCCCCAAAACTGAAAATGCACTTGTATTGGCAAACACTCCTACAACCGGTACTTCACCCTCAAAATCATTAAAGGATAGGTTCAAATACTCTAAGGATTTCCATTTCCCTAAAAATTGTGGAATTCTACCTGATAAATTATTTTCAGAAATGTCGAGTACCCCCAATCCTCCCAAGGAACTTAATGAAGATGGTATTGTGCCTTCAAATCTATTGCCACTAAGGTATAACTTTGTAAGGCTAATACACTCACCAAGGCTACTAGTAATGGGACCTGATAAATTATTATGAGATAAATAGAGCTCGCTCAACATCTTGAGATCTTTAACCTCTGGTGGAATTGAACCAGACAGGCGGTTTTGAGAAAGATCTAAAAAATAAGTTAGTGATGGAAGTTGAAGAAGCTGCTTTGGTATTTGACCACTGAGTCTATTGTATGAAAGGTCTAACCCATTAAGTTCTCTACAATTCTCAAGGCTAGATGGAATATGGCCTTCTAATTTGTTGGAATATAAATAAAGTTTAGTCAACAATGATAGGTTCCCAATGGCATTAGGGATAGGCCCTGTAAATTGATTGCTAAGTAGACTGAGATACTGTAGCTTTTGTAGTTTACCAATGGTAGTAGGGATTTTTCCTTTGAATCCGTTATGTCCTAAATCTAAAGCGGTCAAACCAACTAGACTACCTATACTTGAAGGGAGTCTTCCAAATAATTGATTGTGTCCTAAATTTAGATAGGTGAGTTGATCAGAAAGATTACCTATTGACATAGGAAGCACTCCTACAAAGTCGCAATTTGAAAGACTCAACCTTACTAATCTGGTGCAGTTTTTCAAAGAATCAATAAACCTCATGTCATCAGCTTCTCCGCGTCCATGGAAGTTGTTATTCAGTAGTCTAATTATCTTAATATCTCTTAGTTTTGAAAAATCAATTGTCAACTTCCCACTAAAATTGTTGTCACTCATTTCAAGATATTGTAATTTAGAACAATTAGAAAGAGAAGGTGGAAGAACTCCGGTCAGTTCATTATCTCGTAACTGAAGCCACTCAAGATTTGGGAGCTGATTACCAATTTCTGAAGGAAGACTACCAGTGACGTGATTTTCAGATAAGGAAAAATTAGCTAGGAGTGAGAGGTTGAAAATGGAATGAGGGATGCTTCCATATAAGTTGCAGCCACCAGAGTAAAATGCCGTCAATCTTTTCCAATGACCCAATGTATATGGAATGCTCCCACCCAACGGGTTCTCTGCAGCAGAGAACCTTTCCATTGATGTGATATTCCCCAAGAAAGGTGGGATTCCACCTGTTAACTTATTGTCTTCAATTACAAGACTAGCAAGTTTCGAGAGTAAACTCACCTCCTTGGGTATGCTTCCAGCAAGCTTATTTCGAGAGAGCCAAAGGTCTTCGAGGTTAGAACAACCAGACAAGTTTGTTGGAATGACTCCACTGAATTTGTTTCTATTAAGATAAAGATGACGTAGCCTAGATAGACGACCAAGTTCATGAGGAATGGTTCCTTGAAAGCTGTTGTTCCTGAGATAAAGCTCGCGGAGGAAGCTCAGGTTTCCTACATGAGGAGACAACGAGCCTTATATGCCTTGCGAATCCAGCCGTAAAGCAATCACTCGTTTGTGCCGCTTTCCACATGAAATACCACTCCAGTCACAGAAATGAAAGGAATGGTTCCACGAGGTTAGAACTTTGTACGGATCATGGGTGATCATTGACTTAAATGACAACAAAGCGTGATAATCAGTCTCATTACCACCATAGGAAGCAGAGACAGTGGCGGAAGTAAGACATATAATCGCGAGACCATAAAAGAGAATTGAAATTTGAGAGGAAGATGACAAGTAACTTAATGATTGTGGTGACTTCATTTTTGGAAATTTACAGTATTGGCTTTTAAGTGACTGGTGAAATGAATTGGCAAAAAATATACGTCTACAATTATTTATATATAAGACGAACCAATATTAACAAATAAAACTGAACGCATTATAATAATAAAAGTTCCTTAAATTTAATGTTTAATTTAACTTTGTGAAGAGGATGCCGGCCATCAACAAATTCCTTAACTTTAATATTTACATGCAAATTGTGAAGAGGATGCCGGCCATCAACAAAATTTTGTATAATCACCGAAGACTTTTAAGAAGACTTGAGATAGGGAAGACTTTTAAGAAGTCTTGGTACAGGGCCGGCTCTGGCATATGGCGAGGCGGGCGATGGCCCAGGGCATCAAAGAAATAAGGGGCATCATCGCGTTTGAGGTTCGATGTGTAAAAGAGTGAAGATATTTTTTTTATTATTATTATTTTTTTTTTTTTGCGCTACACATCTCAGGAAGAAGGGCATAACATGAACAAAAAAAATGAGTTGACGTATGTTGGTGTTCGATCTTGAAGAAGAAATTAGAATGCAAGTTGGAGGAATAAGATGAATAGTGTAAAGTTTGTGTTGGATTGAGTTTTGTGATTTTTGTTTCGGGAGTATAACAACATCACGTGGAATTTGTTTGACCTAAGTATTTGTTTCTTATTTGATTGTCATTTTATTTTACTTGTATATTTTTAAAAGAATTGTTACTGAGTTTTTCAGGTTTTACATTTTTATTTTAGCCGAGTATTATTACAAGATTCGTGGCAATTAAGTTTTTTTTAGTAATCATGGTTTTCGACTTTTTTGCTGACTAATTCACAAGATTTGAACCCTCCGTCACACAAACTCAAACCGGGTAAAACCCTTCTTTCTTATGGGGTTGGTATGGCCACTCCAGGGTTGTTTGCACTATCAAAAATTAGACTTGAGGCCTCACACATCTTAGAGTGATAGTCACAAGTCCTTTTGTTACTAGATTACCTCTGAGTTGCTATCGCAATTAAGTTTTCTTTATCTTTACCTGCTTCTCATTTCGTAAGCATATATAAAGATATTGCTTTCATTTATTAATCGCAAAAAACACATTAGGTGCGTGGAATCGTATGTTCTTCTTTTTTATCATTGCTTTGTGAGTACATTTGCTGTCGAGGGATATAGCATACACTATTTGTACGTGCATGGTTGGGTACTTCGCTAAATTTGTGTGGTTGTTTTGTTATTTGCATGGTAAGGACGGATTCATATTTGTTTTATACCGTTTTTTAAAGTTATAATACACTTGTATCTAGTTGATATATGCATTTTTGTTTTACGTGAAAACTCCAAAAAAGGATATGTTAATATATTAGGGGCATGTTCCGATCATCTCGTCCTGGGCATCAAAAACCTCATGAACGGCCCTGACTTGGGTTATGGAAGACTACACTTATATTGCATATATCATAGACAAGTAACTAACGAGTATTGTTCGTAGGCCGCACTTTGTTGCGTACTTTTAAGTGAAACAGATCGTATAACATCGTCAAATAACTCTCAAAACTCTAAACATTTTATGAAGAAGAAATAATATATATTTAATGAAGATTATGAAAATTTTCATATTTTTTAAGAAAGTATAAATGACAGTTGCTTAGTTTGCTTAATTTTATTATGTATATTCTAAAAGAGTATGAGATACACAGTACTTTACTTTTTCAATATGTAAATGCAAAGAGTAAGAGAATATTTTTACAAAGTATAACTTATACTTAAATTTAATCATTATATCATTTTTACAAAGCGTAAGACAGTGGCGGACCCAGAAAAAAATCTAAGGTGGTTCTTTTACTTAATTGACGCAACAAAATCAGAGGGTCAAGATATCAAACGGTACGGTCAATGGTTCGGGTCAAGTTATGCCATATGGCAATGTTTCAATGATTAAAATAGACACTATTTTTTATATCAGATTGACAATGCAATATGTAGGTATCTATTATTAGAAAAGGATAATGTCATTTTGATAAAATTGAGAACACCTGAATCAAATCTTCAATTGTTATACTCATTGTTTAGTGATTATTGAGAGCATACATTACTTTATTGATCAACAGTTGAAAAGTAGTCATCTTTTAAAGTTTACATGTAAAAGAAAAAGAAAAAAAAAACATTGTCTAAAAACTGAAATAATAAAAATAGAAACATTAAATTGCAAGAGGTATAAATTAAAACTATTTATCTAGACGCAACTACAAAACTGCAAACACAACATGCTACATTTGAATTTTGAATTTTTGAGCTAGACAAAAGAAAGTATTAACTTAAAACCACCCTAAAATTTGCTCTATCCGAACTAGAAGTAAGCTTTTTTATTCAATATTGCTATATCCTGAACAATAAAATTGCTATATCCAGGATACTTTATTATTTTTTTCTTACTTTATCCAACAAGAAACCTTTGACCAACCTTCCATATACCCATCTTCTTCCCTGGTTCTAGTTCTGCATTATTACAACTCCGATCCGGCTATATTCTTTTTCTTTTTTCTATCTTTCTCCTTCTCAATAATTAGATCCAAGCTTTTCAAGGTGGTTCCTTATGTATTTCCAAGGTGGTTCCTTACAAAAATACTACATCGCTTGTAATTGAAAAATAATTCCAAGGTGGTACCCGGGCACCACCTACATTCTACCTAGGTCCGCCTTTGGCGTAAGAGCATATTTTCAATATGTAATGATTAAGTTACCACCCTTGCCTCTGGAGACAGAGGTCAAGGGTTCGATCCTTACTCCTTGCAAAGCCGTAGGTTCTTTACTACCTTTGGTAGAACCGGAATCAGCCTCTATACCTTTGGTAGGGATAGGGTTGTCTACATCTCAACCTCCCCCATACACCGTATTGGAAGTTATTTGGAATGATGATGGATTGGGTCAACTAATAGTGCTAACCCATTATATATGTTGATAGGAAATATCTAAAGTTTTTCCTATGTTACATACTTACTTGGTTACGGTAGTCGGCTTTCATTTGTTGATCAAATGACACTTGTAGTACTATACTCTAAACGCCAACCCGCGAATTTAAAAACAATTTACTATACTACATGTGTATTATATCACATGTGGGATTATCACAAAGATCATATAATAACAACACTGCCAAAGCCAACACATGATCCGATTTGCACCAGCATAATGCAAGTACACAAGAGAACATGATATGTTATACTTGAAGAGCACTAATCCCATACATACTAAAGTTTGGCTTGTATATTATAATAAATGAGTAATGTATTTTTTTTAACATCCATAAATGAGTAATGTAATTAAATGTTTTTACACTAAGATGGAAAGATTGCTCATATTCGTTCATTATGGTTTGCTCATACTAAAATAAGCAGGAAAAAGTAAATTATTAAACGTAAACCGAAATCAATTAAGCTCAGTATCACAAAAATAAGCTTAAGTAAACACCACGTACATGCAAGAAATTTCAACAACTCATGGACTACAAAAATCCTAAATCTGTGTTTTACATGTTTTCGTCTGTTTTCGACGTTTCGTCCGTTTTTTGCACGTTTGCCCCCGTTCTTACACGTTTTCGTTCGTTTTTGCACGTTTTTGTAAAAACGGACGAAAACGTGTAAAAACGGACAAAACGTGTAAAAAATGACGAAAACGTATAAAAACGGATGAAAACGTATGCAAACGTATGAAAACGGACGAAAATGAAGGTATTCTATCTAATTATTTTTATAGATAGTTTTTTTAAAGAAAAAATAAATGTTTTTTTATTTTCTTAAATATTAACTACATAAAATTGAAAAATGGTCAAAGATGAAAAAGTTGAAAAGTCAATATTGTTTAATGTTGAAATAATTATATAAGGAAATATTGAAATATATGTTGAAATTATAATATACAAAGGCATTTAAGATCAAAACAGAATTGCAAAAACAAGGGTACTATGTTTGAAAAAGTTATCATGTGTTTCGAAAGTTCAAATTGCAAACTAATTTAGGAAACATATTGATGGAGAAGAAACAATTGCAAACTAATTCAGGAAACATATTGATGGAGAAGAAACTTATTAATACACACAATATTTCAAACAAACCGAGCCAACTCATATATAAACCAACAAACCCTCACATTCTTTTATCTTTCAACTAGCCTACACACACCCTCTCTCTCATGCCATATAACACATATAACCATCTCCTCGACTGACCTAGACTACTAATCCTTTGCTGCCACCACCTTCCAAAATCGCTAACACAACCACCATCACTGATGATATTTAAGGTTTGGGTTTAGGTGGTTTCGGTAGGTGGTTTAAGTGGTATTGTCGGCTGGTGGTGGTGCTTGGTTGGTGGTTAATCTGGTTGTATGTGTTGGTTTATGTGTTGAGTTCGAGTGTGGTGGTTAGCTATGGTAAAAGTTGTTGGTAAGTGTTAGATCTAATGATTTAGGCCTTTTTGTTCTTAGATCTAAAGATTTTGAAACTGATCTATTGTTATCTTGATGGTGTAGTCACGACCACAACTATTTCATTGTGTTTTTGGTTACATATGTATGTGAATTTTTTTAGTTAATAGGTTTTGTTCTATTTTAGTTAGATCTAAGAGTTTGTAAGTTTTGTGATAATTTGAGGCCGATGATATTATTTAAGGTTGATATTGTTGTGTTTTCATTGCGGTTTACCATAAGATCAAAACGTGTTTTTTTCTTTTAAGCTACAATAATTTGATTTTATTCGAGTATCCTTGTCTGAATTTGTGCAAGGGAAGAACGTGTTGTGTTTTCAATGGTATAAATTTGTAAGAGAAGCGTCAAATATCGCAACTCTAAAGATTATATTTTTTGTTTGCCTGAGTTTGTTTGGCCATGTTACATGAAAAGTGGTACATACATATTTCTAAAGAAATAAGTGAAAATCGGACGCATATTAATGATGATCACTTATCATCAATAATGGCTGATTAATTTTGTTGTTACATATACGAAGGAATGGAACGACCAAGAAGTTTTGTTATATATGATGCCCATGATACTTTTTTATGCCTTTTTTTTGTTTCATGGGTAACATGTATGATTATGCTAGATTTATTTAAAGGATGTGATAAGTCGCATAATATGGTGTTTATTTGATATTTTTGTTGACTAATATGTAACTATAATGAGGAAAAAGTTTTTGTTTAAGTTAAATTAACTTCTTGACTTTTAAAGCTGAGACACTATGCAATTTGGTTCATAGATAGCTTATTTGTTTGGTTATGCAATTCTTTGAATTTACAATAGTTTTTGAGGCCAATGATTTTATCTGTGTAGGTTTATTTGGCTCCTGATAGTTTATGTGTTTGGCTATGATAAAAGTTTTGAGTCATGTTTGTCAGGCAGTAAGCGGATGACATTATACAAAATTCAAAGCAACCTCTAATATTTGAATCCGAGGTCAAAGAAGTCCGAGGTTTATGCCAAATATTATAATACATCTTTTGAAATTGCAAATATGATAGAACCTGATACAAGAGCACGTCGAAATTCAAAGGTTGATTCTTTGACGAGTGGGGAATCGTTGTACTTTGTATTGATACTTGAGCTAAAGATGTATACCAATAGGGATTTGATACCCACAAAAAAAAAAAAAAATGATTGACACACCAAAATATCACATGACTATTGCGCAAGTTACTACATGATATATGCATGATTGTGGTGTGGGAATCATTTCTTTGGTGTGAGTATCAACCTCCATACCAATATTTGAATAAAATGTTTTAACTTTTAAGCCTTGACTCAAATAAGTAGATGGTGACTAATGTTAAAACTTTTAAGACTTGATATACCTCTAAAAAGTAGATGGTGAATAATCATTTTGGGACTTAAAAATTGGACGCCCTATAAGTGTTTAAGATATAAATTGTTCTTTTGAAAGATTACAACGAAGAGAACTACTCTTGTCATTTCATAATAATTGTCCCGTTTTATAATAATTGTCCACTTTTATAATGTACAAAGTTTTAGAAAATTTCACTAACTTAATTCTCAATCAAACAAATATCATATCTACCCATTAATGTTTATTTTCATTGGTTAAAATATAAAATGAAAGCTTATTATGAGACATCTTAAAAGGGTAATATAGACACTTAATATGTGGGAAGGAAGTAACAAAATTTAGAGCCACAATTGCAAGCGCTCAAAATCAAAGATAAAAACACACATTGTCATTATAAATACGTAGCTTACAAATTCCGAACGACATTTATACGTAGTTATGTTTGTTACAAAGATAAGAAAAATAACTTGCCACTCGCTGTTATGAACTTTTCGTAAGGAAAAACTTGCCACATCTTACAATCTCTAAACCATGCATGCACACAAATACACAATTACAAAAAGAAATACACATAAAAATTGGAGGAACAAGCTTTTCGTAAATAAATATGTATCGCCACCATTATGTGGTTGACTTTTGATTTGGATAGTAAAGAGATAACACACACGAAATAAAACGCAACCGGATACTGCAACCATTTGCAATTACATTTTGATCGTTTCACGTTCTATTTTGAACGTTATACGAAACACTTACCACAATATCGCATATCGTTAATTGTCTGTACCTAAGAAGTTTCGTTTCATTGTCACAAGATAAGCATAATGTATGCATAGAATTGATTGTGATTTGCAAATCAAAAAAGCAGATTGCCTAAAATAAGTTTTCGTTTCATTGTAATGCATAACATAGTGATTGTGGAGATGAGATTGCGAAAATATCTTTCACACTACAAAATTATAGTAATAATTTTCATATCAATGGTAAACTTATTATACTTAAAATATGTCAAAAGTCTTCCATGCAAAGATCATTGCTCAATTAATGTTAGAAACTTTATTGCAAACTTAATTTTAGTAACAACAATCAAATTTAATGCATTGTATAATACTTGGCTATTCAACCGGTTTATTTGTGTTTACTATTTTGGTACCTATTTGGATTTGTGTATAAGTATGAAGGATATGTTTTTAAGGAACTATAAGTTTTTTTCTTCTCAAAGTTAATGAATATTGTTGGTTGAATTTGTTATTTAAGTTCTTCCTGTTTGTTTGTTCAAATTTGAGTTTTTATAAGGTATGATTTTGAATCCTGGAATTGGCCGTGAAGATACTTAATTTCTCTTGCTCTATCTGAAGAAGACATGTTCCTTTTTAAACTAAAGAGAACACAACTCCCTGTGCGCCTTAGCTTTACAATGACTCTCAATAAAGATCAGGGTCAAACAATTCCAAATATGGGTGTGTATTTGCCCGATTATGTTTTCTCGCATTGTGTAACACCCCCAAAACAGGCGCAGCGGAAGACTTTACTAACTTCGGGGTGCTACGAAATTGGTACATAACACAAGTATAGCGAAACAGAATAAACTCATCCATAACTTAAAACATAGTTAACGATAGTAATTAACTTTTACATTTATTCAAAAGTACGAGTGAAGTGAATACAAGACCATGACATCACTGCCAAGCGCCTCCCAATCGGTTACCAAAGCTATAATTATCAATTACCTGAGAAAACATGCTAAAAAGTCAGCAAAAAGCTGGTGAGTTCATAGGTTTAAATTAAATACGAAGCCTTTGGACCAAACAGTAAAACCACTTATTGGGCGAACCAAGCCATAACATATAAGCAACCATCACACTCTAATCACATACATGAACCAAGATGTTATACATCATGGCAAATTATTGCAACCACAAATCCATGTGCCACCCTGGCAAGTTGGGCAAACAAGTCCAGACGTGGTGGTCAACAACGATAGATCTATCTACAACATTAATTAATGGCATAATAGCGGCAAGTTAAAGAGGTACTAAACCTTAGCCTTGACTATGTAATAAGCGCAATAAAAACACAATTTCATAACCGATCCAATCAAAATATTTGCATGTTTTCTCACCCCAAGATTTAATAAGCAAAAGTATGTATAAAAGTGGGGCTATGAAACTCACCTTAATCCAGCAAATGCACAAGAATCAACAGGAACAAAGAAGAGTATCGACTATCAGGAAACAGCAACTACTGACTCGGCACTACCTAATAACATAGACTCGGCTTAGATTATATCTCCATTCAATAGTTCCCAATCCCGACTATATTCCAGTTTTATTTCCAAAACTCTTTCTCATATCAGTTTCTAGTGTTTGGTATCCGTGCGTGCGTTGTGTCGACTCAACAAGACTCATGTGAACACACTCTTCTCAAGAACTCAACAAGGTAAAACCACAACAATCTATGTATCAAGTTTGTAGTTTAATAAGTCAATTAAATAGATTGTCAAAGCTTATCGAATTCGTCAACTCGATAAACTTAACAATGTATTTGCCTTACTTATTATTCCAAAACTATACCACGTGCTAAGGCGTCGTAGGATACGTCGTGATTACTAAACCCTTCCGACATAACTAATGAGGTCTTACTTGATTCGTCAACCAAATAAGTTCGTTAGTTAGGTAAGTTAAGTTTATTAATGTCGAGTATCTGTGACATGCAATTAAATGACATATGATTAGTATTTATGGCACTTCTAGTTTTCCGTGCCCTCAAAACATTTAATAACCCATTTATTACACTTTCCTTTTCCTTTATTATTTGTTTAAAAGGAAATTATAACAAGTAAATATACTTGTTATTTATTATATGAAAACTTTATTATTACTTATCGTTCACGTATTAAGTTATCGTTATATTCAAATTGAGTTACCATTTGTTTCGAGTCACAAGTCCGAGTCATTACTTCTCGACTTATTATGTCATATCAAGTCCGATAATTCAAATTATTGTCCATGTCACGGCCTTGTCGGAGTCAATGATGACTAGAAAGTCAACGTGACATCGACTTGGCACAAAGTTCACAAGTATAATCAAGTCATATGATAATCAAGTCAACTTCTCGTGGTCGTCTACAACACACGTCTAACCTAATCTCCGTCACTAGTAATCGTCACACAATCGATTCCCACTTTTTCCGTGACCATACGGTCCCGGATTCTCCCATTTCTCGGCCATAAATCCCACAACAACAATAATATACCGACAATTTCAACAACCTCCAAGATACCCTTGCCGAGACCATACGGGTCCCGGCCTACTCGTCGCCTATGCAAAACCAAACGACCCATCTGAGGGTTTTACCCTCTCGACTACAACAACAACATATCACAACTTCAACTCTAACCCAAACCAATTGATACCAAGGGTTCATCTGAATCCGAACAAAACTAAACAATCAATAACAACAACAAGAATAATATCAAGAACAACATCACACAAAGCCACACCGTGAGCTTGAGCTCACGGCTAACTGACTCGACACGCACACACACGACACATGAGAAATGGATACCAACTATGTCTAGCCATGTTTTGTTATCAAAACTTGTTTTTCCCATGTGTTCTAGCCTAACCCGAACCAAAAGTGAGTCAACTGGTGACTCGGTTGACACGAGTTACAAGATTAACGAGTCACATCGTGCGTGACTCGTCCCTACCTTTCTTTTTCGTGGTATCAAAGAGATGGTGCTGCTAGGGTGCGTAAAAGGTAGCGCGTGGGGTAATAACGACGGGTAAAAGGGCGTGTTTGGGCGCGTGTTGTGGTGGATCGGAAAGAGGGAGTGCTCAGGATCGTTTTGGTGTAAGTGGTGAGGTGTGGTGGCCGGCGGTGAGGTGGCGGTGGGTGGTTTTATCCGGCGACGACTAGGGTTGAGAGGAGGGAGAGACAAAATGATGGAGATGATGATGATTTGTATTTGTGTGTGTGAGATTTTTACCTCTTGGACCATTTAATAACGAGAAATTTTTTTAAATGAACACTTTTGCCTAGTACTTTACACGTATAAACCACGCCCGTATAATTTTCTAAAATGAACTTTTCAATATTAGACGTTAGATTGGTATCGTAATCGTTTTAAACCGTACACGTGTACACCATTTCTCGTGGGCGTGGCCTGGGCGTGGGGAGGGCTGGCTGGGGAGGCGGGCGTGGGGAGGCCGTGGCTCTGGGCGTGCCACGGCGTTACTGGCGTGGCCCGGGCGTGATCGTGTTCTTTGAAGTGGCATGGTGGGGGAGCTGGGTGGCCTGGCGTGGGGGAGGCCTGGGCGTGGCCCTAGGTTGCTGGGCGTGGGGAGGAATGCTTGAAGATGGTAGCGAGAAGATAATGAGGAGCTTGAAGATGGTGAGCTAGGTTTGAAGAACGAGTACCGGAGATCCCAGTAGACGTGATAAAGATGATAAAGATGATAATCAAAGGCCAGGGCGTGGCTAGATGAGAATCAAAGGCATCTTCAGGAATAAGAACTCATTTACTGAACTTGAAGAACCCAAGCTCAAATACTTCCCGGTTCCATTTATGATTGTGACATCTCATATGTGGGGTAATGGAAAGGGACACATTTTGGTCATTCTCGTAAACCATAAGAAAAGTGTTCAGTTTTGTAATATGAGTATGTATACGGTTCACTTTTGTAATTTTCTTTTTAATAATTTACTCTAAAAAAATCACTAATAATATCAAGGGGGGGGGGGGTTCTAACCAAAAGGACCATTCATGTATTTTTTTTTAAGTTTCCCGACTCTTACTTCCCGAGCTCATATTTACCACGCAAAAAGTCTAACATGATTTCTTATGTGCGCCACGATTCTTAGTTATGACTTTCCGATAACTTTGATTATAAATACTCCAATAGAAATTGGACGAGTACTCTTTTTCAAGTTGTCTCGCAACATTAGGTTTTTCTTAGTGCCGGAGTCTAGTAGTGCCTAACTTAATGACACACACATGATTTAACAACGTGATATTCTACAAAATATCAAAAGATTATTCCCGAATGTTTAACTTGTTAAAATTTTAAAGTAATGTGGTATTAAAAATAGTTTCCGAAATTACCAGTTGTCACAGTCACCCCGCCTAAGAAGAAACTCGTCCCGGGTTTCCCTTCGAGTTACTCATAGAGGTAGGAAAAAGATGAGGAAACTTTTGCTTGAATTCATTTTCATGTTCCCACGTGAACTCAGGACCTCTTCGGGAGTTCCATCGAACTCTAACAATAGGAATACGACTTCGCCTAAGTCGTTTGACTACACAGTCCATAATCTCAACAGGTTCCTTGATAAAGTTCAGACGCTCATCGATCTGGATCTTTTCCAGAGGAATGATAGTTGTCTCATCTGCGAGACACATCTTCAAATTGCACACGTGGAAAACGTTGTGAACACTGCTAAGTTCTGGAGGTAGTTCGATTCTGTAAGCCACCGGACCAATCCTAGCAAGGATTTCGAACGGACCAATATAACGAGGTTTAAGCTTTCCACGCTTTCCGAAGTGAATCACACCTTTCAATGGCGAGACTTTCAGCATAACCTTGTCTCCCACTTAGAACTCAAGAGGTTTCCTCCGCTTATCGGAATAGCTTTTCTGAAGATCGCAAGCAGCTTGCATTCTGCTCTTGATCTGAACAATTTTCTCGGTAGTTTCATGAATAAGTTCAGGACTAGTAAGTTGTGAATCCCCAACTTCTGCTCAACAGATCGGTGATCGTCATTTATGACCATAGAGTGCCTCATATGGTGCTGCCTTAATGCTAGCATGATAACTGTTATTTTAAGAAAATTCCACCAATGAAAGGTGTTTAGCCCAACCATTGCCGAAATCGATGACACATGCACGTAACATGTCTTCCAACGCTTGAATGGTTCTTTTTCTTTGCCTATCAGTCTAGGGATGGTATGCAGTACTCGTATCCAGATCTGTTCCTAGGGCTCTTTGAAGTGATTGCCAGAAATTAGAAATGAAACGACTATCACGATCAGAGATTATAGAAATCGGCACTCCATGATGTGCAACGATCTCTTTCACATACAAACGAGCAAGAGTATCCATACTATCCATTTCTTTAATTGGCAAGAAATGAGCTGATTTAGTGAGACGATCGACGATAAACCAAATAGCGTCATAACCGCTAGAAGTTTTCGGAAGCTTAGTGTTGAAATCCATTGTTATGCGTTCCCATTTCCACTTAGGGATTTCAGGTTGAACAAGTAGGCCAGAGGGTCTTTGATGCTCGGCTTTAACCTTGGCACAGGTTAAGCATTTGCTAACATAAGTAGCGATCTATGCCTTCATATTTGGCCACCAGTACAACTTCTTCAAGTCGTAGTACATGTTGTCGGAACCAGGATGAATAGAATACTTTGACTTATGCGATTCATGCATAATTAACTCAAGAATACCTCCATAACGTGGGATCCAACTCCTATCCTTAAAATATAGAGTTCCATCGGAACGTTTCACGAAGCCATTTTCACTTTCCAACATAACGTAAAGATTTTCGTAAGGTCGGTTATTTTCCTTGACGGCTTCGGCTTGAGCCTCAAGAATTTGAGAAGGTAGCGGAGTATTGATGGTCATTCCTAATGCTCTGACTCTAAACGATTGTGCTCTCTCCTTCCGGCTAAGGACATCAGCAACGACATTTGCCTTACCAGGATGATAACGTATTTCACAGTCGTAATCCCTCAGCAGTTCCAACCAGCGACGCTGTCTCATGTTTAGCTCCTTTTGGTCCAGAATGTGTTGAAGGCTCTTATGGTCCGTATACACGATACACTTCATGCCATAAAGGTAATGCCTCCAAATTCTAAGTGAAAACACGACCGCTCCCAACTCTAAATCATGGGTAGTGTAGTTCTTCCCATGGGTTTTGAGTTTTCGAGAGGCATAGGCGATCACCTTTTTCCTCTGCATCAATACAGCTCTGAAACCCTTATGTGAGGCATCGCAGTACACAACAAAATCTTGGCTACCCTCAGGCAGAGCCAATATAGGTGCACTACACAATCTTTCCTTCAGAAGTTGAAATACTTCTTCTTCGCCTTTTCCCCAAGTGTACTTCACCATTTTCTAAGTCAATGTGGTTAAAGGCTTTGCTATCTTGGAGAAACCTTCGATAAATCTACAGTAATATCCAGCAAGTCCTAAAAATTGACGTATCTTAGTCGGGGTCGTAGGAGTAGCCAGTCTTTAATGGACTCAATCTTGGCGTGATCTACGTGAATACCCTGACTATCAATCACATAAAGCTGCGCATAAAGCTGCTCCTCTTTGAGTAGCTCTAGAATGAGTCTTAAGTGTTCTTCGTGTTCTTTTTTCTCTTCGAGTAGATTAGGATATCATCTATGAATACAATCACAAATTTATCCAAGTAGGGTTTTCACACTCGATTCATGAGGTCCATGAATACAGCCAGAGCATTGGTCAACCCAAAAGGCATAACTTGAAACTCATAATGCCCATAACGAGTTCTGAACGCGGTCTTCGGTATGTCTTCTTCTCGAACTCGAAGCTGATGGTACCCGGATCTTAGATCGATTTTTGAGAAAATACTCGATCCCTGAAGTTGATCGAAAAGGTCATCTATCCTAGGCAAAGGGTATATATTTTTCACAGTTAGCTTGTTCAGCTCTCTGTAGTCAATACACATATGGAAGGATCCGTCCTTCTTCTTAACAAACAAGACTGGAGCTCCCCAGGGTGAGGAACTTGGTCTGATGAATCCCTTCTCAGCCAATTCGAACAACTTCTTCGATAGTTCTTCCAACTCCGAAGGGGATAATCGATAAGGTGCCCGTGCCACGAGGTGCAACTCTGGCTCTAAATCGATCTGGAATTCAACTTGTCTAAGCGGGCCTAGAGGGGAAAGTCTTGAAATACATCGGAAAATCGAACAATCGGTACATCTCTTAATTGTTTCCCTTCTTCTTCCTTGTTCTTCTTCTTCGTAACCTGAGCCAGAAAGAGAAGACTTCCCTTCTCTATGTGCTTCTGAGCCTTGGTGCAGGAGATGATATTTAATCTAGACGAATTTCCTCAAGTACTACCGTCCCCGTATATAGTCAAGATCTCAGTGTCGTAAGGCACACGTACGATATTTTCTTCACAGAGAATGGCAGCACGGTAATTAGACAGCCAATCCATACCAATAATGACGTTGAAGATACCCAATGGAACTGGCATGAGATTGATGTTGAACGGGTGATTAAGAAGGTTCAGGGTACAACCTTTGATTATGGTGTTCACCCTTTCCATGTTACCATTAGCTAACTCAATATCATACGTAAAATCTAGGGCAATAGGGGTCTTATCAAGTAGAGGGCTAAATGTAGTGGACACAAAACTCCTATCCGCACCAATATCAAATAGAACATAAGCGTAACGGTTATTGAGAAGGAATGTACCCGTATCAGCAGTCGGGTCCTCTTTGAATCCATTTTCTTTAACCACGTATGCTCTTCCACGAGCTTCCCCAGTATTACTCTGCTCATTCCCAGTACCCTGATTTCCCTGGTTGCCTCCTGCTCCACGGTTCACTTGGTTTCCTCCATTTCGTTGGTTTCCACGATTCAACGGTTCTCGACACTCGTTCTTATAGTGTCCCTTCTTCCCACACCCAAAACAAGTAACATCAGTTTTCCAATCCAGTCAAGGGGTTGCTTGAACCATAGCAAGAGTCTTGGAGCTATAGTCCCTAGCTAAGTGTCCAACTTTTGAACATGAGCGACACACCACAGTACACTATCCATGATGATGGAGCTTACAACGGTTACAGTAGGGTTGGTTCCAGCATAAACCTTCTTCTCTTCAGACCCCATAGCATAAGCTTTAGTAGTCTCTTGTCGCTTGTTAGGGTACTTACCCTTCGAATGATCTTCCCACTTTCTTTTGTTGTCAACCCCATTCCCCGCGCTGTCGCGAATAACCAAATCCATCAAGCTATGTGCTAAAGTGCTAGTCTCATGAAGACTAATTAGTTTTGAAGAAATCACATCATTCCTAGTAGAAGGTGGAATTCCATCAGTATAACGCTCTATCTTAAGCGTTTGGTCTTGAACATCTCAGACACAAATGCAATTCTTGGAAACGGCGAATGTAAGTTGGCATGTCAGTGCCCTTCACCTTATGATTCCAGAATTCAAACTCCAGCTTCTTAACTTTATTTCGAGGACAGTAATTCTTAATTAGCATTGCCTTAAACTCTTCCCAAGGCATAGCACAAGCCACATCAATACCAACAGATTTGAGGTAGTTGTTCCACCAAGTCAATGCCTCATCCTTCAATGTGAACGAAGCAAACTTCACTTTTGATTCATCCTCACAACTACAAACCTTAAACACAGATTCCATCTTTTCCAACCAACGTGTCAACACAACAACTCCCTCAGTACCGCCATATTCAGTGGGCATACAGCTTCGGAACTCCTTATAAGTACAACCACGGTTACTACCATTTGACCTAGGAGTTCCTGCTGTAGTGTTTGGATGGTTTGACTCAGCCAGAATCTCAGCTACACGCTGATCCACAAGTTGATCGATCAAAGCTTGATCAGTTACGACATTAGGTGGACTAGGAATTTTGACATTTAGATTTTCACCAATGGGGTTGTTGTCATTTAGGTTATTGGTGTTGCAACAGCTGTAGTAGTAGATGTTGTTGCTCGTGTGTTCCGGGTTGCCCTACGCGTTTGTGCCATTGATCTGAATCATAAAAACAATGAGAATACTGAGATCATAATAGAGGAGTAACATCACACGAGGACAGGGACAATAAAAGAGAACACAATATCACACCCAAAACCAATAACGATCAGCAAAAACATAATTTATACCTTGGTTTAAAAATGCGCGCATCATTGCGCAAATTACACGCATCATTGCATTGCATTTAAAATTTCGCATCATGGTACTTAATGCGAGGCCATCCCAGATTGCGCTCGTAATTGATCGCAATTTATCGCATTTGTGTAAAGCTAGCAATAGTCGCAATTAGCGCAATTTGGGTTGATTTGTAATCATATAACCATTTTTAAGAAGCCCAACTATTTTACCGAGGACCTTAGTAAATGACGTCCACAAAAATACACATTAACGACCATAGTTCTTGCCCTACATCCAAATTAACCCATTTTTATTTCTTTGATTTTGCTTTGTTTATCTTAAACTCTTTTCAGTAATTTGTTTTTTAGTGTAAGAAAACACACATCAACTACACATTTAGTTGGGGTGTTTTCATTTAGTTGTGATATGACACATTTAATTTTCTTTTACTTGAAAGTTGTAATAGAACACGAGTCTATGACATAAACGAATTTCAGAACCACAAGTTTATGACATAATTTGAAACGACGAGTCACATAATTATGGCTAGGTGGTTTATTAAATGGATTATTGTTAGGAACATGTTTTATTATAAAGTGTAGGTCATTTCATTTGTAATAGGTCGTTTCTAATTATGGTTTATAAATGTTTGTATTTAGATTTACAGCTCATGTAGTAAACCCATGAGCTGTAATAGAAGGTTCTTCTTGAACCAAAGGGAAACACCCCTACTTATGTAAACACTATAAATACCCCCTCCCTTGAAGGGAGAGGGTGTTGGTTCTAATTGCAATTATCATTTTCATTAATCCTTCATTAGTTCCTTCCACTTTCTATCTCTAGAAATACATATTGATGTGATAGAATAGTGACCCTAACAAGTGGTATCAAGAGCCAAGGGATAGTTTAGGTTAATATTGATTAGATTTAATAGAAATCCGTACTTAAAAACGTGTTTTAGATTGAAATTTATGGACTTATTGGTGAAATACGTGCTTACGCGAGTTTGGCGAGTTAGGCTTGAATTCTTGCTTCGAGTTTCTCATGAATTTCTGCGGTTTTTCTCATGGATTTCTGCGAGTTTCTTTGAATTTCGCGTTTGGAAATTTTTGAAGTTACGAGTTTCTTTTTGAAGTTCTGCGAGTTTCTATTTGAATTTCTGCGAGTTTCTTGAACTTCTGCGAGTTTCATTTGAATTTCAGCAAGTTTTATTTGAATTTCTGCGAGTTTCTAGACTTTCTGCGAGTTTTTTTTTGAATTTCTGCGAGTTTGTTTTTGAAGTTCTGCGAGTTTGGATTTAAATTTCTGCGAGTTTGGAAATTTTTTGAAGTTCTGCGAGTTTCTTTTTGATGTTCTGCGAGTTTCTCTTGAATTCCTGCGAGTTTCCTTGAAATCCTGCGAGTTTCCTTGAATTTTAGCGAGTTTCTCTTGGATTCCTAGGTTTCCTTGAAATCCTATGAGTTTCCTTGAAATCCTGCGAGTTTCCTTGAAATTTAACGAGTTTCTTTTGAATCCTGCGAGTTTCCTTGAAATCCTGCGAGTTTCCTTGAAATTTAGCGAGTTTCTCTTGAATCCTGCGAGTTTCTTTGAATTCCTGCGAGTTTCTCTTGATTTCTGCGAGTTTGGGTTTCCTCAACTAATCTACATAAACCTAAAACAACATCAACCTTAATTATCCTTAAAGATCCATAACACATCATCCACTGTTTGGAGATTCTTTAGAAAGTCGTGCTTCAGTTGTATCTAATGTTTCCGCTGCACAACCTGATCATATTCTAATTCTAGATACACCTTGAATCTACAACAACAAGCTGTTCTGGAGATGCACCTTCAATCGAATCTCGATAACAGATGAATCAAGCTGTTCCAACTACAATGACACAGTTGATGATCAACTAAATAAATGAGTAGAGAAGTTTTATCGGATCATTATCACGGGATATTTACGGTACTACACTTGTTCGATTAATTGACCATACGTTCTGCTGTCTCCGATTTCATCATCAACATACGTGGTGTATGTTTCGATTCATCGAAAACATAGGGGGAAGAGTATATGTCATGAGGCTTTGCCTTCGTTGTGAAAACTCTTTTCCTTCACGAGTTTACGCAATCGGGGAAAAAATGAGCGATATGTGGTTCAAACGTCTTACTTTGGTGTTATCGTTTCAACTTTCACTAGGTTATTTTTTGTGAAGTTTCCTACATATGATGCTTTAACTATATTATGATGCCTCGCACACGATCATTTTATCGAGTATTCGCACACAGTCGATTATTATTCCGATATACCGCAACAATTAGGGGGAAGTAGTATTATTTCATCTCTCAATGTTTGTTTGGTGTGAAGTATCTGCATACGTGAGAAGATCTTGTTGATTTCTTGCATGTTACCCCCGAACGAAGTTTCCACATTATGTACAACTGTGATTACGTGACAATTCAGATTTGCTTGATGCGGTTTACTGTTCATCTACAAATTTTGATGTGCACTTAAAACTGTAAAAGTTAGAAGACTAGTTAACTACATCAACGTTTTTGAATCTGATGAAGAAGGTTGTCAGTTTGGGGGGAAGCTGATTTAGAAACTTCACCAAAAGGAAGTGTATGGAGAAGTTTCTAAAGATATGCAGTGCGGATTGGGAAGATTGTTGAGAATTGCAGTTATTCACTTACGGTTTCTCAGGAAGAACCAGTTTAAAAGTCTTGATGTCAGGGAATTTGTTGAGAAACCAGATTGGGTCTATGTTATCAAGTGAAATGAATTTGAAAAACAAAGCAGACGCTAAAGGCACGTGATTAACAAATCTCGATTTTCAAAATAAAGGACCTGTTGTGCGCCTCGATTGCAATAATCCTAAACTTAAGGAGCAGCTTCTTAATTTTTGAAACAAAAAAAAAAATCTTTGTTCGAAATCAAATGTTCTTGAAATCCATTTCTTCCCAAATGAATTTCAAACACCTCAAAAAGCATATTTTAATCAACATGTTTTCAAAAACATCATACATATGCTATTTTTGAGGGGAAAAAAGTGATTAAAATTGTTGATCAGGAAGTTATGGAATCTCATAACGTGCTCGACTCGGATATCACCAATGAATTGTGATCTTTGAATGTCGATGTCGAAAAGATTTGTCTCTCAAGACTTATCTTAGTAGAATGTACCAATCCGAGACACTCTTGATTTACATGAACTTTGACGGGTCTAACCTCCTTTTCAAGGAGAGTTTACATCTTCAAGGTAGTTATTAGAGCTAGTTGTCACCTAAAAGCGGATAATGGAACTCTTTAACTATACAACATAACCGGTGTCCATGAGGGAATTATCTATCAAGAGTCGATCAATTCAAAAGTGCGAGCTCTACCCTCTCTATGCAGATTTCAGTCAAAACTCATAAGCACATGTGGAGGGGGAGTATTTTTGAAAAACCAAAACTCTCAAGGTGTTGGCAAAACATGTTTTTCATCATAAACATCTTGAGAGATTTTCATGAAAAGGTTTTGTGGCAACATAGGATAGTCATGGAGTTAAAAGGTGACTAAGTTTAGGAATAAACGTCCTATGATCCGCTTGAGCGGAGGATCTACCCAAGGACATCACAAATAGTTAGTATTTAGAAGTCCTTGGTATGATTGAAAAAAGGAGAAAATGAGAATCGGAGAAAGAAGGAGTTGAAGAATTAAAAAGAAATGCAAAGAAAAGGGTGAAAAGAAATAGCCCTCCAAATTATTCAACTTAGAGACACCGGTTCAATTCATATGCTCTGGGTTGTCACAAGATGACACCGTATTGAAGACAAAGTCGTCATGGACCCATGGCGCAATGCACTAAACCTTCTAAGCCACTAAAGTTCTCTCAAAAGAGCTTGTTTCATTCTCACAGGGAATCCTACGTAATCTATCGACTCTCTCTTAGAGATTGTTGGTATTGAAGAAGGAGACCCTCTCCCTAGTCTCCGCTTAGGAAAATCAAAGCGCACTAATCAAGTCTAGAGCCATGAGATTCATCAAAAGATCTCTTAGGAACACCTAATATCTCATCACTTGATTGTTCAAACAATAAGGACACAAGTGACATATTCCAGAGTCCTTCGTAGATCTTAGTCTGCCGAACATTTATGAGGGATTCACAATTGTGATCCTCGGTGATTGAATGGAAATTCTGCCGGGTCAACATCAAACGACCACAGCAGGTCACTTGATAATCCCTTATGGGTTACGCTTAGTGTTCGCGGTGGTCTCAACGGTCTGATGCGTGGAGTGATACCTTGGTATACTCGGCGATTCACAACGACGAGTGTAGATATTGATACGAGGGGAAGTTCTAGCAAGTATCCGATCTGAGATTGTCAAAGATCGTGCCAGCGGCTGGGATGTACTTGTACAAAATATCAAAACTCTTACGTCGGAAACTTTATTGCTAACTGTTTTATTGAGTGCGTGTCACGGTTAACCACCATCATTACTATCAACAGCTCATTTCCACATGCTCATACATATATCATAAAGACATTCTCATCAAAGATCTAAGCAAAGAAAAGTTCAAAAAAGTTTCACTTCAAAGTCAGAAAATCGGAAAAGTCACAAGTCAAAGATTAGAGATAAAGAATGTAAACTTCACATGTATGGATCACAAACTTCACAGGAAGTATGAGCACGTTGGAAAAGGCGTAAAAGCACCGAGAAACAAAGATGTTGATAAAAGGCGATTTCCTGGCCGATCACAACAACAAGAACAAAGAACAAAGATGCAAAGAATCAAAGACGTCGCAAGCTTTGAACGTCAAAGAAGTTCAAGACTTCAAACGACCTAAGCAAGACAACAAATGATGACCAACCCTTAGGGGGAGATTGTTAGGAACATGTTTTATTATAAAGTGTAGGTCATTTCATTTGTAATAGGTCGTTCCTAATTATGGTTTATAAATGTTTGTATTTAGATTTACAGCTCATGTAGTAAACCCATGAGCTGTGATAGAATGTTCTTCTAGAACAAAGGGGAAACATCCCTACTTATGTAAACACTATAAATACCCCCTCCCTTGAAGGGAGAGGGTGTTGGTTCTAATTGCAATTATCATTTTCATTAATCCTTCATTAGTTCCTTCTACTTTCTCTCTCTAAAACTTTCTCTCTCTAGAAATACATATTGATGTGATAGAATGGTGACCTAACAATTATTGACCGAATTTGAATATGCTAGTTATTTATTTATAAGTTTATTGCATTTACTTGGCACTTGGTAAAAATAAACTATGTATAGATAATTTTTTTTATGTTATTAATACTAAACGCATCACGTCTAAATTGCGGTCGCATTCGCATTACGCATCACGCATCGGTCTTTGGGACCTTGAGCGCATCGGATCGCAAAACGCAATTTTAAAACAAGATTTATACCACAACCATAACTCAAAATAACAACTCATTAGAACTAAAAACAAGGTTTCTCAAGTACGAGCCATACAATGGCGAAAAGTGATGATAGTAACGATAACGAGGAAATACGAAAATACATATAGATAAGGAGTGGTACAAAACACTAGCCAATACTACTACTCATGCCCCAAAGCGAAACTCTCTGAAAGCATGCTCCAGGTCATCCAACCTCCTCCTCATCGCAGCCAACTCAACACCATCCTCATGACTCCTCCTCATATGGTAAGCGTTCTGAGAATCTGTCTCAGACTGATGCCTCCACATCACCTGATCATACTCTCTCGTTGTATGAATGGATCGATCTGTTGCTCTCACCCGATCATCCATCCTCTGTAGTTCTCTCTTCATGGTAGCAGACCTTCCCATCAATACGCTAACATCACTCTCTATCTTCCCCAATCGCTCTTCTGACACCCCCACCAACTGCTCTGTTATACTCTCAAGAGCATCCTCATGCATGCCCAACTGGGTCGCCATCGCGTCTAAGTGCTCCGCGGTGGGACCAGCAGTGGGAGAGTCTGGATCAACCCAATCTAACTCTGACGCTGGGGAAACAGGCCCTACCATAGGCTCATCAACATCATCATCCAAATCATACTCCTCCAAATCCCCCATAATCCCTTGAGGCTCAGGCTCATCCTCCTCCTGAGGCTCAGGCTCAATATCCTCTTGAGGCTCGGGCTCAGGGTCATCCTCCCCATAAGACTCCTCTCCCGGGTCTTCCTCCTCATGAGGTTCTTCCTCGGGATCTTCTTCCTCTTGAGGTTCTTCTTCGGGGTCTTCTTCTTCATAAGACTCAAGAAGTTGACGCCTCTGAGCAGGCGGAGAGTCAGGAGATGAAGGTGGCGATGAATCACAAGGTGCAGAAGATGATGCACTAGTTATCTAAAATGAAGATGTAGAGGGTATAAGGGACAGAGGAGAGTGAGCAGTAACGCGGAAAGATAGTAGGGTAGGTGAACGTACGGATACGCGTTCTATTCGGCGAAGTGTATTTATAAAACTTAGAAAACTTAGGATGAAATAGATTCTTCACCAAGATGAACAGGTCACCTCGGGATCATTCGGCAACCTAATGGCAGTCATTAAGGGCCAAATTACTAGATCTAGTCTATGGAAACCCGGCCGTTAAGAACTTAAATTTCCCCTAACATCTTAAATACCTCCACATGATAGGTGATCATTTGGTCAGTTAAGCACAGTGGTTTGTACTATGGCCAGTTCCTTCTATACCATAACCTACTAATTGGGTTGGTCATATCTCCCAGTCCTTTAGATACTATCAAGCTTATAATATTACCAAGACTAGCGATCTATGATAAGACTAGTAAATGTCTATAAAGATAAAGAGATCAATAACATAAATGTAAACTTCAATTAATAACATGAATTCATAGTATAAGTCCTAGAAAAATATAAAAGGAATTCAAACTCGAATACAACGGAAATTGTAGACGAGGACTTCGTTATTCAGTGCTCTTAAGCCATGCTTCTTCTTCTATGTTTTGATCTCCCCAAACCCTAGAAGTTTTGGGAAAGGAGAGATGATTAAAACTGGTGGAACCTTCGACTATTTATAGGCTCGGATGCTAGTTCTGGTAACATTTATTAATTAGTTACGCCGTAACTCTTTAAAATCTTGTGCTTATCCATGGTTACGGCGTAACCTCGTTTGAGTTACGGTAGTCTTTGTAAATCATATGCTTTTCTTCTGTTATGGCGTAACCTGAGCTGATGGTTACGCCGTATCCTTTGTAAATTTGATGTTTATTCGTTATTACGCCGTATCTCTTGTCAAGTAAGTTGCTTCATGTTCAGTAGTCTTGTTACGGCGTAATTATATTCCTTTATTACGTCGTAATCTTCATAATCGTTATTACGCCGTAACTCCATCACTTGGTTACGCCGTAGTTGAGAGAAAAGTCATCCTTTGGGTCTGGAAATGTCCATTTACCGCTTCCTTGCATAAAATTGGTCCTGAAATGAAATAATAAGTAATAAAGATGTTTTAACTAGCATTTTACTCATAATGTGATGATACAGAGGAAATTAACGCTTAGAATATCAGGACTATTTGATGTTATCAAATATCCCCCCACTTGAACTCTACTTGCCCTCAAGTAGACCATTTTAGACTGCAAAAGATACATCCCCAAGGAATGTGCAGTTAATATTTCCATACTAGAATATTTATACAAGCCGAACACCTCACGAAATGGGAACGAAAACACTCTCACACTCATCCTAATCTAAGTGTTAATTTCGGGGTGATCACTCGATTGCACGGGCATAGCAAGTATTCTATCATAAGCTTGGCAATTACACACATCTCCACCACTAGAGCTAAGGTTAAGACATTTTTAGAAAGCAATGTTGGGTAGATAGTGATTCAAAGGCTATGGGGTAGTGTCATTACTAATGTGTCACATCAAAGTGGACAAAATCAATGATACATAACCAAATCCATGGCCAAGACATCAAGGATTGCTCACTGCATCACCTAGACACGCTTCACGACAAAAAGGATAAGGTAAGGCATGGGATATTTTAATGGGTGAAAAGAAAAAGAAAACAAATAGTCTTTGCTTAAAACCAAGTTGCCATCACCCCACCGTTCATTCAAGGTTCATCTTTATGGTACGGACATAGGATCATAATATGTTACGGGAATACACCATTTGAATTTTTTTTTCTTCTCGAACCGATGGTGTCTTGACTATCTTCCAATCTTTGAATGTGATCGAGGTGTTTATTCTCGATGATAATTTCTTTTAATCACATAGTGCTTACAATATTCTGCACTTTTATCAACAAAGACTATTACGCACTTTCATTATAGTGCTTTTTTTTTAATCCCCCCACTTGAGATGAGCATAAGGAGACAATTGGGGGTCTTCCGAAACTTTTACTCAAACCTCGAACTAGGGCGACCAATGACTCCAAGATCAAAAGATTAGACTACACGGTAGGCTAAGGTGTAAAGGTGTAACGAAAATAAGGGTTAGAAAATCAAAGGATAGGCTCAAATAGGTGAAACTAGGGGTATCTTGCACTAAAGGAGAGTGCAACAAAAAAGGTTAACATAGAGGTCAAAAAGTCAATGTTACTAATCGATAAACACACACAAGTAAACACATATGGGCTATTTGGGTTTAATCCTAAAACAATTGCTTTTTTCAAATTGCCTTTTCCAAATGCACCAAGCTAACCTGATACACTACTCGTCTATGGTCTCGAAGTGATGTAAAAGCCAAGTTCTAAAGTTTACAATATTATCGGCACACTCAATATTTGGTAGATTTGGGAAAAATGGGGGAAACGGAAAGGTTAAATCTTACCAATGACAATAAGGGTTATAGTGTGCTCGGCTATATGTAATTATAGATTGGTTAAAAATATGACAAAATTTTTTCAAATGAGCTTAAAATTTTAAAACCAACTAGAAAATTAGGGCAAGTAGGCTAATTAATCATACACTTCATTTCTATTCCTATCCCTTTGAAGTTTACAAAGTCCCATTTGTACGGAAAAAAAGAAAAAGAAAATAGAAATGAAAAATAACCGAGAAAGAAATAAACTCTCCTCTCAAATGCGTGCCCAGGATGTCTCACTAAAGGTTGAAGGTGGGTCAGGAGGTTGCTAATGCATATCTTATCCGGTAACTACGCCTTAACTAATATGTTGTCAAAAATTTCCTGCTGCTTCGCAGGTTACGGCGTAACTGACACAAAGGATTACGCCGTAATTCACATCATAGAATCAAAACCTGCACAGAAATACATAGGAAAATTTTGTACCCATCGGCACAATAGATTATCAACCACACAAATATCCTAGTTATTAAGTTATTACAGATATATGTTTGAAATTGTTTAGAAATTGTTCAACAAACAAGGGAATCAATCATCCCTGTGGAGATCATGGTCCACGGAGTGGTACTGAGTTGGGACGAATGGGGTGCTTGTGGTACTACCAGGAGTGGGCTCGGTCTGCATAAATTTCACTCCCTGCTGGATGCCAATATCGGGGATGTCGGGCTGGTAGACATATCCTGGTCCATGCCAGGTGCATCCATTGAAGCATCTGGCTCATTCGATCTGCACTCCAGCTGAAAAAATCTTGTTGCAGCTGCTACACTTGATCCAGTGTACCTACAAAACCCTCAAACTGGTTACTCAGACCATATAAACCCACTCCGAGGCTATCAATCTCCTCGTTGAAGTGGGTAGACATCCCCTCGATCCGCTCATCGATCATCTGTAACCTATCCCCAACATTAACGTGTGCCCTACGTCGACCCCTAGGTACACGTTCCTCAACATCCTCTTGGGCACCACCAGCACCACTACCTTCCCCGACTTCTCTCCTCGGGGCTACTCCAGCTAACTCAATCACTTCAAACATATCTTGGGTGCAAATCCCAAAATCCACTAGCTTATTCAATCCAATCAAGCTAGTTTCCTTCCCACGGGATACCCAAGCCAAAGCCTCCTCAGTCATTAAGTCATAACTCCTTGCCAACCTACCAATAAAATGAGCCCCCTGAATCAGACTCTTCCTGGTAAAACCCTTAGCTCCACTGCCCATGAACCTCTCCAAATAATGGGGGCCATCAATGTGATTTCCCCCATCCATCCCATCTAAAAGGTATAAATCGTCCATGGCCATCTTCTCTTTAGCAGAGTGCCTTTCCCTTATAGAGCAAGCAAGGAGTCGGTGCACCAGATGGCGAATAGGGTTCCTTACCAAGGTGTAAGTAGGAGGTTTCCTCGAGTTGTACCCGGGCACAACAGAAATGCGGTTGAAGTAGGTGGCTGGATCATAGTCTTTAGGCCTATGCCTCCAACAAGTATTGTAAAACACTTGGAAGGCTTCAGAATCCATCTCTTCCCAAGTGTACAAACCCATTCTCTCGGTAAAATCCTTCAAAGTTAACCACCTTCTCACACCCCCAGCTGAAAATGCAATGAAACCTGATTATCATCCTCGATTTCACTCTTGAACTCAACTGTAGCAAGAAACTCCCAAACATATTCCGGAATAATTGGCTCGGTGATCCGAAATAGCCTTATCCAAGCTTTGCAAGTGAATGATTCCTGCGAGCACGTGAACTTGATCTTGAAAAATTTTCTGAGTTTCCTCCCAGCAGACCTATTGGCAATCCCATCAAACGCCTCGAAATCCAAGGGTTTGGGCTGACTAATGTCCTTTCTTGTCAACATTGCGTAATCATCAAGGCATAGTTTCCTAATCCCTACATCTTCAAATGCTAGAAACCTAACCCACTCAGCGGGGTTGGGAACGGGGTTTTTGTCTGAAAAGAAAACAGATAAAAGTTAGGAATCGACCCCACTGATGCACTAGTTACGGTGTAACCAACGTAACAGGTTACACCGTAATCAAATTACGCAAATGGTTACGGCGTAACATAACCCACACGTTACGCCGTAACCTTCCCCAGAATCTCAGCACAGCAGATGGTTACGATTAGCAATAGATTACGCCCTAATCATCAATTTTATCCAAGTGGTAAAAAGAATCATTAATTATTTTACCTATTGGTGCTGAGGGACCGTGCCTAAACCATTAGGTTTGTGTTTGACCCAAAACCCCATTTAAACTAAGTCAAAACATCCCAAACAACCAATAATGATACAACACGAATCAAAATAATATGGGGGATTCATCATAATCATTAATTAATCAAACCAATAGCAATAAAATAATGAAACAAGCAAGATCCGCAAAATATTAAAATATAAACCCTAATTGAATAATTGAAAGAAACGAATCAAAAAGAGTAGTAATAGCTCTTACCAGCCATGGTTTGAGCGATGGAATAAAGAAATCTTGACGAAACAATTTTGGGAAAAATTTTCTTTGTTGTGGTAGGCGGTGAAAAGATACGTGTTTATGTAAAAACCTAGTTTTTCATACGAATGAGGGTTTTATACCGCCAGGATGTTACGGCGTAATTAGATAAAGAGTTACGCCGTCACTAAATTATAATTTTTATTATTATTAAATGGTTACGTCGTAACTCTTAATAGAGGTTACGCCGTAACTAAATTTTCAATTAAAATTTTATTTTAGAATTCTTATAATTATTTAATGGTTACGTCGTAACTCTTAAAAGAGGTTACGCCGTAACTAATAGCTTCGAAGAATAAATGTGTAATATTGCAGTACGAGAGATTGAGATACGTACCTGGGTTTGGAAGTGCTCACATCTCGTATTTAGATAAATATGATATACCTTAGATCTTCCATTAACTGCTCCCCGGCAGCGGCGCCAAAAAGCTGATGTGCTATTTCATCATGCTTTTAATATTTATAAAACTTAGACAACTTATGATAAACACATACTAACGGGCAGAGAACCCGATCAGATGTAGTAAAGCCTTAGGTAAATCCGAGTATCGTCCCAAGAGAGCTGTGACCTTGAAAGAACTAAGAAGATTAGAAATGATATTGATAATAAAGTGGTATGACAAGATCGTAATAATTTATCGATATGCTATAGTTATTCCAATCACACACATACCAGAATTTTAGGATGAAGAGATAGATAAGCGAAGCTTAATGAAGAATACAAATACGAAATGATTCTCGATATAAAGGTTCAATATAGTTGTTAATTATCGCCAGACTCCTTTAGTCAATTCGTCATGGCCAATGGTTCTTAGATTCCTCACCAAGATGAACAGGTCACCTGGGATCATTCGGCAACCTAATAGCAGTCATTAAGGGCCAAATCTACTAGATCTAGTCTATGGAAACCCGGCCGTTAGGAACTTAGATTTCCCCTAACCTCTTAAATACCTCCACATGATAGGTGATTAATAACATCAAATAGTCCTGAATATTAAGTGTCAATTTCCCCCGATATTGCTTGTAATTTATATCATTTATATGGATTTACGCTTGTTTTCCATTGTTTTCCACTTTCAGGTAAATTACGAGCATTGGAGCTAAAGAGGCGCGGAACTGGAGAAATATCTAAAGATTTATCACAATATGCTACTTTGAAGAAGTTATGGCGTAACTCGTCTCTCACATTACCGTAACTATTAAGTGACTCAGAAAATCAACTTATCAAAGGTTGCGGCGTAACTCTTCCCAAAGGTTACGGCAGTAACTATATTAGGTCAAATGAGGTTCTATGCGTGATACTTACCGTAACTACTACATCAACTACTGATGTAACCGAGAGTTTATTGAAGACTACGGTAACCACTAATAAGGTTACGCCGTAACAGCATCTAGTGCAAAATACGAAGAAATAGAAGGTTACGGAGTAACTATTATATTAGTTACGCCGTAACCCAGATCTGGCCTATAAATACCCCACGATTTCCAGCATTTCAAATCATCTCTCTTCCTCCCCATTAAGGGAGCGATTAGGGCATTCATTCCATTCCACACACAACACTCAGAGAACATGGGAAAAAGATCAAGGCAGGTCTAGAGGAGCATACAAGCTGCTCAAGGGAGAAATCACTTCTCTACGATAAGCATTAGCGTTTTATATTTCTTTTACTTTCAATTCATGTATTTCGTACCTTTGAATATTGAATTGGTTTGCATGATTAATATGAGTGGCTAAGCACCTTTTGGTGCTGGCCTAGTTATGATTCCTTAATTGTTTTGTTTGCGTTTACTTTACTTCCGTACAATTATTTCTAAGTGTATGCATGCATAGTTTATGGGTAGCCACCCTTGGTTCGGTAGTTTTGAATGGCGATAGAGGCCAATTGCCTAGGAGGTATGACCAAATGACCCTAGGTGAGCGGACTGAGACGGGAAGGGTAAGATATGACCAAATGACGACCCATTCTACTTGTGCGATTTGACCAACTGATCACCTATCGCTTGGATGAACTTAAGAATTAGGGGGTGCGTGTCTAGGTTCCTAACGGCCGGGCATTCACTATTATAAATCTAGCATGTAGCGGTACTTAATGACTTGGCTTAGGGACCGGGAAACGCGTGACTTATGAGGGGGCACGACTTCTCCTCGTGGTGGCATCTTTCGATAGGTTAGGGCTAATTGACCAAATGATGTCCTCTCGACTTTGATCCCACCTGAAGTAATTGGAAGTAAGTAGACGTAGACATAACTAGCTAGGAGAATTAACTAGGTTAGCACCACTCTCCTCTATTGATTTCCCTTTACCATTTATTCTGTTTTAGTAGTTTAATTAATTAAATCCCTATCGAAACCATTATTAATCTGTGACACCTAGACTTAGTTATAATCCAACACACATAGCTCTTGGGACGACCTCGGCTTTACCGATTACTACACTACACCACGGCCAGACCTTGGCGTTAGTGCACTAGGGTAGACCATAGGTATAACGAGACATTATAAATATTAAACACGTCAGGTAAAAACGCATCAAGTTTTGGCGCCTCTGGGGAGTTATATTAGGATTAATATTAAGTCTTTCATTTCGTTTTAAACTTTTCTCACGATCTTTTCAAGTTTTAGGTACCATGAAAGTTGTTAACATTGATGACCTCACTCTTGAGGAATATTTGGCGTTGACAAGTGAAGAACAAAGGCCGGGGGTCGTAAGACCGGCAATTGGAGCAGATGTCCGTTGAAATCACATCGAGTTCATGAGGCGAGACAAAAGCTTTTTGCGGGGATTGATTATGATGATGCCCACTTACATGTACGAAGAGTTTTGGAGACAGCCGATCTTTTTCACGTTCCAGGAATTACTCATGATGCTCTTATGCTCAGGATATTTCCTATTACACTCAACTGGGCGCCAGATGGTTTGACGAGAAATTCTAGCAGGGCCGATCAATACATGGTATCTTATTAAAAATGCATTTATTCGAAAATATTGTCCTCCTTCGAAGATTGCCAAAAAGATGGAAGAAATAAGGAGTTTCAGGCAAGAGATGGATGAAACGTTAGATGCAGCTTGGGAAAGATTTAATGACCTTCTATACAATTGCCCAATGCATGATCTTAACAACTATCAGAAAGTCCGTATTTTCTACAATGGGTTAAACATCCCTTCCCGCTAAATGCTCGACTCTCAAGGGCCGATCCCTATGATGCCTCCGGAACAAGCCCTTACAGCAATTCAAAAGATGGTGACCATTCACGGAACGTGGTGCGATGAAGCTACCACTTGGGCCACTAATAGCAATAAGCGGACAATTTTGGTGATATCACTAAAGGAATTGATAAGCTTAGATGTGATATGAAGATAGTTAAGGAAGACGTTCATTCCCTCAAGAAGCGAAGCATATGAGCGGGTAGGTATATTGAGTCATTGGAGGAAGCCGTCAATAAATTCTCGATTAATTTAAAAAGAATGCACGACTCGAATGACGAATGGATTAGGAAATTCAAGGAGGGCGCAGACTTTAATTTAAAGAAGCTTGACGATAAGAGGACAAGCTTGGAACCTAAGCTTGAAGGATTAAACCAAAAGGTCCTGGAAAGTAAACTGAAAGCGGTTGGATCTATCAAAGCAATGGTGGGAAAGATGAAAGAAGTCAGCAAGGAGCCGATTCCTCGTGATTTACCTGATTTCAAACCTTATGTACCACCTATCCCATTTCCAGGATGTTTGAAGATTGCGAGAAAAGAAGAAGCAAGCAATACTCAATTAAAGAAGATGGAAGAAAAGAGCTTAGAGGGTGATGAAGTTCCACAAGATGAGGAATCAACCACAACACAAAGCGGTATGACTTCTAGCCTTTCTTTTATTCCTAACAATCTTGCTTGTTTTTCTATGTAAGGTGCTGAGATTTTGGATGAAATCATGCAAGACGTCACATCACCCGATGATGGTTATGTAGCTCCGGCTACTGAACCAATTTTAGTTGAACTTGAAAAGGAAATCGAGGACAAGATTTTGGACACTTCAATGATTAGCAAGGAGTCGTATGAGCCAATTAATCAGCCACATCACGAGGTGAACAATTCATCAAGGTCATCGACTAAAATGGGTAAGGTAAGGAGGGTAATGGCATCTCCTTTAAGGTATGATCAATGTTGCAAAAATCGCGAATCGGTAGTCGGGCGGTCGACCTCCCTGTAGCTTGTAATCGGTCTAGGCGGGATTAATCGGTGATTAATCGGATTGGCATTTCCGACAAATTTTTAGCATTTTCGGCAAATTTTAGGTATTTTCGACAAGTTTTAGGTATTTTAGACAAGTTTATGTATTTTCGGAAATATTTTTCTTGAAAAACATCTTGTAATAGATATAAACAATGAGCATAAGTTATTCCAACAATTTTATGGGTAGTCATAAGTATTTTCGGCAAGATAAGAAGGTTTTCGACAAGTTTGACCACCATTAACCGTCATTGACCACCATTGACCATGGTTGACCGATTTTTTTGACCGATTTACATAAATCGGAAAGGTTGGTGGCCTTGCAGCACCTAATCGGCGATTAATCGGCCTTGTAGGCCTTGTTTTGCAACACTGGGTATGATCATTATCCATCATTTCCCCATCCTCTAGTAATTTCACACCCTCACGGTGTTTATCTCTATTTTCACCCGCACTTAGTTTCAAGTGAAGGGAGAAACACCCTCTTACTTAGTAAATAAGGGTGGAGTCAAGCTCGTGACTTGAACAAAAACAAGCGCTTCGTGGGAGGCACCCCATGCCTATCTTTCCTTGTTCATTTCTTTTATTTTATTTCCATTTCTGTGGGGTTTTATGTTTTCTAACCATTTTTGCAGAAAATGAGGAAGTAATTACTGCGGTTCTTGTCGACCAGAGTTACGGCGTAACTCATCTATGTGATTACGCCGTAACCAACCTTTAAGCAGAGAAATTCCCGACGTATTACTAATTACGGCGTAATACCATCTCTGTGGTTATGCCATAACCACTCGCTTTGCAACTTATGCCAGTTTTTGCTAGTTACGGCGTAACTCCCTCAAAAGAGTTACGACGTAACCTTCATCTGCTTTAATTCTTTCATTTTAAAACACAGTAACCTTGTATTAGTATTTTAAATGAACTTTGTAGGTGTGTTCCCTGTAAACCCTCACGAGACTTCACTCGTCCACTTGGGACACTAAGTGGTTTAAAAGGCTTGTTGAATTCGCTAAATGCAACCGTGATTCCTACGAAAGTGAGTTAGGATTGTTTTTCATTTTTCATTTTTCATTTTTTCTTTTTAGTATTATTCTTGTCGGTATTGTGATTTCAGGGATTGAAGTTTGTTCATGATGCTTATACGAAGGCACGTCTCCTTTTCGTGAGCCTTCCTTCTTTATGGAGCAAATTTCAAGGAAGTTCTCGCTCTAATTCTACTTTTCTCTTCACCTTTATTTAATGCTTAGTACAAAAGGGACTTTGTACAATTCAAGTGGGGGCGGGAGTAGAATTATCTCTTGAACATTATTTCGCCCTCATTTTTCTAGTCTATTTTGAAAAAATATACCATTTTTAAAATTTTGACATGTTTTTCTTAACCTAACTAGATAAGACCTTAGCCGAGCACATACAACCCTTGATATTATATGGTGAGATTAGCCTTATCCGTTTCCAATATTTTTTAACCCCAAATCCACCAAATTATGAGTGTGCCGGTAGCTTGTAAACTTTAGAACTTGGCCTTTGCATCATTTCGAGACCATAGACGAGGTGTGTTGAGTTAGCTCGATGTATTTGGACTTTTCAGTTTTAGAAGGCAATATTATAGGATTATCACCCAAACAGCCTACCATTGTGTGTCTATCGATTAGTCTCCTCGACTTCTCGACCCCCATGTGAAACCCTTTTGTTGCACTCATCTTTAGTGCAAGATACTCCTAGATACACCCTTCTGATCCATTCCTTTCATTTTGTTAACCCGATATATTATTTCGATACACCTATACACCTTAGCCTACCCTGTAGTCTTTATTTATGATTGGGAAGTCATCATTTGCCTAAGTTCAAGGTTCGAGTGGAAAGGTTCGGAAATCACGCTTTCATCGACAACATTCCTGAAGATCATTGAAGACCCCCCGAATTCCCATTCATCTCAAGTGGGGGGATATTATGTTATGTTGAAAAAAAAAGTTGTTATGTTATTGTAAAGTGCGATGTTATAAGCACTGTAGTATGAGCTTTATTGATTTAGTATCGAGGAGGCCACCTCGGTCACATTTGAAGATTGGAGTTGGTAGTTATGCCACCAGTTGGAGAAAAGGTAGTGTGCCCATCACGACGTCCTCTAATGACACATCTACCTTATATTTCATGATCCGGTTTCTTGACTTCAAAGCTTGAACTTTGGGTGGACGGTAAGTGGTGATGACTTGATTACAGATTTAGACTACCTGCTTGTTTTTTATTTTTCACCAATTATATATCCCATGTCTTATCCTACCCTTTAGTCATGAAGCATGTCTAGGTGATGCAGCGAGCAATCCTTGGTGTCTTGGCCATGGATTTGGTCATGTATCATTAATTTTGTCCACTTCGCCGTGACATGTTAGTAATGACGACTCACCCCTTAACCTCTGTCGTGTCTACCCATATTGCCTTTGAGAATTGTTTAGCCCTTAACTCTAGTGGTGGAGATTTGTGTAACCGCCAAGCTTATGATAGAATACATGCTATGATTGTGCGATTGGTGATCACCCGAAATTGACACTTAGAATAGTTGAGAGATTTGAGTGTTTTGTTCCATTTCGTGAGGTGTTCGGCTTTGTTTTATTCTAGCATAAGGGATTTATAAACTTATATTTTCGAGGTTATGGGAGATATCTTTTTAGGAATCTTTCTAATAAGGTCTACTTGAGGGCAAGTAGAGTTCAAGTGGGGGATATTTGATAACATCAAATAGTCCTGAATATTAAGTGTCAATTTCCCAGATAATGCTTGTAATTTATATCATTTACATGGATTTACGCTTGTTTTCCATTGTTTTCCACTTTCAGGTAAATTACGAGCATTGGAGCTAAGAGAAGCTGAACCGATATCTAAAGATTTATAATAGTATGCTACTTTGAAGAAGTTACGGCGTAACTCGTCTCTCACATTATGCCGTAACTATTGCGTGACTCGGAAAACCAACTTATCGAAGGTTCGGCGTAACTCTTCCCAAAGGTTATGCGTAACTATATTAGGTCAAATGAGGTTCCACGCCCGTGATACTTACGCCGTAACTACTACATCAACTACGACGTAACCGAGTTTATTGAAGACTACGGCGTAACCACTAATAAGGTTACGCCGTATCTAGCAGATCTAGTGCAAAATACGAAGAAATAGAAGGTTATGGCATAACTATTATATTAGTTACGCCGTAACCCAGATCTGGCCTATAAATACCACACGATTTCCAGCATTTCAAATCATCTCTCTTCCTCCCCTTCTAGGGAGCGATTAGGGCATTCATTCCATTCCACACACAACACTCAGAGATTGTGGGAAAAAGCTCAAGGCCGGTCTAGAGGAGCATACGAAGCTGTCTCCAAGGTAGAAATCACTCCCCTATGATAAGCATTAGCGTTTTATATTTCTTTTACTTTCAATTCATGTATTTCTTACCTTTGAATATTGAATTGGTTTGCATGATTAATATGAGCGGCTAAGCACCTTTTGGAGCTGGCCTAGTTATGATTCCTTAATTGTTTTGTTTGCGTTTACTTTACTTCCGTACAATTATTTCTAAGTGTATGCATGCATAGTTTATTGGTAGCCACCCTTGGTTCGGTAGTTTTGAATAGCGATAGAGGCCAATTGCATAGGAGATATGACCAACTGACCCTAGGTGAGCGGACTGAGACGGGAAGGGTAAGATATGACCAACTGACGACCCTTTCTACTTTTGTGATTTGACTAACGATCACCTGGTTTGGATGAACTTAAGAATTGGGGGTGCGTGTCTAAGTTCTAACGACCGGGCATTCACTATTATTAATCTAGCATGTAGCGGTACTTAATGACTTGGCTTAGGGGACCAGGAACAACAGGACTTATGAGGGGACACCGACTTCTCTGTGTGGTGGCATCTTTGCTTAGGGGACACCTTACGAATTCGATAAAGCAAATAAAAGCAGATAAATGGTAAAGGGAAATCAATAGAGAAGAGTGGTGCTAACCTAGTTAATTCTCCTAGCTAGTTATGTCTACGTCTACTTACTTCTAATTACTTCAGGTGGGGTCAAAGTCAAGAGGGGCAGCATTTGGTCAATGCGCCCTAACCTATCGGCAAAGATGCCACCGAGGAAGAGTTAGGTGTCCCCTCATAAGTCTGTTGTTCACGGTCACGAGCCAAGATCATAAGTACCTTTACATGCTAGATTTATTAATAGTGAATGCCAGGCGTTAGCAGATACGT
>OU343225.1:40039293-40063057 GCA_910596185.1 Chrysanthemum makinoi | reverse complement strand
ACCTGCACAAACTAAAACAAACACACTTTATCATTCTTACGAGCTTCAAACATATGAATGGCAGTAAATGTTAAGCCTTGGCAATGGTGATATCACTGAGCCCATTCCAGTAATTTGTTGCTCTTTCAAAGGGAAGAAAATATTTACGTTGGTAAACTAACAGTCAAATACAGAGGTCGCAATTTCAAGCATTTTACTTATAAATGGATCAATTTACGTTATGTTATATTTAATGGGTTCAACGGGTAGAAAACATTCATTAATCATTATTTTTAAACAATTTTAAGAAAAAGGACCAACCACTTTTGCAGGTCAACCTGATCCAATCCAGCCAAAAATTTCCAGTTACCTGACTAGATGCCCGTGTATGGAACACATCTAGTTTAGATCATGTGTTAACTGTAAGGCCCAAGCCTGCATTTAAGGGTCCACATCTACGGTGTGAGTGATAAAGCATTAGCCAATGCTTTTCTGCAATACAAAGAAAGGGGAATAGCAACGGGTTAGGACTGAAGTGTCATATATATGGTTCACAATGTAAACGAGTCTGTCAAAAACAACAATTTACAGTAGCAAAATTGGGGATCTTGCAACAAAAGTCAAATTAATGATCATTTCATTTCCAAATCTGTCAAAGAAAATTGCAGATATATAGAACGTATTAGAAAGTGTCTGTATATACAACAAAACTGAATCGTATTAAAAAGTGCCATGTTAATTCCATACTTTTGACTACTACTACAGTGATCTTCAAATAAAAAACCTAATAAGCCCATTCTTAAAGTGTTTCGTTAGCTATTTGATACACATAAACTTGGCAATCTTGACCTAACCCAACCAGTTGACCCAACGACCCGTTGGACCTGTGTTTCCATTTCACTGTTCGACCATGACCCATTTGACCTATACCTAAACATCCTTTCCGGTAACAAATAATCAACATTTTCGTAAACAAACTGTAATTTTTTTTTTTAAACTAATTTTACATGTTACAAAATTTTTTGAGATTTTGGTTTTTTCACAATTTATTTTGAATTTTTGCAGAATGTATTTAAATTATGTATTTGTATTAATTTATATACTTTTAAATTTTTATTTATTCTAGTAAATGCATGATAATTTAACTTTACAGATTACTTAATTGTAATTAATATTTTATAATTTAGAGTTTTTTTAATTAAAAAAACTAAAAAAGCAATTTTTGACATTTTTATATAAATTTTTTTTTTTTGGTTTTTTAAAAGATGGTCACAAATTATGAAGCAATGTAGTTCATTCTAGTCTGCATATAACTTTAATTACTTTTGTTTTATATAACAAACAGCTAAGCGATTCAGCGTTCTATTTATTTTAGATAATTAATAACAACCGACAGCACATATGTTTAATGCAAGCGCACCTGCTTCACATTAGCATATCTATAAGAATCAACTTATTCAGCAAGGTATATATCAACCATATCTAAGTTAGGACAATAGTTCCAGTTTGTTTTGTGTACCAAAAATAAAACTAGATAATCGAATGGTGTGCTGAAAGCAATTAACAGTTTGGCTGATAAGAGAGGGGGAGTCACAATATGCATATATTATAGCAGCAATATTTCATACCTGAAGTTTCTTTGCTAGAAGCTCTACCAGCCACCTCATATGTATTAAGAGGGGGAGTCACAATATGCATATATTATAGCAGCAGTAGCACATTTCATATGTATTACTTTTTGGGTTATATATTTCATACCTGAAGTTTCTTTGCCAGTTCCTCATGCCTATTATAGCCAGAAGCTCTTCCAGCCACCTCATTTACATGACTCATCCTCTGAGTAACTTCTGCCTATAAAAAGAAATAGCATATAATGTGATTAAAATAAGTTAGAAATCTATAACTGTCTGAGCAATAAGTAGAAATCGAAAACCAGATTGTCATGCACCTGAGCATTCAGTTCCTATTATAGTGGTTCGCAGCAAAAGTCATGACAAAGTAATTCGGGCTGCATAAACAATTAAATAGCATTTACTTGTTGGTACACATTGCCATTTGCCATGATGCAAAAAAATTACAAGCCTTACTTCGGATACAAATAAGATACAACATATAGACAGTCGCTCTGCACAAATAGACCAAGCAAGAAGTAGAGTTGGCTACTTGACTTTGTCCATTTCATCCTTACAAGGGGATAGGTAAGCATAACCAACTGTAAATTTGTTTTAGTTGTAGGACACTGATGCAAGTTTTCAGTCAATAAATATAGTCTTAAGATACATACAACAAGCTTAGACACACATGATGCACGGAAATGACACCATTCACATATTACATGTCTGCACCACATTATTAAGTAAAGAGAAAAAGTTTCAAGCATATGCTACCAAATTGTTGATGTGTACATTATAATGAAATAAAAAAAACTTAACCAAAAAGAAAACAAGATAAATTTAAGCTAAACAACAGAAAGAAAGGTATAAACTTGACAATTTTGTGCAACCATTTAAAAAGGAGAATGGTCAATAAAGTTATAGTAAAGAACTAATTTAACAGTATGTTAATATCCGGGTCGCATAACATAATTAAATATACATTAGCATTATGTGCCAATTAATTACATAATCGGAGCACCTCTTAATGTAATTGGAACAAGTATTTAAAATTAAACCTGACTTTATATGAGGTTTAATGCAAGTAGCATCTTGAACTTAAGATCCTTCTGTTGTTTTATGTAAAATCTCAAAGAGCTCGACATAATGTGGCGATCTTTTGTTCTTCGATTTCTGTGGAATATTAAGTATAAGTCATCCATTAAAGGTTACACATTCATATTTCATAAGTAATGTTAACAAACTTGATATATATGAAACCCTGATTATACTCGATAAAACAGTTAACAACTATCATTCACAAGAAGGCAGCAGTATGAGAAACTGTGTTTCATGAACTAAACATGGAAAATTTCTAGGAGAAACTGTGTTTCATGAACTAATCTCTCACTCAAATGGCTCTTTAGCGCCTATTGTAGTACAGTCAGTCCATATTGGTAAGCTGGATCGGTTTCACAAGTAATATCTACTCTAGTATCTTACTTGATAATTGATATATATACACTTTATGTTATCGAACAGAGTAGTACATCAGTCTGGGTTGATGCAAGAATAAACGGATGATTAGCTCACAAATTAGAAAAATCCGAGGTAAATAAACAGTTATCCAGATGAAAAACATTTCTTAGCTGCAGCCATTTTTAACATCCTTATTCACCATTACAAGTGCTATCAACTTTTAACATTGCTGAACGATATTTTTAGCATAGCGTAAAGGCAGAAGGTGCGTTGAACTACATATCCTTTCAACATGCTAAAATGAATGAAAATAGTAAAAAAATATGTAAAGATTTGGTATGTATTGTGGTACTTCACCTAATTTCATTATCCAATATCACATGAAAACTATGACATTCTTATCTCCATTAAGCTAGACTTACCTTTATGCAAACTTAATACTAATTCATTTTGTGCTGTAAGATTCTTTTATATTGTCATTATCGAACAATATTTCTAATAATATATATATATATATATTAGGTCCTTTGTTTTACACATATTAATTAAAGTACTCATATGGTTTAATGCAAGCAGCACCTGCTTCACATTACCATATCTATAAGATTCAACTTATTCAGCAAGGTATATATCAACCGTATCTAAGTTAGGACAATAGTTCCATTTCTTTGGCTGATAACAGAGGGGGAGTCACAATATGCATATATTATAGAATGGTCTGCTGATAGCAATAAACAGTTTGGCTGATAACAGAGGGGGAATAACAATATGCATATATTATAGCAGCAATAGCACATTTCTTTGCCAGTTCCTTGTGCCTATTATAGCAAGAAGCGCTACCAGACACCTCATTTACATAACTCATCCTCTGAGCATTCAGGTCCTATTAATTGGTTCGCAGCAAAAGTTATGAAAAATTAATTCGGGCTGCATAAATGATATAATATTATCTTCATTGACAATCATAAACAATTAAATAGTATTTACTTGGTGGTACACATTGCCATGATGCAAAAAAATTTACTTTTTTTTTTTTTGGTAAAGGGCATTCCACCCGATAAAATATTATAAATAAGATACAACAGATAAGACAGTCGCTTTGCACAAATAGACCAAGCAAGAAGTAGAGTTGACTACTTGACTTTGTCCATTTCATCCTTATAAGAGGATAGGTAAGCATAACCAACAGTAATTGTGCCTACGCACACAAGATAGTTTCATGCTATCAAAAGTTACGCAACCCAACCATTTTGCTAACTTTAAGCATCTATTAGCCCACATTGTGTTATGCGCCTGCCATGGTAAAGTTTTTGTGACTGCAAATCACATGAAAACTAATGTACCACTGTTGCTAAATTTGCAGTTGCATTAGTAGATATGTACAGAAAAAATGCCCTTTTGCTCCGGAATACATAAGGGCAACTTAAAAAACAATATCTGTTGATTCAAAAGTGATAAACTAGCCAGTAGATGCGAAAAAGTAACGGCAAAACTTCCCATTTCTGCAATTGACAGGCAAAACTAAACCTAATACTGTTTTATCCAATGACTACAAATGTTTTCGGAGTTGATTATCATACTAACGACTAAAACTTATTATTTCATTCTAAATGACACGCCAAACAATTTTTGAATGTCAAAATCTAACGATAAATATTACGCAAGTATCATTCTCTAATGGACATTTCATCAAACAGATTTTGTGCACAACCTAACCCAAGCTTCAAACCAAAGCCGCACGTAACAGATGCACCTAATTCACCTATATCGCACTATAATATCACAAATCTCTATAACTAACACCTAATTGAAGCAAACACAAAAATCAATGAATTCAGTTCATAAGAGTAGCATGTGTAAAGAGTTAACTTCTCATACAATAAAGGTTACACATTCATATTTCATAAGTAATGTAAACTAACTTGATATACAGGAAACTTGAATATACTCGATAAAACAGTTAACAACTATCATTCACAAGAAGGCAGCAGTATGATGATTTTATCCATATAATTCAAAGCCTTCCAGCATCTTAATATGTCTAAATCACACAAAGTGTGACTTTCGACACATTCAAATTGTTCCCTTAAAAACTAACTCATTCCTTTTCCCCTGTTTGACCCGTTGTAAGAGAAACCCAAACCAGAGTTGGCCCATTTACATGTAGATGAATCAAAAGTCCCCCCTCTAATTCGTTTTACAAATTTAAAAGAGCTGAAAAAAAAAACATTAAAGTTGACCAGATTTAGTTAGCTCCAAAAAACTACTAATGTCAGTCCAAGTATCAGTATCCTGCACTTTCAATACCCACTCCAAACTGTGTTTCATGAACTAATTTCTCACTCAAATGGCTCTTTAGCGCCTATTCTAGTACAGGCAGTCCATATTGGTAAGCTGGATCGGTTTCACACATAATATCTACTCTAGTATCTTACTTGATAATTGATATATATACACTTTATGTTATCAAACAGAGTAGTACATCAGTCTGGGTTGATGCAAGAATAAATGGATGATTAGCTGACAAATCAGAAAAATCCGAGGTAAATAAAAAGTTATCCAGATGAAAAACATTTCTTAGCTGCAGCCATTTTTAACAGCCTTATTCACCATTACAAGTGGTATCAACTTTTAACATTGCTGAGCGATATTTTCAGCATAGCGTTAAGGCAGAAGGTGCATTGAACAATATATCCATTCTACCCGCTAAAATGAATGAAAATAGTAAAACATATGTAATGATTTGGTATGTATTGAGGTGCTTCGCCTAATTTCATTATCAATATCACAAATCTCCATAACTAACAGCTAATTGAAGCAAACACAAAAATCAATGAGTTCAGGTCAAAAGTATACCTGAGAGCAAAATCACAAAATCAGCAACTTCAGCTCACGATTGACCGAATCTATTTGAATCGTTAGGGTTTGGGTTTATGGATCAAAGTTTTGACCTGAGTAACCTCCAATTAATATAATTGGCAAAACCCCAATTATTCAGTATGCAACACAAACACTCCTAAAGTCACATAACACAAATCGATCGATTTGTTTCTTGAACGAGAGTGATTTAAACTACCTCAAATTCCGACAATGACGACCGTGATGGTGACCACTGACGGTGGCCAATGACGGTGGTGGTGCAGGTGGCCGGTGTTGTTACAGGTGGCTAGAGAGTGGTGATAGATAAAAATAGAACGGGATATTTGGGTGATCATATTATTATATAAATAATAATAATAAACAGGGAATTACATATATTCCCATTTAAACTTCATTAATCTCATATATCCCCAACAAAAGTTTAAAATAACAAATATACCCAATTAAACCTATTAAACTCACAAATTTACTCATTTTTGTCTTTTTTTGTTATAAACATTTGAATCTGAATATTTTACCCTTTTCTCTTAGTTAAGAATTTATTTTTCTATAAATTTGTATGAAACTGTTCTTTTTTCTTTTTAATCTTGATATGAAATCAAAAGTTCACAATCCAAACAAATTCATTCCTCTATAAAGTTGAAACCTCAATGAACCTCGAAAGCAATTGAATGATTATTATTCACATTAGTGATTCATTTGCATCCTCTAATGTCAAAAATACCTATTGTTAACTAAAGCAAATGAATAATGCAATGTTAGTTTATCAATAAAACTCAAGCAATTTAAAAAAAAAAAAAAAAAAAAAGCAGTTTACATCATCAAAACTCATCGGTAGCATCAATGATACGATTTTTCTTTTTAACTATTAGAGCACTCCCAACAATAACACCATAACACCAATAACACCGTCCACGTCAGCGCCACATCAGCTTTACCATTTAACATTAACATCCTCAAAAAACACCCACAACAATAACATCCCAATAACACCATAACACAACTAATATTTCATATTTTCAATTTTAACCCCTAAACTAAATCAAACACTTCATTTTTTAAACTAAAACAAACATTTCATTAAAACTTAAAACATATTACAATACGAGACTAAAAAAAATACAACGAAATAAAAAAAAAATACAACGAAATAAAAAAAACCATACAACGAAATAAAACGTTACAACAAATTAAAGGATTAAATGACGAGGAGAATACGATCTACGATTTTGGTTTCAAGTTATATTTTGCGATGATTCGATCTTTTTCGTCATTGATCCATGCACGACAATTATCTCGCCCCGCAGAGGGCGTCATCAAAAACTTTATTTCTTCCAACCGGTTATTGTCGATCTTTTTCCTGCGGCCCGATACGCCGCTTCGGAGACTTCTCGTTTCATACGAAACTCGTTTGCCATAGTTGCGGTGAAATAAGCTGCGAGCTCGTTCCTCAGTGCTTGTTCCCCAAGACTTGTTGTAGTCTCGGATCTTGGTTTCTTACTAGCACGTTTCTTCCCATGGGGGCGAGGTTGTTCATCTTGACCAAACAAATCCTCGTTTGTTTGGCTTAGGACTTCGCCGGTTAAATCGCCGGTTCCGCTGTTCCATTTCTTATAATGACGCAAAACCTCCCAAGCGTCTCGAGGCCAAAAAGTGATCCCTTGGTTTCCTCACGATACCATTGCTTTGCCGTTGCATCACATCCGACCACTTTCCGCATTCGCTGATCACGCTTCAACGGTTGTAATGAGAGTTGAACTTTGTGCATATGCCGCTCAAAGTTTTCCACTTGCTTGAAGCATGTCCTTGTTGCGCCGCTGAAAGTTGTTTTTATGAATCATTTCGCACCGATACCAAAAGATCCTTGGGTTGGCACTTTCCAACTTTCGGATCCTCCGAAACAGGATGTAACATCTTGTATAGTAATGCTTCTCTGCTGGAGTCCAACGTGAGTGAAACAACTTCGCCTTCATCAGAATCAACGGTTCGGCTCTGGGTCTTTGATTCTTTGCTTTTAGCTTAATGCGACCTTTTCCTTTTGTTGGAGAGACGTGGGTGTGTCAGAAAATCATGTGTTTCAGTTGGGATTGTTGTGATTGTTGTGTGAATTGTAGGTTTTGAAAGTTAGAGTTTAAGGTGGTTTGTTGGTTTTGTTGTTGCCAATACAGAAATGCTTGATGTTGTTGATACATTTATTGGCTCGATAAGCCAGTGGGTGGGGATTGAAGATGAACCGGCGTTTGGGTTAGATGATGAACCCGGGTTTGAGGGATTCCACCCACTAGCAAGAAGATTGTAGAAAGATCATCGCTGCCTCCGACATTGTTTTTTTTTGCAGTTAAGAAGTTGAAAGAATGAGAGAATGGAGAGGATTTAGTAGTGGAAGTGTGAAAAGAAATGGTGTTTTAATTGGGTATTTATAGTGGTAAAAAGGTTTTTAAAATTTTTTTGAAAAATAACGCTAGTAGCCGTTTAGGTGGTTTTTGAAAATTTTTTGAAAATAAGGCTAGTAGCCGTTTAAGGGTAGAAAGTGTAAATTTTTGAATTTTTTTTTTTTTTTTTCGCCTCCCCTATAACGCCGTTGCTTTGGCAAGCGGGCGCCGTTTTTCTCTTTAACGCCGAGGTCCCAACGGTAATAACGCCCGTAACGCCGTTTTTTCTCGTTTAACGCCGTTACGGCGTTACCGTTGGGAGTGCTCTTACGTAATTGTTTAGCCTTTGATTGAGAATTGGGACGAGGAATATGTGATGCCTTTTAAGAAAAAAAAAAGAAAGAATCATTTACAGTGTTGGGTGCTCAAATTGTGTAGAATGAAGGATATATAGTTAAAGATGGGTAAATTTGTGATTTTAATAGGTTGGATTGGGTATATTTGTTATTTTAAACTTTTGTTGGGGATATATGTAATTAATGAAGTTTAAATGGGGATATATGTAATTCCCCCTAATAAATAAAAAGAAGGAATATTAAGGGCCAGTTTGGTTGGGGTATATGGGTATGGATCTATGACTTGAAAGCATTAATGTTGTTTGGTTGATTATAGGGCACCACAATGGAAGGAGGGATACCCAATTTGAAAGTTTCCTCATATACTATGTGTGTGGGTGGTTTCTTCATACCCTTAATTATCAGTTAGCAAAGGTTACAAAAATGATTTTAATGACTTTTTGCCTAATTAGTAAGCAAAACATTTAGTCACTAAATGGCTTTTATTTTGTAGTGATGTCTTTATTTATAAGAAACATGTGACAATGATACCGATGTAAACCAATCTATAGTGACAAAAAATTGAGCCATAATTTGACAAGTACCCTTGTATCAGTGTATGTATAGGCTTTCATGTTCTCTTTGGTCCACCTTATCTCCAAGCCCTCATGTTCTGTGATATCAATGAAAATGGCAAGTGTTCAGAGATGAAATGCCTAGTAGATCTTAAAAAAAATGCAAACATGAACAATTAAACAGTATTTATTTGTTGGTACACGTTGCCATGATGCAAAAAAATTACAAGCCTTACTTCGGATACAAATAAGATACAACAGATAGACAGTCATGCTTGCACAAATAGACCAAGCAAGAAGTAGAGTTGACTACTTGACTTTGTCCATTTCATCCTTATAAGGGGATAGGTAAGCATAACTAACTGTAAATTTATTTTCGTTGTAGGACATTGATGCAAGTTTTCACCAATAAATCCAGTTTTAAGATACATACAACAAGCAAGGACACACATGATGCACGGAAATGACACTATTCACATATTACATGTCTGCGCCACATCAGTAAGTAAAGAGAAAAAGTTTCAAGCATATGCTACCAAATTGTTAATGTGCACGTTATTATGAAATAAAAACCTAGCCAAGAGGAAAACAAGATAAAATTAAGCTAAACAACAGAAAGAAGGGTATAAACTTGACAATTTCGTGCAACCACTTAAACTTTAGTAAATAACCAATTCAAGTGTTAGTTAATATCCGGATCGCATAACATAATTAAATATACGTCAGCGTTATGTGCCAATTAATTACATAATTATAGCACATCTTAATGTAATTCAAACAATTATTTAAAATTAAACCTGACTTTATATGAGGTTTAATACAAGTAGCACCTACTTCACGAGATTTCTTGATGCATCTTGAACTTAAGATCCTTATGTTGTTTTATGTAAAATCTTAAAGAGCTCGACATAATGTGGCGATCTTTAGTTCTTTGATTTCTGTTGAATATTAAGTATAAGTCATCATATTACATTACAGTAGCATGTGTAAAGAGTTAACTTTTCATACAATAAAGGTTACACATTCATATTTCATAAGTAATGTAAACTAACTTGATATATAGGACACTTGAATATACTCGATAAAACAGTTAACAACTATCATTAACAAGAAGGCAGCAGTATGATGATTTTATCTATATAATTTAAAGCCTTCCTGCATCTTAATATGTCTAATTCCTTTTCCCCTGTTTGTCCCGTTGTAAGAGAAACCCAAACCAGAGTTGGGCCATTTACATGTAGATGAACCTCCCCCCCCCCCTAATTCGTTTTACAAATTTAAAAGAGCCGAAAAAAAAACATTAAAGTTGACCAGATTTAGTTAGCTCGAAAAAACTACTAATGTCAGTCCAAGTATCAGTACCCTGCACTTTCAATACCCACTCCAAATTGTGTTTCATGAACTAATTTCTCACTAAATGGCTCTTAGCACCATTGTAGTACAGCAGTTCCATATTGGTAAGTGGATCGGTTTCACACATAATATTTACTCTAGTATCTTACTTGATAATTGATATATATACACTTTATGTTATCAAACAGAGTAGTACACCAGTCTGGGTTGATGCAAGAATAAACGGATGATTAGCTCACACATTAGAAAAATCAGAGGTAAATAAATAGTTATCCAGATGAAAAACATTTCTTAGCTGCAGCCATTTTAACATCCTTATTCACCATTACAAGTGCTATCAACTTTTAACATTGCTGAACGATATTTTTAGCATAGCGTAAAGGTAGAAGGTACATTGAACAATATATCCTTTCTACACGCTAAAATGAATGGAAAATAGTATAAATTATGTAATGATTTGGTATGTATTGTGGTACCTCGCCTAATTTCATTATCCAATATCACATGAAAACTATAACATTCTTATCTCCATTAAGCTAGACTTACCTATATGCAAACTTAACACTAATTCATTTTGTGCTGTAAGATTCGTTTATATTGTCCTTATCGAACAATATTTCTATTAATCTATATATTAGGTCCTTGGCTTTACACATATTAAAGTACTCATATGTTTATACAAAAGTTTTCAAATAACATAAATGTGCCTACGCACACATGATAATATCATGTTATCAGAAGTTACCCAACCCAACCATTTTGCTAACTTTAAGCATCTATTAGCCCACATTGTGTTATGCGTCTGCCATGGTAAAGTTCTTTTGACTGCAAATCACGTGAAAAATAATGTAACACTGTTGCTAAATTTGTAGTTGCATTGGTAGATATGTATGGACATGCTAACGGTTACTCAAAGAACAGCACACAAAATGCCCTTTTGCTCCGAAATACATAAGGGCAATTTAAAACACAACATCTGTCGATTCAAACAGTAAGTGATAAACTAGCCAGTAGATACGAAAACGTAACAGCAAACCTTCCCATTTCCCTTTTAATTAATTATCAGCATAATCAAACTAACGGTGACCGTAATTGTTTCAGTGATAATGAGGCCAATGCTAATGGTGATCGTAAATGTGGTCACCCCATGACACATCGGCGCCACAATATTTTGCTAATAGTGACCATAATAACGACCGTAACTTAAAAAAAATAAAAATAAAAATAAATAAATAAATTACCAACACACTTATATAAAATATTGTACTACATCTAACTTTATCAACATAACAATTTTCACTTTCATTATTTCTCGAGTAAACGATTTATAGTTGGCTTAAAACTAATAGCCCATGTTCACATTTACTCAAAGTTTAAAGGCCTATAATTGAATTTAACAATCTAGGGTCCAATAAAGTAGGTCATTAACTAGTAATCTCTTTCATATTACTCTTTTGAAAAGACTTCGTCTTCCCTCAGCCACTTCCTGGTTTTAGACTTTGGTGCTAGTTCTTTTTCCTATCTTTGATGCCCCCAATTTCATCATTATCACTTGCTAGTTCCTTTTCCTATCTGGTAATTTTAAAGGCAAGTTCTCATGTTGATTTCGGATTTTCCGGTAGGTTTTCCTAGCTGTTCATTTATTTATGTGTGTGTGTTTTTAGTATGTATTTTTGTGAATAAAATGATGAAACGGTCAAATAATATCGGGAGAAGTGTGCATTTAATCGGTTGCCTATCCAACCGAAACATTGCAAAGGTTGGGGTGGAGATGAGTGTGTTTGGATGGGATTGCCAGCCTGGCGATAGGAAATACACCAACTACTGTATCTGTTTGTAAAAGTTAATTGTTTTTCTTTTTTGCAATCTTTAACACATTAAGGGTGTGTTTGGTTTGTAGACGTGAATCACTATAGGTTTGGGTTTGATAACATAGTGAATGGGAATGGGTATGACTTTTTATACCCGCCAAGCTAGATGGGTTTGGGCTAAGCCTTATCTTGTAGGTTTCATTCCCAGTTTTAAAACCCATATCTATAAAACAAACGTCAATTATTAATTTGTGACAACTGGCAATTTAGGGAGTCTATTTTAGATAACCGCATTACGTTAAACTAAACCGATTTTTGCCTTTAACACTATTTTTATCAACCATGACTTGATTTTATATCGTCTATTGGTTTTTATGGTTTATTTCACTATTGAACGAGTTATCGTGTGAGTTTTAACTCTTTTTGGTAGGCATTATTCGATTCGGCACTAGAAAAGCCTAAAACGAGAAATATTGTAACTTTTAGACCGTAACTCGAAAATTGACAAATAAATAGTCAAAACTCGTGGAAAAACATAAATAACGATATTAGAAAGTCGAAGGAACGTCGAGGGGACACTGGAGAACAATATATGAGCTCGGGAATGGGTAAACGGATAGTTACGAAAAAATAACACCTTCGACCCCTCTCTTTTGCTTAGGCCGGCGCCCCCTCCCTTCTCTCTTTATTTTAGGTCCCTAAGTCCCTAGTATATAAGGCCTCACACCCCTCATTTGGCTAGTTTGTTTCTCTCACTAAAAACACACACAAACACACCTTTCTCTCTCTAATATTTCTCTCTTTACAAAAATAAAACCCTAACCCTAATTAAACCACCGCCGCCGCCACTGTTCCGGCCACCTCCGGCCACACCCACCGCGCGTGACCACCCACCTCCACCACCATCTTGTAGATTCTTTCATCCTCTTTCTATCCATATATAATACTCTCACTAAAACGTTCATTAACACCTTCAAATCTTTTTTTTGGGTAAATGGGAGTAATCCTGCACCCTGGTAAATATATACTAACACCTTCAAATCTTAAGATTAAGATTCGGATTTCTAGGGCTTCAAGTGGGTTTTGTAATTCGTGTTTGGAAAAGGTAAAAGCGACTTGAATACATCTTGTTTGAGCATAGAAAGGTCACGTACAACCCTTCTAGGGTTCGTATAGGTGACCAATTTTTGGGGCTTTTGGTCTAAACATGGGATTTAATCTAATTAACACATAAATAAACATGTAGCTAGTGTTTGGGAATCATGTGGTGTATCATATTGTTGGGTCTTTGCATTTTAGGTCTAGTTTTATGTTTTTGATTAGAAATAGATGATGGGTTTGATGTTTGGTTGATGATTGGAGGTTGATTGATTGTATTTGGATGTAGTGGTATTGATTTGGTAGTGTTTGGTTGGGTTTGAGATGGTGTACGAGCCACCTAGGGCACGTACGTGGTCTTTGGTACGTGACCCACATGGACCTTGGGTCCGGGTCGGGTCGTTTTGGTAGCTTGTTGGTTGATATTGTTGGTGTTTGGATGAGACGCGTGGAGCCGAAAAGCTTCTAGAGCTTGTTTGGTTTACGTGGTCTTAACCAGTGACCGTCATGACCATTAGGGTCATAACATTGGTTTCGGGTATATTTGGTTGGTTGATTGGTTGGCGAGATTGTTTTGAGTTGATTTGGGATTGAATTGCGCTATTATGACTTTTAATTGGACTTAATATATATAATTGTCAACTTTGAGCGACGTCGGTGTCACTTTGACTTTTTAGTCAATAGTTGACCCACTAAAACGCCGTAACATGGACTTTAGTATAGTTGGACTATGATTGATTAAAAGCCGAGAAGTCATGACTCGTGCTTGTGGACTCGAAACTAATAACGATATGAAACTAATATTGAAATTTGACGAAATATATATATATATGTTATATATATATATAAATATATTATATATTATATATATATATATATATAATATATATATATAATATATATATATGGAGATAACTTGCTACAATTTTGTAGCCATAGCTACAATCCTTCAAAAAATACACTAGCATCAAATCTCGGCACCAACAGAAAAGATCAGGACCCACAAAAGAATCAGGAACCCACATTATTAACATAAACTGTAGCATTAGCTACAATAAATTGTAGCTAATATATTCCTATATACATATAACTATATATATATATATATATATGATATATTATTATATATATATATATATATATATATATATATATATATATATATATATATATATATATATATATATATATATATATATATATATATGAAAATGCTAATAGACTATGAAACATAAATAATAAAAGGGCTTTTATACTAAAAATATCGATAACAAGACTTATCTTGTTATTTACTATTTTAAATGAAAACTAACGAGTAAAAATGGAAATGTTTTATAATAAATAAGCAATTAATGTTTTGAGTACTCGTTTATCGAAATATGCAAATTATAGGCATTTAATAATAGTTTTAAGTATTTATTTATTTACGTTGTGTGCATGGGTTACGGATAATCTAACATTAATAGTGTTGATCCACATGGGTAGCGGACTTATTAGGTTGACAAATCTAATAAGAGCCCGCTAGGTAAGTTGGGTAACATTATTAATGGGTGAATTGTCCTTACGACTCTTTAGGATGCGACTGATTTATGGGATAGTAAGCGACACGAATAAATAATTGAGTTTATCGAGTTGACGAATTCGATAAGATCTACTATTTATTCCGAAACTTATTGAACTATGAAGCTTATCGCTTAGATGTCTCATTGTGTTGCATTGAGTCACATATTGGTTGTTTGAGTGCATTCATAGCATCATATTGAGTCGATACACCCACATGAGGATACCAAACACTAGGAATAAATGGTGAAACGAGACATTTTTGGAAATAACGAAATGGAATACATTGGGGTAGATAACGTTGATTATGGGAATTATATATTAAAATTGGTTTACATTAATAGGTTGTGCCGAGTCGATAGTTGTTGTGCCGTGATTATCTGTTATCTTCTGCTAGTGTTTATTCGTACGTTGCTTGCTTGAGGTGAGTTCCATAGCCCCACTTTTATCTACGTTTTTAACAAATTTGGGGTGAGAATCATGCTAGTTTTGGATTTAAAACTATTTGGATTTGCTTATGTGCTTGACTGTTTAGATAGATGTGCGTAGTCGTTGCCTTTAGGTTAGCCGTTGCCTAGCTAGAACAGACTTCTACCCGACCTAGTCGGGGTTGGCAACTGTTCTAGAGGTTGCCACGACAGTGCTGGACTAGAGTCGCGGGGCCCGAGTAATCCCTGGATGCGGGATATGGTTGGTGATCCGGGTAGGATCGGTGTGCAAACGGTATTTATCTATCTTAGGTCTTGCTTAGAAAATCAACTTCTATAGGTCCACTATGATTTTATTGAATTTAAACCTATGAACTCACCAGCGTAAGTTGACCTTTTAGCATGATTTCTGGTATTGAATGATGTTTGGAATACGTGATCGATGGAAGCTTGGCAAGAAGGCGGGGTTCAAGGATCATATTTGACTCTGATAAACTTTGGGGACCTATTTTATTAAATCATGTTTTGGGCCTAATATTTATACTTTTGGATTAAATGTTTTGAATACTTAAATTTGGGATTGGTTTTGAATGTTAAATGACTATCTTTTTGCTATACTTGTGTGAGATACCAATCCAATCGTAACGCCCCGAAAACTTGATTAAGTCTTCCGCTGTACCGAGATTTGGGGTGTTACAGATTGGTATCAGAGCAAGGTATAGAGAACTAGGTATTTTATAAACCCTAAACTATAACCATTTTTAAGAAAATTGATCCTCGACCGACGGACGCCCGCTTGCCAAGCCGAAGCTTCTTAATTGATTATGGTATGAACTGCGATTTGACTTATGAGATGATATGTTTTGGGATATGATTATTGATTTTGGGCAAATGTGATGTGATTATCGAGATATTACGGATCTGATTTGAGTTAACGGTATATTATGATTTGGAGATTTTGAACTCGAATGATTTGATATGGGATTATGTGATAGAACTGAACTTACATGTTTTATTTAAAGGCATATTTTGAGTAATGCGGTACCTATATTTTTAAAGCTTTCATTATGTGATACATGTTTTGGCTGAGTTGATGCGCTTATTAAAACTAGTTGTTTTCGAACACTTATACCTACCCTATGCCATTGTCACAGGCTATGCCTTCACTAGCTTTTGATGTGTCTGAGGAGGTCCTGCTGTGCTAGTTCCCCATCATTGACTCTCATGATGGTTGCGCTGGGTGATCCTTATGAGATTGCCCGTCACACTAGTTCATCATCATCGATCGCCTAGCTCATCTTGGCAGCTCACTTTACATCAGTCTTAGCACGAGCCCAGACTCTAGGCTTGCTCATAGTACGCCCGATGTCAGTGAGACCACCATCATCACCTATCCGTTTAGCAGCCTACTCTCTTCTGTCATCACCACCAACATCACCATGTCTTAGGAGACATAGATCCCTTACTGTACCACCTCAGGATTTACCCGCACAGAGACTCCGACTCCCTCTATGGATGAGGACGAGGAGGAGCATGAGGTCGAGGAGGAGCATGAGATTGAGGAGCAATATGTAGATGAGGATGAGGATCCTCAGGAGGAGGATGATGAGGATATCCCAGAATGGGGTACTCCTCCATTGCAGAGTCCTGCACATTCTCCAGGACCAGGCTCTCCTTTTCCTGAGCCTGATTCCCCTAGACAGCCTTTTGGTTTTGATTCACCTCCACCTTCACCTAAGATAGGTAGCCTGTTAGGATCTGAGATACCATCGGAGATTGCTTCAGAGCCCGAGGAGTATGGTGAGATGGGTCTGATGTGGGAGAGGATTACATCACAGGGTACTAGGCTTAGTAGGTTGACAGATCGGTTGGTTGGAGTATCGAGGGTTAGTATAGAGGATTTGAGGGATGATATGGGTACTGTAGTCAAGAGGACCACGATTCTGCGTCAGGGTATGTCAGAGCTCCAGGAGATGGTTGGGGACCTGCTGAGAGGGTTCGTGACAGCTCAAGATGCAGATAGAGCGATTTGGCGTAGGATTGGTGAGTTGGAGAGAGAGGTCGTAGATCTTAAGAGTGATCGCGACGCTCGACGTGTTGAGTTGGCATCTTTGTGGAGAGAGGTTGGCGATGTTAGGAGATTTGTTAGTGGTATTCGTGATCGTGGCTAGATAGTATTAGATTCATAGCTTTGTACCATCTTGAAACTAAGTAGTACTTGGTTCGAGATGTAGGTTTATCCTAGTTATCTTATTAGTATCGTTGTTAGGGTCGTTTTTGATTTCCCTGTATCCTTTCATGTATTCCACCCTGAAACCTATGAGTTATGGTTATTGGAACGTGCATCCTTTAAGTTATGATTCGGTCTATGATTATTTTGTTCTGGTATAGCGTTATCCTTGTTGACCTTGATTATGTATTCGAGCGTTATCTAGTGATGTTTGGAACCCAAATCTATCTTTAGAGCGTGAATTGTGAACTTATGAAACTGTTCTTCTTGCCTTCAGAATGATGGCAACAAGACGAAACCCGCTTAGGAACAACCAAGCAGCTCCTACTGTTAGGGTTGCCCCTGTCCGTCGAGGTCGTCATCCGGCCCCGACCACTACACCTGTTGAGAACCTGAATACTGATAACCCAGCTGTAGAAACCTGAATGTGAACGACAGTGCGAGAATGGTCCTGTTCCACAAACCCTCCACCGTGAAACCAACCCACATTGACAGCTAGTGACGCAGCGTGTCACTGAACTGCTAGCTGAGACTAACCTCTCTAACCACCTGGTGGAACCCAATGCTGAATCGACTCGAGGTTGTACCTACAAAGAGTTCAATTACTTCTGTGTCCCATCGAGGCGGAGGAACTGAGGGAGTAGTGTACCTAACTAGGTGGTTGGAGAAAACTGAATCTGTGTTTGCCGTTAGTAATTGTGATGAGGATTGTAAGGTTAAGTATGCAACATTTACCTTGAAGGAAGAAGCGTTAACCTGGTGGAACAACTATCACAGATCAATAGGAAGTGATGTAGCTTATAGCATGACTTGGACTCAGTTTAAGACTCTCCTGATCAAGACTTACTGTCCTAGGAATGAAGTTAAGAAGTTAGAGTTTGAATTCTGGAACCATAAGGTTAAGGGTACTGACATGACGACTTACAATCATCATTTCCAAGAGTTATCGTTGCTTTGCTCTGATATGGTTCGCACTGACGACCTTAAGATTGAGAGGTATATTGATGGATTGCCTTTAGCTATTCGAAATGATGTCATCGCTGCGAAGCCAGCTAATTTGCATGAGGCAATTACTGTGGCTTAGCGTTTGGTGGACTCTTATGTATTAGAAGTAGGAGACAAGGGTAAGAATGATAGGAGTGATAAGAGGAAGAGGAATGAAGTTGTTAAAGGGAATGGCAACAAATGGCATGAGACAGCCAGGGTGTTCGCCATATGAAATGGAGAAAGGAAAGGTTATGAAGGTAGTAGACCCATGTGTGGTCGTTGCAACCGACACCACCATGGACTATGCCCGAACGTGTGTAGGAAGTGCTCTAAGGTAGGACACTTGGCCAAAGACTGAGGTGCACCACTTGTTGCAGCTCAAACTGCACAAGGGCGGATGGAAGGCCACTGTCACCGTTTGATGTGGAAAGAAGGGACACTTCAATAATGAGTGCCGAGAGCCGTGGATGAGAGGAAATCCCCGTAATATAGGAGGATTTGCTAACCGAGGTGTGGGAAATAATGGCTTAAACCCTGTGAAGCGTGAGGTTGTGGAGAACCAGGGAAACCATGGTGCTAGAAATCAGCAGAGAGACATGGGGAATAGGGTGTGTAGCTATTGGGAAGGAAGTGGTGAGGACCCTAACGTAGTTACGGGTACGTTCCTTCTCAATAATCGCTATGCTTCTATACTGTTTGATATGTGTGCGGATATGTGTTTCGTATCCACCAATTTTATGCCGTTACTAGGAATCTCCCAAACACCTTTAGGGTTTAGTTACGATGTGGAATTAGCTAACGGAAATAGGGAGAAGATAGACACCGTAGTTCGAGGTTGTACCTTAAGTTTCCTAGATCGTCCGTTTAGCATTGACCTATTGCCAGTTACCTTAGGGAGTTTTGACGTCATTATCGGAATGGATTGGTTGTCGAAGAACGGTGCACACATCATCTGTGATGAGAAGATCGTGCGTTTACCGTATGGAGGAAAAGTTCTGAGCATACAAGGAGATCGGAGCGACTGTGGAAGTCCTTCCCGGTTGAGCATCATCTCTTGTATCAAGGCCCAGAAGTACATCGATAGAGGAGGTTGTCTTTTCTTGGCTCGAATTTCTGAAAAGAAAGGCGAGGAGAAGAGTGAAAGACACCTTAATGATGTACCCGTCGTCAGAGAATTTCCGGATGTGTTTCCCGATGATCTGCCAAGGATTCCACCTGTCTGACAAGTGGAACTCCAAATAGAGTTGATACCCGGTGCTGCACCCGTAGCCTGGGCACCCTATCGACTTGCTCCAAGAGAATTGGAGGAAGGCTGTAAAACGTTGGAGAGTTGTCAGAGAAGGGATTCATTCGACCAAGTTCGTCATCGTGGGGAGCACCAGTGTTTTTTGTGAAGAAGAAGGACGGATTGTTTCGGATGTGTATCGATTATAGGGAGTTGAATAAGTTGACGGGAAGAATCGTTATCGCGTTACCTAGAATAGATGACCTATTCTGTCCAACTCCAAGGAGCTAGTGTCTTTTTCAAGATCGACTTACGATCTGGTTATCACAACCTTAGAGTTCGAGAAGAGGATATCCCTAAGATGGCGTTTAGGACTCGTTATGGACACTATGAATTCCAAGTGATGTCGTTTGGTTGCCAACGCGCCATCGGTTTTCATGGATCTCATGAAACGAGTGTGTAAGCTACCTGGATAAGTTTGTGATAGTATTCATAGACGACATCTTGATATACTCTAAGAGTAGTGAGGAGCACGAAGAGCATTTGAGGCTCATTTTAGGATTGTTGAGAGAGGAGAAGCTGTATGCTAAATTCTCTAAGTGTGAATTTGGATTCGTCCGTGCAATTATTAGGTCACGTGATAGATAGTCGAGGTGTTCATGTAGACCCAGCTAAGATTAAGGCCATTAAGGAATGGGCAGCTCCTAAGAACCCGTCAGAAGTCCGCCAGTTTCTAGGTTTAGCAGGCTATTATAGGAGGTTCATTGAGGGATTTTCCATGATAGCTAAGTCGCTGACCAAACTAAAACAGAAGGACGTTATGTATGAATGGGGAGAAAAGGAAGAAGAAGCATTCCAACTTCTGAAGGAGAAGTTATGTAGTGCACCCATCCTAGCTTTGCCTGAAGGAAGCGAAGAATTTTTTGTGTACTGCGACGCTTCGCATAAAGGCTTAGGTGCTATTTTGATGCAACGGGAGAAGGTGATTGCTTATGCATCCCGACAACTTAAGAAGCATGAGTAAAACTACACCACCCATGACCTTGAGTTAGGTGCTGTAGTGTTTGCTCTTAGGATCTGGAGACATTATCTGTATGGAACTAAGTGTGTAGTATTTACCGACCATAAAAGCTTGAAGCATATCTTAGATCAGAAGGAACTGAACATGAGACAACATCGTTGGTTAGAATTGCTTAGTGATTATGACTGTGAGATTCGTTATCATCCTGGTAAGGCTAATGTTGTGGCTGATGCACTTAGTCGTAAGGAGGACATTCCACCCTTACTCGTTCGATCCCTAGGAATAACCATTGTTTCGCCCCTACCGTCTCAAATCTTAGCCGCCCAAGCTGCAGCATTGACGGAGGAGAACCGTCCTTACGAGAATCTTCATGGAATGGTAGAAAGTGAAAACGGTTTCTTGAAGCGTTCCGATGGAACCTTATGCTTCAAAGACAAAGCTCGGATACCATTTCATGGTGGAATACGTGAGTTGATTATGCATGAGTCGCATAAATCAAAATACTCTATTCATCCCGGAGCCGATAAGATGTATCAGGACCTTAAGAAGATCTACTGGTGGCCTAACATGAAAGCCGATATAGCTCAGTATGTCAGTTGGTGCCTGACTTGTTCTAAGGTAAAGGCCGAACATCAGAAACCCGCAGGACTCTTAGTTCAACCCGAACTCCCAGAATGGCAATGACGCTATCTGGGTAATCGTTGATCGTTTAACCAAGTCTGCTCACTTCCTAGCTATTAGTGAGACCGATAGTCTTGATAAGCTTGCTCGATTGTATCTTAAGGAGATAGTATCGCGTCACGGAATATCGATATCTATCATTTCCGATAGGGATAGCCATTTTACATCCCACTTTTGGAGATCCTTACAATCAGCGTTAGGAACAAACCTGGATATGAGCACTGCTTACCACCCTCAAACCGATGGTCAAAGCGAGAGAACCATTCAGACCTTAGAGGACATGCTTAGAGCCTGTGTTATTGATTTCGGCAAAGGCTGGGAGAGATATCTCCCATAGGCCAAATTCTCTTACAACAATAGTTATCATTCTAGCATTAAGGCCGCTCCATTTGAGGCACTGTATGGCCGAAAATGTCGTTCTCCTGTTTGTTGGGCGGAAGTTGGCGAGAGTCAACTTACAGGTCCCGAAATTATCCTAGAAACCACTGAGAAGATAGTTCAGATTCGTAACCGGTTGTAAACCGCTCGTGTTAGACAAAAGGGTTATGCCGATAGGAGACGTAAACCTTGAGAATTTTAGGTTGAAGATCGTGTTATGTTAAAGGTTTCTCCTTGGAAAGGAGTGATTCGATTTGGAAAGCATGGAAAACTCAATCCCCAATATATTGGTCCCTTTCCAATCCTGGAAAGAATCGGACCGGTAGCATACCGCCTGGAGCTACCGTCGGAATTGAGCAGTGTACACAATGTCTTTCATGTTAGTAATCTTAGGAAATGTCTTTCGGAGGAAAACATAGTTGTGCCCTTAAGAGATATCCGTATTGATGAGAAATTGAATTTCATTGAGGAACCGATTGAGATCATGGATCGTGAGATTCAACGGCTGAAGAATAGCCGTATTCCGATTATCAAAGTTTGTTGGAACTCCCGACATGGACCGGAGTTCACTTGGGAACGTGAGGACGTTTTTTGTAGGAAGTATCCTAAACTTTTCATGACATCAAGCACCAGGAGTGAACCCGGGACGGGTTTCTTCTGAGGCTGGGAGGCTGTGACAACTGGCAATTTAGGGAGTCTATTTTAGGTAACCGCATTACGTTAAACTAAACCGAGTTTTGCCTTTGACACTATTTTTATAAACCATGACCTGATTTTATATCGTCTATTGGTTTTTATGGTTTATTTCACTATTGAACGAGTTAGCGTGTGAGTTTTAACTCTTTTTGGTAGGCACTATTCGATTCGGCACTAGAAAAGCCTAAAACGAAAAATATTGTAACTTTTAGACCGTAACTCAAATATTGATAAATAAATAGTCAAAACTCGTGGAAAAACATAAATAACGATATTAGAAAGTCGAAGGAACGTCGGGAAACACTCGGGGAACAATATATGAGCTCGGGAATGGGTAAACGGGATAGTTACGAAAAATAATACGTTCGGCCCCTCCTCTTATGCTTAGGCCGGCGCCCCCTCCCATCCCCTCTCTTTATTTTTAGGTCCCTAAGTCCCTAGTATATAAGGCCTCACCCACCCTCATTTTGCTAGTTTGTTTCTCTACTAAAAAACACACATAAACACACTTTCTCTCTAATATTTCTCTCTATACAAAAATAAAACCCTAACCCTAATTAAACCACCGCGGCCACCACTATTTCGGCCACACCGCCGCGCGTGACCACCCACCTCCACCACCATCTTGTAGATCTTTTCATCCTCTTTCTATCCATATATAATACTCTCACTAAAACCTTCATTAACACCTTTAAATCTTAAGATTAAGATTGGATTCTAGGGTTTCAAGTGGGTTTGTAATTCGGTTTGGAAAAGGTAAAGGGACTTGAATACATCTTGTTTGAGCATAGAAAGGTCACGTACAACCCTTCTAGGGTTTGTATAGGTGACGAATTTTTGGGGCTTTTGGTATAAACATGGGATTTAATTTAATTAACACATAAATAAACATGTAGCTAGTGTTTGGGAATCATGTGGTGTATAATATTGTTGGGTCTTTGCATTTTAGGTCTAGTTTTATGTTTTTGATTAGAAATAGATGATGGGTTTGATTGGTTGGTTGATGATGGAGGTTGATTGATTGGTATGTGGATGTAGTGATATTGAGTTGGTAGGTTTGGTGGGGTGAGATGGTGTACGAGCC